>CM075819.1:37689672-37697172 GCA_037975025.1 Excoecaria agallocha | reverse complement strand
TATCATTGCTATGTAAAATTAAAATTATACTAAAATTTTACTATGTAAATATTTTAATAATTGAAATTTTGTGAAAATTAGCTATACATTTATTGAAAATCCAAAATTTCTCATATATTTAAAAGTGCAGTAGCTAGCAACAGCACTACACTGCTCTTAATCATATTTGTTTGTTAGGATCTTCTTTATACTATTGTCTTTATTTATTATTAATTCTCTTTTGTTTGATAATTCTTTTGTTTATGTCTTATTACTGTGTAAATAATCAATCAACATATAAGATAGATGGTTTAATAATTGAAAATATTAATATGAACAAGATACTGAATAAATACAAACAAAGATAGATGGATAAATACAGCTACTGGTGAGTGCTTTTATTTTTTTTATTAGCTAATTTTTAGTGCAAACTTCCATTCTTTGTTTACCCTGGCATTGTTGTTGCTGGTGTTATTTCAATGTTTTATTTTCTTTGGTTCCGTTAGCTGGTTTTGTTTAGCTCTAGTCACTACTATTGTCAGGAACATGTTTCTTATTTCTTTTATAATAATATCTAGCTTATAAAAAAATACAAAAAATTAAAAATGTGACTTTTTTTGTTAATCATTAATTATAATTTCTTGCCAGCCATTGCTTTTATTTTTTTTCTTTTATTGTTGTCAACATTATTGATTCTTCTACTTTCATACCTCAAAAATTCTTTAATAAATTTTTTTTCTATCCAATTACTGTGATTTTTTCTATCTTGTAATTGCCTTTGATTTTTACTTTTATTGTTGCCAACATTATTGATTCTTCTAAATTCCTGCCTTAGAAAATCTTTGATTAATTATTTTTATATCCAGTTAGCATGATTTTGATGCTATGTGACATTTGTTTATGACTGCTTGTCAGAAGCTCATATTCTTTAAGTAACACTTCATATCTTTACATTGTTTAGAATCTATAGAGAATTTGTCAAGTACTGTTGAAAATTCCACAGCCAATAGTGAAAATACCACACCCTAAAGACAACAGCAGCAAGAATAGCTAACAAATAAAGAGTGTACTCAACCAATACAAATAGAGATAGGAAAAACTGTCACTTCCAAAATCATGGGTTTTGGGATCATTTTGATAAACTAAACAATAACAATAGTACTGACCAAAGGGCTACTTGTAAATATTGTGAGAAATCTCTTGCATGTCCATCATTTAGTGGCATTAGTTATTTGAGTAACCACTTAAATAGGTATAAAAAATATCCTACAGATGTAAAAAGGAGCCAAAGAGCATTGACATTTAAATCTTTACCAAGTAAAAGTTTTGCTGGAACTACACATACATTTTCACATTGAAAATTTGATCATGAAGAGTGTAAGAAATGTCTAGCTAAAATGATAATTTCTGATGAGATTCCTTTTAGATTTGTGGAACATGAAGGATTTTTTGATTTTTGCAGTGCTATGCAACCTTTGTTTGTTATGTGATTAGATTCCTTTTAGATTTGTGGAACATGAAGGATTTTGTGATTTTTGTCGTGTTATGTAAACTTTGTTTGTTATACCATCATGTTTTACATTTGCTAGGAATTTTTATAATCTCTATAAATAAAAGAAATTGAATTTGATGAATTATTTAAAGAAGTTATCTTAGAGAATTCGCCTTACAGCTAATGCATAGACTTCTATTTAGAACTTGAATTATATGTGCATCACATTTCATTTCATTGATGAGGATTGAAATTTGTATAAAAAGATTATTTCTTTTTGTCCAATTTCTAGTCATTCTGGTAAGCTCATAGATTAATCAATTGAAATGTGCTCACTTGATTGGGGTAGCCATAGAGTTTTTACTATAACTATTGATAATGTAATCTCAAATGACTTAGGTATTTAGTACTTAAAAATAAGGTTGAATAGTTGGAAGGGTAGTGTTTTGGATGGTGAATACTTGCATATTAGATGTGTTATCCATATTTTTTCTAATTTTGAAAGAAGGTTTGAAAGACATTGATAATTAAATTAAGAAAATTCAAATTGTAGTAAAGTATTTTAGATCTTTTCCTTCTAGGTTGAGTAAGTTTAAAGGTTGTGCTAAAAAAGAGTTGTTAGACACTTCGAGTCTTGTATGCCTAGATGTGAAAACTAGGTGGAACTTAACTTATTTGATGTTAAAGTCCGCTATCAAGTTTGAAAAGGCTTTTAACTTGCTTGAGTTTATTGATAAAAAGTATGTGAGTGATCTTTTGAGTAAGAGTGGTTTACTTGAGAGGGGTGACAGAGAATATGCTAAAAGTATGCTTCCTTTCTTAATATGTTATATGAAACAACTATGTATTTGTCTAGCTTACTTTATATCAATGGAAATGAATACATGAGACAAATTTATGGTTTTGGCTTGTTGATTTCTTCATAGTGTGAAATTGACCATTTGGATTTAAAGGCAATGGCTATTAAGATGAAAAAAAATAAGCATTGACAAAATGTTGATAATGTAAATATTATATTGTTTATTGCTGTGGTGCCTCACTACAAAAAAAAAATCATTTTACCAATGAATTCATTATCAGTTGCTAAAAACAAGATATTACCGATGGATTAGCTATGAAAAAACAAATGTGTCGGTAAAAATGAAGAAGTTGCAAAATGGTGAAATTTTTAGCCATGAAAACGAAAAACAGTCGGTAAATTTGGCGAAAAGTAGTGGTGCCATTTTGTAGCGACGAAAAAAACGTCGGTAAAGATGTCAAACATTTTAGCTATGTACTGACAGAATTTCCATCGATAATATAAAATAATCTTTTTATTTTAAATGTGTTAGCGATAGATTATCGATGGTACTTCTTTTTCGTTAGCAAATAATGGCAGCATTATTTGGTCCAACCTTTTGCGACGTTAGTTGCCATCAGTTATCCGTCGCTATTAGTTTTATAATGCAAAATAAATGTTTAAAATTTAACTTTTTATTTTTTAATAAGATATAATTTTTGTCCAAATAAACCCTAGCCTAGATATTTTTTTCATTTTAGTTATATATAATTTTTTATGTACATAATTAATATATTTTAGTCATATGCATATATTTTAATTATATTTTTTTTTTGTTTTATGAACATATAAATAAAATTTTGTTATATTTTTTTATTATTTAAATTCGACTCGATTAGCATATAAAACAACTCATGTTGTCTTAAAAATTTTAGATCAGATTAAGGATTAATACTTAATAATTTATAGTATAAAATTAAATTCAATTTTATTGTTAAATTAAATTCAATTTTTTATTATTATCATGGATAACAATATTTTATCACATGGGTTATGTCTTTTTATTGGTTAATCTTATTGTTATATAAATTTTATTCTAAATTTTTTTACCTTTTAAAAAATATTTTATTTGCATTAGCTATTTTATTATTATGATTATTATTATCAATAATAGTTTTATATTTTTATTTATTAAAACTTTGGAAGATTATTTATATGTGTTTGCCATTATATACAAATAGGTAAAACCCTAACTTTCTTGTTTTTCTTATTCTCTTCAGGCATTTGTTGTTGTTTCTCTTTTGTCATCCATCTATCGAGATCACTGATCACCAGTTCTGTCGCTGTCCGGTCTCCTCCAGATCTGCCTCTTTTCGGTGATTAGTAAGTCTCTCTCTTCTTGATCTTTTGATCGATGACTATTTTTCCTAAAGTAAAGAGTGAAATCTGGCCTTTTGGAACCCTTTGCTTTTTTCCTTTTCCTTTTCGCTTTTGACACTTCTTTGCCACTTAGTTTTACCAGTTGCCACCAAAAAGATCTTCTTGTGGATTTTATTCCATTTGTAGAGATAGTGATAAGTAGTGGACAATAAGTTAATGTTTCTTTGTGTATACAGTGTTACTTTTGGTTACTGCCAACTGTTGTGTGCAAATGGATTTTCGTCATTCCACTCACATCCTTGTTTTTTGGGTTTCCTTTTGTGTAAATGGCTATATGATATTTCCTCAGTTCTTTCTTATATAGACATGACAAATCTTCATTTGTTTCTTTTAGGTTTCTTTTTCTGGTTCTTGTTTAATTCTCTTGTATTTTTTATGTGCTATTCGTGTTGGTTCTGCTCTCTCATATATTGACAGTTTAATAATTGTTAGATGTTGTACTCTTTTTTGGATTCATTTCTTAAACTTACAGAAGTGTAGCTCATCTTGTTTGGGCTGCTTTCTTTACCTAATGATACTATTATCTCCTAGCAGATCTGCTTTTAACATATTTTGAATAGCAAAGCAAAGAGCAGAATAAGTTTGCTCTACTTGTTAGAAGTCAGGAAATTCAAAGCTTGATGTGCAGGTGCAATTTCATAATATAGTGTGTCAAGCCTTTGCATTTTATAGAGTTATAATAAAGATATTCACTGCTTTTTTTGTTCATTTGATTGTGTTTGGAAAAGGTGAAACAATTAAAGTATGAAAGAGACTAATAAGAGGAGAACTCCAAATAGTAGCCAGCCAAAACGCTCAAGAAAAACCGAAAAGAATGACCACAAACAACATCTAACTTTGGCCGGAAAGGAAATTAAATCTAAATCTGTACATGCCAAACCAGAGTCTAGTGTTTTAGTAAGTGATTTAAACATAGGTTCAGAGCCCCCTGGGTGATCAATAGCAAGGTAGCTTTTCTATAAACATATGGAAGAATGCATTTTGAGATGCCTTTCAACGGCTATGTCCGGTTAGAGCAGAAGGGCATGAGTGTGGTTGCTTACTGTTTATAGCAAGAATGGTACATAATTTTTTCCATAGTACATCTTTATTTTTTTGTACCTTCAATTTTTGTTGTGGGTGTACTGACATGAGCATTATAAACAAGTTTATCTGCATAGGACTTGAGCTTTGGTTCTGGTGCACAACTAAAAAATTTTGTATGTATTCATATTTCCAAAAAGTAATAGAGTTTGGTCTATACACCTCAAATGTCCTTTTAGGTATGATGATCATTTTTTTCCTCCTGTTGTCCATTATCATGCCTTAGATGACACATCTATAGTAGGGGCAGAATGATACCTTTTTGTTATCACAATACTAATTAGTAATTACAATGGTCTATTTTAGCTAAATAATTATGATGCTTGATACCAAGAGAAAAGTCAAAACTGACTGCATCAACCTCAGATCAAATGAGAATTATTGTCATGTTGGTAGCTTTTAATGTTGACTATAATCTCTACACTTTCATATACGGCCCCTCAATGTTGCAGAGCTTGAGAATTGGCATAACTATTTGGACTTTATACAAAGAGAAGATTATTTAAACAAGGTATTTGGGTTTGTTTAGTTTCTATCCTTAACTATTTTCATGGTTTGTAGTCCTTATTGTTAAACATATTCCTGAAGATCTTACATTCTAATAGGAGTAAAGTATTTAGAATTTAAAAAAAGAAAAGGGTCAGACTAGTTGTAAGGAGCAAGCTTAATGCTAGCTAGGCTTACTCACAGCTTAGGCACAAGGTCAAACTAGTTGTAAGGAGCAAGCTTAATACTAGCTAGGCTTACTCACGGCTTAGGCACAAGGTTAGACTAGTATTTAAGGGATGCTATTTGAAATTTTTATTGAGTTCATCATGAACTATGTTATTATTATTTTTTTAAATCATGTTAGCACTGGTAATCGAATGTTTGAAGTTATTATGAAAAAGTGGTTGAAGCTGAGAAAGTGTGAAGAAAGGACTTGATTTTAGTTTAAAGTTATCAGTGTATTTTTCCTTATAAAAAAATATTAAATAGTGTGTAGCTGTTACAAGTGTAGTTAGGGATTAGTTAGGCAAAACATAACAGGAATGGTTAATTTTTAGTTGTTATTATAAAGTATCAAAATCAGTTATTATTATAGTGGTTACATGTTATTTTAAGTCTTAATAGAGTAATTTAGGCACTGCATGTGAATATGTTGTTGATTTCATTCATATGTTAAATGCTTATAAGAAAATGGTTCAGTTGCTCTTCCTTTCTCTATGTATATCTCAAATTAGTTTAAATTTACACTTGGTTTTGAATCTCACGAGCACTTTTTTTCACCTGATTAATAGAAATGTTGATGGTACATATTGATATGTTTGAAAATTATTTTAATTGTATGTATTTTTACTATCAAAAAAATTGTATGTATTTTAATGTGATTTTGATTAGCATTTATTTAATAGTACCATCCTTTGAGTCTCTTATTAATTAACCATGTATCCTTATAAACTGTGCTTGGTTTTCTATTACATGCTTGCATTTTGTATCTCAATTTTAGGTAGACCAGTAACTTTCCTTCAGGATTTTAAAGTCGTATGTTCTGATTCACACATTAGGCAAATTGATGGAGGCAGAACTATCCAACTCATTCTTGGCCAAAATTCAGGATAATTTTATTATTCTTATTATTTTAATTTGGTTAATTAAACATTATATTATATAGTCAAACATTATTTTAATATTAGATTACCTTTTAGCCTGTAAATTCTTATGTGTTATTCAAACTTGCTTTTTTTACAGTGGTTGGCTATTGATGGCAGAGTTAAAGAGCAATTTTGATTCAAAAACTGGCAGAACAGACCCAAATATGAGATTAAAAGGCATAACTAATCTTGGATTTGCCTCAATGGTCAAGGTTATAAATATAATTAAATATTCTCCCTATTTAGCCCAATAATTATTTCTTTGTCTTTGCTACTGATACAAATTATGTGCAGGACTTCTTAAATAAAATGTTTATTTTATTATACTTCCAAAAGGTATGTTGCTTTTGCATAGGTGCGATGATCACATTTTCTAGGTGCACAAACTTTATATTTCTCTCTCTCTCTCTCTCTCCCTATTTATATAGATACATCTATTGTTAACAATAAACAAATATGATTAGTCTTCGATGGTATATGAGTATTAGTATTGAGAGTGATTGGAAATGGTCCACTAAACTAGTACTATGTAATATAGCATAGTGATATAACAAATTTACGTGTTATTCATTTTCTCTTTTTTATTTTGCACTTCCATTTCAATTTTTTATTTAATAAAATGATATTTAATACAATCAAATCGAAACTACTTTACGGCCCAACAAAATGGCATCATATCTATTTTTAAAATCTAATATTTTGATGTAAAATATGTACATAAGCATATTCGCTACTAAAATATTAAAAAGGAAAGTAATATACATGTGAATAGAAGATATTGTTTGATAACATACATTAGAAATATGCAAAAGTATAACAAGTATAGATTCAAATGCTTTAAATTGCATTCTTCAAGGCTCAAATCTAGGTAGCCTATGTTCAATTTACATACATCTTGATTTAATCCATGACCAGCTAGGTGTATGAGTTGAGAATCATCATATATATATCATATAGAAAAAATATATATGTGTGTGTGTGTGTGTGTGTGTGTGTGTGTGTGTGTGTGTGTGTGTCAAAGGTGTGGAAAGCTAAAAAATAAATAAATGAGAAGGTAGTATCTTGAATTAATTATAAAACAAAAAACATTCCAA
>CM075819.1:37324672-37684672 GCA_037975025.1 Excoecaria agallocha | reverse complement strand
TTTGGTCTTACACACACACAAGGAAACTAACTTATATTGTCTTGGTTGAATTTATTTTAGTTGAAATTTTATTGAGTGTTCTTGTTAATTTCTAAGCTTGGTTTTGAAATGCATGATTCTTTATTTAAGTTTGATTATTTTGAGGAGTTGGATGGTTCTAATTTGTTCAAGGGCGAGCAAAGTCTAAGTATGGGGTGTTTGATAATGGTCATTTATATGATGTTTTTAATATATTTTTAGGTATTTAATTGAGTTAATGTTGTGTTAATTAGCTTGAATTTGAGTTTAATTGGTAAATTTTATGTTTTTAGAGTTAATTATGAATTTTGGTATTTTTTAGGGTTATTTTGCAAGAAAAATGACTTAATTGCAAAAAGGCAATAAGATTTGTGCCAAAACTATAAATTTAGGAAATTTATGCAAGAAATTAGACGTGAAGTTCATAAGACTCATAAGTAGCAATGTATTTCATTGCTTGAAAACTCAAGTAGCCGTGCATTAAAGATTTGGAGATAAGTGACCGTGTGATGCATAGGTTGAAAAAATGAGTTGTCGTGTATCAATTTTGCTGGAAGAAGTTCAAGTGGCCGTGTGTGACTTTTCAAAGGAGATTAAGTGGCCACTCAAACTTTAAGGAGGTAAAAATGCACGGCAGTACATTTTTACAAGAGAAAAATCAAGTGACCATGTGTTTATACTCCCATATTACGAAGGATTTTCGATTTTTTAATTCAAGAAGGATTCCTTTCCTATTCCAATTGAGGAAGTTTACAAAGCTTCTACAACTTATTTTGCCTATAAATAGACAACTTAAACACTAAAGAAGGGGCATCAATTAGTATCAATCATCAAGAACTAGTAGAGTTTATTAGTTTTAGGTTTTTAAGTAGTTTTACTGTTTTTATTCAATATTTTCCTTTTCAACTTTGTTTAGTTTTTTTAACATTATTTTAGTTTTTAAACATGTTTATGAAGTAATTTTCTTCTTTTGCTAATGGATTCTTGAAAACTTATATTTTCATTGTTATGACTTTATTTTGAGCTTAATTTCAATATCGGTTGATTATTTCTTGGTTTTAAGCATATTCTTATCTTTAATTGTGTTAAGATTACTTATTGGTTTATTGAGTAAATAACTAAAATTTGATTTTGACATAGTTAATGATTTGCATGTTCTTGGGTTAACTCTTTAATGTTTATGCATGATTATTATCTGAAATATAAGGTAATTATATGTTAATTTTATTGATTAATACTAAGAGAGGAAGAACTAAGAATAAATTAGAGTTGAATTTCTTAAAAAAGAGTTCAATAAATATTTAGGAAGTTAAAACTAGATTTTCATGCTAAGTATTAGATTTGTCTATAAGTTTAATACTAAGAATGATATACTTGAATAAAGATATCTGGTTTTATTACTAGTTTTTCCAAAATCACTGGTGTTTCTATTGAATTTAAGTCATTACAATAAAAGTTGAGGTGGATAGTTCCTTTAGCAAGAGAATTTAAGTCATAGTTTTGTTTTTAATTTATGTTAGTTTAATTTTAGTTTTTATTTTATTTAATTATTTATTTTGTTTAATTTTTGCTTTTAAATCAAAAAACATTTGGAAAACAATCTCGGATTAATTTAATTCATACATAGATATTCTTCTTAGCAATCCATGTTCCCTTGGGTACGATATTTGGGATCTTAATCTATATTTTTCTATATTACTAGCCGATCTAGTGCATTTGCTAGACACCAGTCAAGTGTCAAGGAAGGCATTCGTGTAGAACTAAATCAAATATTTGTGGTAATCACATATAATACAAATGGAATTAATTTTCACTCTATTTTTAGAAATTTTAACTATAAAAAAATAAAATAAATATGGCCCATAAGATCTCAAGAAGCAAAAAAATTAACTAAATTTGCAGAGCCAAAGCAGCAAGCCCATTTCCTTTTTTCAACTACGTCAGAACTCCTCTCAATTCATCAAAATTAATTCAAAAGAAAAAATCATACAAAGATTCAAAATCAATTCCAACTTTGAATCCAAAGATCCAAAATTAAATCAACCAAAATCAAAACCAAGAAGAAAAAGTGATATGAGTTAGAACATACCTTTGAAATTTAGATTCTTTAGATCCACAGAAGAAGAGAAACAGAAAACGGAAAAACAGACAAACCTAAAACTCCATTGGAGATAAACCCACTTTTAACCTTCATGGTGAGTCAAGTGAGTCATAGATTAGGAGATTTAACCCCAAATAAACAACAAAAAGCACAAATGAAAATTAAAGACAAACAAAATTATCGAATCAAAAGAAATCAAGAAAAAGAAAATAACAGAAAAAGAGAAAATTGGGAGAAAAATAAGTACCTTTAGATGAGATTGAACGAGTAGAAAGAGTAGATCGACGATTTACAGTAGCCTTGATGCAGACTGAGAAGAAAGAGTAGATCGACGATTTACAGTAGCCTTGATGGAGAGCGAGAAAAAAGAGTAGATCGACGATTTACAATAGCTTTGATGGAGAACAAAAGAGAGAGAAAGAGAGGTTTGAGGCACAAAAAGGCAAAACTGAAAGAAAATCCCAACTTTTATACCTAGGGCTAAGTAAAATTAGCAACATAAACAAATTTCATTGCAATTTTCTCAAATTAGAAACGAAATAAGATTTTTGTTGCTAAAATAGCAACGTGAAATGAATTTCGTTCCTATTCTTTGAGATAATTGTTTTCTTGAAGGATCTTAATTTAACAATGGAAGATTAATTCCGTTGCTATTTTCTCAAATTACCAACAGAAAATAAATTTTGTTGCTATTTTAACAACGAAAAATTAATTCCATTGCTATTTTTTGAGGCAAAATTAATTTTCTCAAAGGATCTTAATTTAGCAACGAAAGAGTAATTCTGTTGCTATTTTCTCAAATTAGCAAGGAAATAAGATTTTCGTTGCTAAAATAGCAACGAAAAATAAATTTCGTTGCTATTTTTTAAGACAAAATTTTTTTCTCGAAGGATCTTAATTTAGCAACGGAAGAGTAATTCTATTGCTATTTTCTCAAATTAGCAACGTAATTCAATTTCCGTTGCTATTTTCTCAAATTAGCAACGAAATAAGATTTTCGATGCTAAAATAGCAACAAAAAATGAATTTCGATGCTATTTTAGCAACGAAAAATGAATTTCGTTGCTATTTTTTGAGGCAAAATTTTTTTCTCAAAGGATCTTAATTTAGCAACGAAAGAGTAATTCCGTTGCTATTTTCTCAAATTAGCAACAGAAAATCAATTCCATTGCTATTTTTTTGAGACAAATTTTTTTCTTGAAGGATCTTAATTTAGCAACGGAAGAGTAATTCCATTGCTATTTTTCTTAAATTAGCAACGGAATAAGATTTTTGTTGCTAAAATAGCAATGGAAAATGAATTCTTTTTCTATTTTAGCAACGAAAAATGAATTCCGTTGATATTTTTTGAAATAAATTTTTTTTCTCGAACGATTTTAATTTAGCAACGGAAGAGTAATTCCATTGCTATTTTCTCAAATTAGCAACAGAATAAGATTTTCGTTGCTAAAATAGCAACGAAAAATGAATTTCGTTGCTATTTTAGCAATGAAAATAAAATTTCTTTGCTAAATTTTGCCCCAAATTTTTAGCACCACCTCCTGGCACTTAATTTAGTAACAAAAAATAATTTTCGTTGCAAAATTCCGTTGCTAATTTTTGGCACCACTAGTTCTCACCTTTTTTTAGTAACGGAAGACAACCATTTTTAAATTCGTTGCTAAAACCTTACACTTCAACCAAAAATAGCAGCGAAAATTTTTTTCCATTGCTAAACTAATTTCATTGCTAATTTAGCAATAAAAACTATTCCGTTGCTATTTTGACATTTTCATGCAGTGTGCTAATGCATATCTAAAGAAGGCTGGAGTTGCAGTAGGAATAATTGCAGTAGCGACTGTAGTTGGATTTGGTGGAGTGGTTTTTAAGAAGAGATAAGACATCAAAAGGTCTTAGTACGGTTATGCAGCCAAAAGAGATTATTGATTTGTTTGATTCATTTATGAAAAGTATTACTGAAATATTGATTATATTTTTATTGTTAATTTTGCTCATATGCAATTCAGTTGAGATGATTATTGATTTGTTTGATTCATTTGTGAGAATTTTTATTTTTATTGATTTGCATTAGAAATTGAGATTGCAGTGAATGATGTTACAGTGAATAATGCATTGTAGTTTCTGAAGTTGTTATGGAGTTTCACTTAGATTTGATAATGGGAAAGAGAAAGAAGATGAAGATGAAACCCAGAAAAAAAGGGGAAGGGAAACGGGATGGGAATGGGGTGTTTTTAGGTGTCACATGCAAGGCACATGTTTGTCACATGTCAGTTGATGTTGCATGCTTACGCCAGGTGTTGGTTGATGTGGCATATGACGTGTCATTATATATCCACGTGTCATCCTACCTATATCTATGTGGACGATCGACTAATAATTTTTGGTTTAATTGACGGAAACATTAGGGCAGGGGTTACATTGTACATTTTTTAAATTATCAGAGGCTACATTGCACGAAAGTAAATTTTTAAAGCAAAATTGTTCTTTTCTAAAAAGATTAGGGGCAAAATTACACATTATGCCAATTAAATTAAACTCAATGTTTTTGGCTTTACTCGCCCTACCAATGCCACTTCCTCTTTTATCGCCGTCTCTTCTTCATACACTTTGTACTTGCACAACGACACACATTTGGTTTGTGGTGGTATGTGAATTTATGTAAGATATTATTGTTTGAGTGCTTTTTGTTGGAATATTTAGGCCCTGTTTACTTGTAAAAAATAGGGCCTGTTTTCTAGAAAATTTTTCTATAGAAAATAGGAAATAGAAAATCATGTTTACCTAATGTAATTTTTACAAATTAAAAATAGAAAATAGTTTTTCTAATTTTCTAAAATATAAAAGGATTTGGAGAACTATTTTTAGATGTTCTCCACTATTTTCCTTTTCCATAGAAAACACGCCTCCTTTTACGAGAACGACGTGTTCTGCTATTTTTTTAATCTTCTTAAACTCTTGCATGCTCTACTCAAGATTTCTCCTGATTTATCTCAACCAATGCAATCGAAATCAAATATTGAAGATTTAGTTCTCTCTATTTAAATGATCTCTTGAAATTTTGGAGACCATCTCGACTGCTATAGGGGCTATTTATAGAGAATAGGTTTGTTTGCCCTTATTTTTCTTTTCAATGATTTTCAGTTGGGTAGTAGTGTAATGGCAATTTTTTAAGTTAAAATTTCATATTATTTCTTTGGATTAGGGATTTAGTTCCAGCTTTAAAGCTTCTAATTAAGTTTTTAGGTTTCTACTTGCACATGAACTTGAATCAACGGTGATGACTTTTATTTAAGGTACCCTTTTATACTCTTTAATTGCTGGTGTTTGTTTGTTTTACGATTTTGGATCTTCAGGTCAAATCTGCAAGCTTACTTTTCCTATTTTTGTTCCCGTTTGAATTTTCCTTTCTCCTTTATTTTTCTTAGTGTGGTATTTTTGATTTAGGGGTTATAGACTGTTAATTATAATTTGAGAAATAACATACCTTTGAAACTCATAAGCATGCTTGTATGTATTGATTTTGGTTTCTATTAATTATAATTCCTATGATAATCCTATTTCTACTCTTCGATCTATGAACTTGTTATGCAGCTTTTTCAAATTGTGTTGCTTCCAAATTCTAATGCTGTTTTTGAGGTTCTGATGTCCCGTTTATGTTTAGAAGGGTTGTTTTGGTTTTATCATGATTATAGGTTTTGTTTTTCATTCTCTTATTTTGCTCTGTGGATGCTGGTTTGTATACAACTTGGTTTTGTTTTTCATTCTCTTGTTTTGCTCTATGGATGCTGGTTTGTATATAGCTTGGTTTTATTTTTCATTTTCTTGTTTTTCTTTGTGGAAAATTAGCAAATTTCGTTGGCTAGAGAGCTGTTTTTCTAAACTAGCACTGAAAATGTGAGTATCCGGGAAGAAAGTGAATGAAAGCTTAAAGAGGGAATATAAATGAAAAAAGAGGGAACATAAATAGATAAAATTAAAAAAAAGGAGCGAAAACACCATCAAATGAAATATTAAGACTTGGTGATGGACAATGTTAAATTAGTAAAAAAAACACATTAATTTACCTTGACATGGAACCTGATCTATAGAAAATAGTAGAATAATATAGCTTGGAAATCTAAATTAACAAAAAAGAGAGACTATATGGACTGGATCTTTTTAATTTCCAAGAAAGTGGAAATTAATGCCATTAAGTTATTCATTGTGGATAATAAGTAGAAGTCTACTTCTTGAGCATAAATGGTGGTTGATCCAGAGAGAGAGAGAATACAAGGGATACAATGGCATGAAAATATTGTAGCGTATTATCTTTAAAGGCTTTACTTTTTGACAAGTGAATAACATATATTAATCTAGTTCATAGAGCTTTAACTTTTGTTCATACTGACTATATAAATAAGAATTTAAGTATCATGCATATTGTTATTTTCATAAATTATTTATATCCTTCCATGTTTATTGAGCATTGAAGATATGACATACCGATCTAGGGACCTTGATTGCTTTATCAACATTTCTTTGACTTGATACATTTATTAAAAGCTTTATCATGCAACTATTGAACATTGAGTTGTCACTAAACATAAAATTGAAATTATATTATGTTTCACATACTAGTACAGGGAAATAGTAATAATCTCTTACTGTAAGCAATTTTGGTTTTGTTGCTATAATGCATTGTGCATCATCTATTTCCATTTTAAGTTTGTGGAACATAATATAATGCAATACAAGGAAATAGCCACTGCTTGAATGGTTTTGCTCTTTTTTTTAAGCTTGCTTGGTTTTACATATTCATTAGTTTTTTAATTATTAAAGCTGCATCTTTGACTTCAATGTTGTAGTGCAATGTTTCTCTGATTTTGCTTTTCATTTTTCTCAGCTAGTTGATTTATTTTGGGAGATTTATCCACGGTAAGAGAATTTTCAATTGTACTCTAAAATGATGAGCTTGGCTTTGTTATATCAAAAAAAAGGGACAAAAGGTTCTATCTTCTATATAAGCTCCTTTATTTTACTCAATGTGGTTTGTTGCTTGCAACCTTCTAATATATCTGTAAAAATATTTTTAATTTGTTATATTTTCACATGGATTGAGAAATTTTAGTTGACATGTTTAAAACTATTCAATTTTCTTAATATGATTATTGATAACAAGTCATACTAAATAAAACTATATTTAAGAATTTAATAATTTCACCATGATAAATATTTTAATGAGTAAATAATGTGTTTAACATCTCATAAATACAACAAACAAAATCCCCATATTCAACAAAGTGGACATTGTGGTGTGACGACTAAGCTTAAATATGTAAATGTTAGGAGAGATTTATCATTTACTAGTCATGGGCCAAGCCTTACGAATAAGATTGCCAATGCACCTTCATCATAATTTTGGGAATGGTGTGCATTTATTATTATATTTTTTTAATATGCCGGACCATTTAATTGTAATTAACAAACTAGCCGTGCTAGAAAGGGATATGTTAAAACAATATATATCCAAAATTCAAATCCAAGATTTCAAAATCCATACCATCCCATCATCCTGTGAGTTCATATTGTCATTTATTTTTCATAATAAATTGAACATGGAAGCAATTTTTTTAGCCCAACTATGCCCACTGCCAACCCTGCTCATATGCTGGAGATCCTCTTAAATCATATCATAGAATGATTTTATTATTAGTATAGATCAATTTCGTGAGTGGATAGTTATACATCTACTTGTGAGTCTCCTTTTTATTTATTTATTAGTACGACCCAAGAGACTATTAGGCATGAATTTATGAGTATGATCTATCAAAAGTGTCTAAAATAATTATTAACTTATAATCTGAATTAATTTATATACAACATAGCACAAAGTTGCTTATATTTGCATCTTTGTATTGCTAGCGATAAATTGTCACAAATCTTATTATTTGACATTTTCGCAGATTAATTTCAGATCTGGTAATTGCCATAGTTTCTGCAGCTATTAGTGGGATTAATCATTTCTTGTTTGGGACAACCAGTTAGTATTTGCAGATGTTCAGTTTTTATTATTATTTTTTGTGAATTATATTGTGAAATATTTAAGGTGATTTTTCTCATTACATTTCTTGTTATTTTTATAATTCTCAAATATATGCTTAAAACAATTTTAAAATTTTGATATACAACACATAATGGAAATTTTGTTATATATAAATAATTAGATGGGGGAAAGAATGGAAATGGTAAAGAATCGAAAGATTGGTTCGACAGTAATGAACTTGTTTTTTTAAATATTTTAAACAAGGGAGTTAAAAAGGATCCAAATGGAGCGTCGTCTTTTAAACAATCTGATTGGCAAGAAATAGATGACGAATTATTTATAGTAGTGGCAAAGAGATATGGTATTGAAAAAATAAAGGGAAAATACAATCATCTTCGGATGAAACATCGACAATTTACTGAATTATTGGAGCATACTAGGGTAACTTATGATTAGTATTCAAACACCGTATTTGCTTTTGAAAACATTTGGCAAATGTTTTACAAGGTAAGGTTATTATTAATTTAATTTTTTTATTATTACTATTTTACATTAAGGTATATATTACAAATACCAATATTTAAAATATTTTTCCTCAATTAAATTACAGAAGCACAAGAATTTCAAATCATTAAAAAAATATGGATGTAAACATTATGACCTACTGGGTTAAATTTTCAGTAAATCTACTACTATTAGGCATGGAAGAAGGAGTGGCGATGGATTTGTTAGTTTTATGTCATAATCTTCGTCAAAGGGTTATAGCAAAATGGTATCAACATTTACTTGCTACTGTTCATAAATGGTGCAAAATGATAATTAGAGCATTGGCTACTTTAGGTACTCACTTGATCAAACATGTGAATAGATTTCCTGTGCAGCAAGAAATTTAAAGCAATCCTAAATGGCATCCATATTTTGAGGTAAGATAATATATTATTAAGATATTATAATTTTGTTATTTTGTAGCATGTAACATTGTTGCATATATATAATATTAATTGTAAGTTAAATATTTTACTTTTGTTTGGTCAAGAAATGCATAAGTGCAATATATGGTACTCATGTGATAGTTTGGTCACTAGCTTCTAAACAAAAGACCTTTAGTGGTAGAAAGGCAACACTTGTGACTCAAAATGTTATGGTCGTATGTTCCTACGATATGTTATTTACATTTGTGTACACTGGATGGAAAGGGACAACAAATGATTTTATAGTATTTCTTGATATATTGACAAGACAGGAAAATAAATTTTCCCTTCCAAGTGGCGGTAAGAGTTTTTGTTATCATTTCTCTCTTAATATTAATTTATGTTATTATCATTTGATTAACATAGATATTAATTTGTAGATTATTATTATGTCGTGGATGCTAGTTATCTTAATATACCAAGATTTTTGGTGCCATATTGCGGTGAAAGATATCATTTAAATGAATTTCGTGGACGAGAAAGAATTACAAGAAAATATGAGGTATTTAACCAGAGGCATTCATCCTTACGTAATGTGATAGAAAGGGCATTTGGAGTGTTAAAAGCTAGATTTTTAATTTTAAAATTAATACCAAATTATCCTTTACGTCGATAAAAGTTTATTTCCATTGTATGTTGCACATTGTACAATTTTATTAGAATGGAAGATAGAGCCGATCAACTGTTTACATTATATGGTAGAGAAGATTTAACAATTCCTGAAGAAGTCACTATTGGAGTACAACAGGAGGGTATTAATATTGATTTAGCCCAACAAATGCAAATGGGAATAGTTAGAGAGGCAATTGCTGATCGATTGTTGAATGATTATAATAATAATAGAAATTAGAAATTAATTGCATTTTTTTATGTTATTATCATATATTTTTTTAATTCAATATTCATTAATTTATAAATATTAAATTTAATTGAATTATCTTAATAAATTTATAATTTAATCATATATACGTATTATATCAATTTTAAAAATTAGAGTATACATTTTTTTAATAATATATAATTTAATTTTTTAATTTAGAAAACATTTTCTATTTTTAATAAGTGAACATGTTTTCTCATTTTTTCATTTTCTGTTTTCAGGAAAATAATTTTTTATTTGTTGATAGGTAAACGCGTTTTCTAAATTTTTTATAGAAAATAAATATTTTAATTTTCCAAAAAAACAGAAAATAGAAAACAGAAAAATTATTTTTCATAAATAAATGAATCCTTATTTTTCAAGAAATATCCTCTTTTTTGCTCAATGATTTTTGGCTTGTAATGTCAAAATGAACCGAACTTGGTTTTGCATGTTTTTTTTTTTTTTTTCGTTCGTGCTGTGGACCTTCTATTTTGGGGTTTTACTAGCTAATCGGGGGTTGGTTGTAGAAGTTATTGATACAGATTTTTCAGTGTATATTATTGGTAATATTTTGAAGGAAACGGGAGCCTAGGAGGCTTTGCTTGAATTACAATTGTCCAAATTTAATAAGTACATTGTATAAATTGAATGGCTCACACACTCAGTCTCACACCAATTCATGCAACCGTGCACCCTACATGGGTCACTTGTTAAATTCTGCAAAGTTGAGTCAGCATGCAAGCATGAAATCCTCATTCCCTAATTATATTATTAAAATCTAACCAAATAGCAACAGCTATTACTTAGACGAACATTCCTTTTCATTTTAAAACCCAACCTACCAGTCGCAGAGCCACTCATAGCAGAGGGTGTGCATCAAATTTTAGTCCAATAGCAATATAATATAATTTTTTAATTAAATTATAAAAATTAAAATGAAATAATCCAACTCCATTCAAATAGAAAAATAAATAAATGATAAAATCTAAATATTCTATCTTTATTAAAAAATAAAATTATATTAACTTTTTTATAAAAAAATAAATATCAACTTATTTAACAACATAAATTTACTGCAAAAAGTCAAATATATTTTTTATTTTTTATTTTTAGTTTTATGCACACTTCTATTTCTTTTTTCTCTTCTTTTTTATTGCAACTTTTGTAACCTTTCAATTTAAATTAGGATTAACGAGTATTTTTTATCACTTCAATTAGTATTTGATAAGAAAATTTCACATTTTTTGTATATTTACTTTAATTGATATTTTTTTATTTTATAAATTATTTAGGTTTTGGTAAATTGAATTTACATTTATCATTGATTTCAAATAAAATAAAATGGACAATTTGAGTGATAATTAATTAAAATAAAATTTTTTGGTTAATTTGGATATATTCAACGGTTTCAAAATATAAAATTACGTTAAAAATAATTGTAAAAATTATATTTTTATTTGATTTTAAACTATATTTTTTTAATTTTAAATGAAATATATTGTAATTATATAATTTATGTGTTTTTAATTTTTGAATATTTTATATTAAAATTATAACGTGTACTTCAGTTGATCTTGGGCTCCTGCCTTTGCAACCTACCCACTACCAATTTAACTTCAATGAATGAGAGGGTTTGATCCAAAAGTTAAATCCACTTAAGCTTGATCTCCTTTAACTATTGCATGTTGATTTGTCAATCTTTAACATTCTGCATTTCAATCACACTTCATCAAACAAATTATTCTCATGTTCTATTTTTTTATCCTCAAATCCAATTTAAGACCAAACATAACTTAATACTCCTTCTGTTTTAAAATAGATGACATTTAAGGAAAAAAAAATTGTTTCACAATACATGACGTTTTGATATAATCAAGACGCATTAATTAATTTTTACCAAATATACACTTAATTGATTTTAAAAAAAGACAATTTTATTAGTGAATACAATTAATATAGTAAGGATAATAAATTATTTTAATAGTAAATTAATTGTATTTCTTAATTATTGTGCATTATTCTCAAATGTTATCTATTTTAAAATAGAGCGAGTAAAAGATAAGTGATAAAACACAAAATTTTACCGTAGAAGGAAAGATCGTCGGTCATGGTGAAAGAAGGTTTAATGAACTGCAAAAAAGGAAACTAGTCCGGTCTTGCCGGGCTTTTGAGCTCCGATGCCTAAGTTAGCTATCAAAATGTGGAGAGAGAGTATTAAGAGTTAGAGAGAAAGAGAGAGCCCCCAAGTTATGTATTTACCTCTCATATTTATACCTTTGAGTGTTGAGTTTTATAGGCTTCTGACCTTAAGCCTCTTTGTGGGCTTTTAATGGATCGACCTTGTAGTTAATTTTATTTTGGGTGTTATCACTAGTCTCCCTCCATGCAATTCGATCTTTGAGATCAAAGACTTGATAATTTTGAGAGTTATCCGTTTATGGAGAGTTACTCGTTTAGAGAACTTTGTCTTTGGGAGTTACCCGTTTGAAGAATATCTTTTCTTTGGGAGTTACCTGCTTGTAGAGAGTTACCTGTTCGGAGAATACCTTTTATTTGGGAGTTACTCGCTTGTAGGAAGTTACCCGTTTGGAAAATACCTTGTCTTTGGGAGTTATCCACTTGTGAGAAATTACTCGTTTGAAGAATACATTTTCTTTAGGAGTTACCCGCTTATGGGGAGTTATCCGTTTGGAGAATACCTTATCTTTGGGAGTTACCCGCTTGTGAGAAGTTACCCGATTGAAGAATACTTTTTTTTTGGAAATTACTCGCTTGTGGGGAGTTATCCGTTTTATAATTTTTATCCTGCAAATAATTTTTGCAATTTTATTGTGTAAATAATTTTATAAATATTTACTAACTTGTTTTTGCGGTTACTTATATTATTTGAGAGATAATCACATTCGATCTGCTCTTGACGGTGAAAAAGATCATCCAATTCGCTCTTGGTTGATGACAGCAAATCCGACCGGGCGTATTTCTTGCGCACCCGTACAAGCGGATGGAATCCAAACCCGAAAGAGAACTAAAGAAGTATCTTGTTAAAAAAAAAAGAGTGGTCCTCCACAGAACAACTCGGAAGTGAAAACGAAAAACGAAGACAAGAAGACATGGGAGTCCAGGGTCTCTGGGACCTACTCGCTCCCGTCGGCCGCCGTGTCTCTGTCGAAACCCTCTCCGGCAAGAAGCTTGCAATCGGTGACCTTCCCGGCCTCTTACGTTTAATCAAAATCAATCAAATTTCAGAAATCACGTTAATCTTTTTTATCTTTTTATTACCTTTTAGATGCGAGTATATGGATGATACAGTTTTTGAAGGCCATGAGAGACGAGAAGGGAGAAATGATTAGAAATGCGCATTTGCTAGGGTTTTTTCGAAGAATTTGCAAGCTCTTGTATTTGAGGACGAAGCCTGTCTTTGTCTTCGACGGTGGCACGCCCGCTCTTAAGCGGCGTACCGTAATTGCGAGGCGTAGGCAGCGTGAGAACGCCCAGGCTAAGATACGCAAAACTGCCGAGAAATTACTCCTTAATCATGTGAGTTTGGTTGTCTTTAGTAATCAGCTTCAGTTTCGATGAATCAATGATGTTGTCCGAGATAGTTTGTTGCTACTATTTGTTTACACATTTAAGTTAGCTGAACTCAATGTAAGAATGCAGCGATTGCCTTTATTAAGTGCTATAATTGTTTGTAATTTTGTGGGACGGTAAGCTTGAATTGCTCTGTGCATCTGACATTTTGCTAGCTTATTATTTGGTAAATTTTTGTTATCCATCTCAATTTGATGCGTGGATTAGCAGTCTGTGTTATCCAGTTCTGTTTCATTTTTTGTGAATAGCTCAAGGCGATGAGGCTAAAAGATTTGGCGAAGGATCTGGAGAATCAGAGAAGAAAGCAGAAGATTGATGCTACGGGGAAGCAGATTTCGGTAGATCAAACCAATGTGGAGAATAGCAATGTAGAGTCCACTTATTCAGAGAGTTATGATCAGGAAAAGTTGGATGAAATGTAAGATATTCAGGTGATTGATTTAGGTTGACTCTGGATTGAAAGTGTTGTTTACTGTTTTAATGAGTTGGTTTAGGTTGGCAGCATCTATTGCAGCAGAGGAATATAGGCTTTTAAATAACAATGAATCAACATCTACTGCTGTGGTTCCTGATCAGGAACAGGAGGATAGCGACGAAAACAAAGAGATCATAAAGGTAAATCATATTCTCTATATTTAGGCATAAGATGTTAATCTCTCTCTTCCTTCTCTTGTTGTATATATTTGGTTTTATGCTTCAAAGTTTGTTAGATAGGTTTGCCTCAAAAGGCCAAATTATAGACAATTTCCTTGAATTGTTCATTTTGGCAAGTTAGAGAACTGGTATATGATGGAGCTAAATCATGGGCTGACTGTATAAGAGCCGCAAATGGTTGAAAAAGGATAGATAATTTGGATGCTTAATTCATTTGTTTCTTTAGCTAGTAAAATTTTGGTAATATTTAGGAGTATAGATGATCAAGGTTGCTATACTGGCTTTTTTTTTACTCTGGAATCGATGAGAGTTTAAAAAACTTGGTTTCTGAAAGCACAAGTTTTTTAATTACCACAGAGAGTAATTTGAGTAGTTGGTATTTACTTCAATTATATTTTCAAAATGCAATTGTCTTTTTAAGAATTTTGAATAACATAATGTCAGGAGCTATAATAAAAGGACCCACTTCTTCTGAAATCTATAGTGACAACATATAAACAAAGCCACTTCTTTTTCTTTTTTTTTTGGTATGGATGTACATAAGCATGAAATGATGCATAAATAAAAACTATTTTGACTAGTTAATAATAATTAATGAAAAGATAAAATTTAAAAATGAAAATTTTAGAATGAGTTGAAAACTTGAAGCCATCAACTAATTCACTTTTATATTTGAGAAAGTAACATTTGAATAGGTAAACTCTATTGTTCATATTTCACTGTGGAAACAAAGTTTGCCATGATTTTACATAATTTTGATTTTGTTTACCTTTTGTATTGTTTATGCATCATAACTCTTGAGAAGTGAAATGATAAGAGTTAACTTGCATTTCAAACAACAAAGATGCTTGCAATATCATGGCGATATCATCTTCTTTGAGCAGGAGACCTTTTTTTTTTTTGGGTTGAAAGAGATTAGGTCTACATGTTAGGCTTCTTCAAAATGCACAACAATTTCATAATTGTCATGATATCTTCTTCTTTTTTTTATTTTTTATTTTTTATTATTATTGATTTTTTTCAGTCTGCTGTGGATGGAAATGTTGATCCAGCTGTCTTGGCCACTTTGCCTACATCCATGCAACTTGAGCTTCTGGTCAGCAAACTGTTGTGAAAGATATGTTATCTTTCAGCTTTCTTTTCTACCAATTTATGCTGTTTTTGTGGAATTTGATGATGGCATCTGTTATAGATGAAAGAGAGATCGTCGGTGCAAAACAGAAAAAATAAAAAAGAGGAGAAGGTTGGTTCTTATAAATATTTGTTATTGAGCTTAATACGGCACATATATGCTTGGCTGCAAGACATTAATATTAGCTGTGATCAATCAGTGCAGTTTCACTAGAATGGGATTTTGAATTTGATTTGATCTACTAAGTCTATTGGATTCCTAACTTTAGTATCGGAACCCTTTGTATTCTTTATCTGTGGTTAATGAGGTTTTTGGTGGTGCTGTGTGTTTGGGAGGAACATGGACAGTTTGGCCCAAGTTATTTTAAGAAAGGGATTCAACACTGATATGCACTGTGTTCATATTGTTTTAGAGAGATTTATTCTCTTTTGTTTCTTCCATCATCTTGTGAGGTCAAATGGACAGGGTTCTGGAGTTCTGAGAGATCCTCTTTTGTGCTTCTGCCTCTATTGATTCATCACTGGATTTTTGCTTTTTTTCAAGTTTGGATGTTAGTATATTCCAATTGATTGCATTAATTCCTTATTTCTATATTTTGTTTGTTGTTATTATTTGTACAAATGAAATTGGTTTTGATGTCACACATTTTACCGTGAAAGCTGGGTCAGATTGTTGTATTTTCTGGAGATATTTTATGTGGTACTATACACTTTCTCTAATTTGTTGTTCATATTGTTATTTGTAGCCAAACTAAATTTAACACTTTTGTAGGTTTGTCTTGTTATTTCCTCCTTTAGGTCTATATGCTGAACTGGTATTCATTTAATATGCATTTTTTATTGGCAAAGGATATTAGACACCGGGATGAGGATCACGAAGGAAATGTAAAGGCTAAGGTGGTTTTATCAGATGAAATGGATATCTTAGCAAGGGATCATTTGGAAAAAAAGAGTTGCAACCATGAGATGCTAGATGAAATGTTAGTTGCTTGTGTTTTTATAATTGCTTTTTTATTTTTCTTCTTTTTTATTTTTATTTTTTTCATTTTTTTCTTTGTAGCTGAGATTGAGGGTATTTTCATTTAGGTTGGCAGCATCTATTATGGCTGAAGAAGATGAGAGTTTAACTCAGATTGCCTCAAGATGTGCTGATAAAATTCCTGCTGAGGTGGAAGGTGATGATGAAGATGAAGAAATGCTACTTGTGAGTTTATACCATGTCGAGATATTAGATTACCTTTTTAATGAGAGACAATAGTGATCATAGCTATTATGCCAATTTATTTGTTAGATTGGGTGTTATGACCTCAAGTTTGTGATCGAGTCACTGGGTGGTTGACACAAAAATCAAACCAGAATAAGGGTCTTTACACTTACTTTGGTTCCTCCCTTGCCTATGGTTGTATGAAAGTTGTAACTCGTTAAAGGAAGCCACGCATCTTGGAACTCTTAGGGAGTTGCCTACCTTTAATTTGCTGGAATTTAACTTGCTTTATTGACTAAATCTGTCTCTATAAATAGAGGTTACGTGTCTAAATAGGAGTCATTTGCTAACTAGGAAATTAATCTAAGGGAAAAGGTACTAAAATGCCCTTCCGTCAAGTTATCGTCAATTCCGAATTAACGGTGCTGATGTGATATTGACACGTGGTAAAATATGCCACGTATATTTTTAATCCAAATATAATTAAGGGCATTTTAGTATCATGAGAAAAATTTTAGGGGTATTTTAGTATTTTAAAAAATTTTAGAGGAATTTTAGTATTTTGAAAGATGTATTAAGGGCATTATAGTACCCTAATGAAAGCATTAAGGGTGTTTTTGTACTGTAAAGAAAACGTTAATTTGCATTAGATATTAATCAATGTTTGTTATATTAATTAATAAATGCTCTTTACATAAATTTACGAATAAGAAAACAAATTATATAATTCAAGAATATTTATTAATTAATTTTTCTTAATGCATACAATATTGAAATTTTACTACAAAAATGCTTTTAATGTTGATATGTGTATTATAGTACCCTAATGAAAACATTAAGAATATTTTTATAGTCTAAAGAAAATATTAAGAACATTTTTTCTAAAATCTTAATATTGGGGGCATTTTTGTAGTCAAATTTCAATATTACATTCATTAAAAAAATTAATTAATAAATATTCTTAAACTATATAATTTATTTATAGTTTTTTTATTTTTTGTATATTTATGTAAATAGTATTTATTAATTAATATAACAAATAATGATTAATATTTAATGTAATAAATATTGATTTTTAATATTTTTTTTAAGAGTATAAAAACGTTCTTAATGTTTATCATGAGGTATTATAACGCCTGTAATGTCTTACTCAAAGTATTAATTCACGGTGTTAAAATGTCCCTGATTATATTTGGATTAAAAATATATGTGGCACTAATGCGCGTAACTCGGAGTTGACGGTAGCTCGACTGAGAGGCATTTTAGTACCTATTTTAGAACATCAGGGACATTTTTATTCCAAAAAAAAAAAAAACTTTAAAGGCATTTTAACCCATTTGAGACAACATGAATGGCATTTTAATACCTTTTCCTTTAATCTAAATAGGAATCCTTTTCTAACTGGGAAATTGTGAAAATAAATCACTTATTCAAATCAAATCCTATTATAACTAAAATACTACTATTAAAAATAAATTTTACTATAATTAAAATATTTAATTAGAACGGTAACATTGGGTAGTTTAATTGGTTGATTTGTTCATTGTGCACACTACAAAGTTTGTGAAATGAGATTTTGTTGAACAGGCAAGTTTTAATGATTTAGGCATAACATAGTTTGGACAATGAGTTCATTGTTAAAAATACATCCATATGATGTTGACATATGGGATTGAGGTTTTCTACAAATGATGGATGATATAGATAACTTAGTCTGGTTGGTAAACATAAGGACCAAAAAAAAAAAAAAAATTCTTAGGATGAGATCACAAATTTTATACTGGTACCCAGAACACCAAAAAGCCAAAGATACATGCACACAGACATAGCTGTTCTCTTTATGCATTCCCATTTTAAGTTCAACTAAAAAAAGCTGCTTGAATCCTGGTTGTTCATGGCCTGTAGAATTGTTTGAGTCATCATTGTTGTTTGAGAAGTAGATGGTTAAATTTACTTCTTGTTCTTGAACTTGTGATCATATTAATATCCTTGAACTTCAATTTGTCTCTGAAAGCTCATTGCATTTTTGTATTTAGGTTAGATTATTTTATTTTATTTTATTTATTTTTGTGTATTAGAAAATGAAATCAGAAGAAGTGCCAGATTTTGTTAATTGAAAAACATAGTTACATGTAGTAAAGAGGTAGTGAAAATTGAAGTCATCTTTCTAGAGGTGGATTGTAGTAAGAAGATATTTTGTATATAATATTGCAAATACAGTAGGTTTTCAAGAGATAAAATTGAAGTTTAAGGATATTGATATGCATTAGAATAATTTTAGGGATAATAGTTGAAATTATTTGGAGACGTAGACTTTCTTTTGAGATTGTGAAGTTACAGTGTCTGTTTGTTGTTGGGCTGCATTTCCATTCGTAATGTTTCATTGTAGTTGCAATAAATCCATTCTGCAGCCAGCATTGTGTGGGAAAGTTGATCCAGCTGTCTTGGCAGCTCTGCCACCATCAATGCAACTTGATCTTCTTGTTCAGGTAAAAATAATTTGCACATATGCTACTTAGTGGCTACGAGTTTTCCCCCTGCTTTTTGTTTATTTCTTATGACATTTGTGTTTGATCTTCCATTATGTAGATGAGAGAGAGATTGATGGCTGAAAATAGACAAAGGTATCAAAAAGTCGAAGAGGTTAGTTCTTGAATGTTCTGTTATCTATCATGTTTCATATGGATGTGTTGTGATAATTTGTATATTTTGTGAAGCTTTAAGTGTGGGTTAAATTTACTAGTAATTATCATATGGAAGCTCAAGATTTGATTTTCTTAAACATGGGGATGTGTTTTTTTAGTGTCATAAATCACATTATCAATTTTTTGGAGACTGATATTGATCACTTGCTTAATTCTTGTGAGCGAATCTTATCAGTTCCTTTTGCACCCATCTAGGCTCCTGAAAAGTTTTCAAACCTACAAATTGAGGCTTACCTTAAAACAGTTGCTTTCCGCCGAGAGATAGATCAAGTGCAGAAAGCTGCTGCTGGGAAGGATGTAGGTGGTGTTCAGACTTCACGCATTGCCTCTGAAGCCAACAAAGAATTTATCTTCTCCTCATCATTTACAGGGGACAAACAGTGAGTATATTTATTTTCACTAGATTTGTACATCAAAAGAATCTGAGTAGGGATCCTTATGCCCCTGCCCCAACAGGGGAAAAAAGGGAGAAAGAAAGAAAGAAAGAAGCACTTTATAGAAGTTTCTTGCCAGTTGTTCTGATTTAAATCCATCTGTATTCTATGTTGCTCCTTGTTTTTATTCACTTACAACTTAATAATGTTTTGTTGACAACTTCTTTGTTACATATGATAGATTGCTGACAAGTGGCAGAATGCAGAGAAATGGAAACAATTCTTCAGATTGTATGGAACATGTTGCATCTACTAGCAAATCTAGTACTGCTACAGCATTTGTTCGGGATGAATCTAATAGGGTTTTTGATGAAGATGTAGAAACATATCTGGATGAGAGGGGTCGAATTCGAGTCAGTAGAGTGAGAGCTATGGGGATGCGCATGACCCGTGATTTGCAAAGGAACTTGGATTTGATTAAAGAGATTGAACGAGAGAGAAGACATACAAGTGCTCAGTCAGAGCTCAGTAGAGATAAGATTGGTTCTCCAGAAAGCGTTCCCAGCATAAAACAGAATGCAGAAAGTTCAAATGACAATGATGCTAACCCTGTTAAATTGAATGAGAGAACTGAACCTATTTTAACTCCTGGGAGTTCTATACAGATATCATTTGAAGTTGGCAATGACAATAAATGTACTGAAAGTGATGATGATATATTTACTTCTTTAGTGGCTGGACAACCAGTTAATATCTCTTCTGTTGGTGGCAGTCCATTGACAAGGCAGTCTTATGATTCTGCCTCTGATAGTGATTGGCAGGAAGGATCCATTGAAGGAAGAGATAATGATTCTTCTAAAGATGAGACATTAAAAACTAATCCCCCTCCTAAGGACATCAGCGATGATAGTGAAGTGGAATGGGAGGATGGAAATAATGATGTTCATGAAAGTTCCATTTTCCCGTCCGAATCAAGAAAACCAGCTTCCAGAGGTTATATGGAGGAAGAGGCTGATTTGCAGGAAGCAGTACGGAGAAGTCTTGAATATTTTGAGGGTGAAAAATTCAGTCATATGCCACCTAGCCATGAAAAATTGATGAGTACTTCTGAAAATGCTTGCAAGAGCATCAGTTTCCTTGATGGAGAAGCTAATACAGTAAATCTGGTTGAGAAAGATAAGAACCAAAAAAATAAATCCTTTAGTGAAACTTTGGCAATTGGAATGCTTGAGAGTGCGGGTCAAAATGATATCTCACATGCCTTTTCTTCTCCGCAGAGGCAGTTGAAGTTATCCGAAGTTCATGATACTGATAACCTGGACATCCCTACAAATAAATCAGGTGAAAGTTACCTGGGTTCAAATGCTGGACAACCAAACTACAATATGAATATAGGGGGGAATCTGGGGGTAGAAAACATACCTGCTGACTCAGCTATTCCTTTGGAGGCGAGGGAAACTGATATGATTGTGAAGGGTTCTTTGGATCCTTTGGTTGAGGATGTGGTCGTATCTAGCTCGAGTTCAGGTGAAGTTTCTCATGTTCTTAAAGCAGCATCATGTGACATGGATTTTGCTATGCTGGTTGGTGATGAGGGGAATCGAATAGAAACAAAAACCTTATTGTTTGCAAAAGAGGAGGAAAAATCTGAACAACCCAGTCATTCAGTTGTGTTGACCAACCCCATGGAGCCTTTTGAAGATTCAACAATGGGTACTAATGTTGATCCCATTTTGGCTGGAGAAAAAAATCCTGTTCAATTTAATGGGAAGGAGCACTGTGTGGATAAACAAGCAAACAATGAGAATCAATGGGCTGATTTTTCTGAGGCCAAGTTGCAGGATGAAATACTGATTCTTGGTCAAGAACGTATGGTTCTAGGAAATGAACAGAAGAAGCTTGAACGTAATGCAGAATCAGTTAGCACTGAGATGTTTGCAGAATGTCAGGTTTGTGCTTCAACTTCTGTAGCATTTATTTTGCTAAGCCACATGGTTATAAATAATTATTGAATTTTGTTGGAAGATTCTTCTTATTAAAATGTTTTGAAGCAATGAATTTTCATGGTCAGCCTAGAATAATTGATATGTGGATATGTTATTAACTCTTTTCAACCGACTTCTTGCCTTCATTTCCAGTGTCCAACTTCTTAAAGAAAACATGCAAAATTTGATGTATCATATGTATAGGAATTTTGTACTTGTGAAATTGTTCAATGACCTTGAGAAGATGAATGAAGTTGGATTTCTTAAATGCACCAATTCCCAATGCCAGGAAATTTTGCTATGATTTCACACTTCTATTTCCTAGGAGGATGAGATTATATAACCAGGATTGCTTGTGATAAAAATTACTGACCTATACCCTGGTCTATCTGTACTAACATTACTAGCTAGTGGAAGAATAAAATAGAAAATGGCAATAGGTTTTTCTTTGTATCGTAATGAACCCCCATTCATTTTTTGTCATGTGAAAAATTTCCCCAGGGTATCTAGGTTTCAACCTTTTACTGTTTAGTGTTTGTTGAAGCTGGAGGAAACTCCTTGGTGGAGTTGTTATTTTTGAGTTTGTAAGGCCATATTATGGGTTATGGTTTCCCTTTCTAATTATTCAACCAAGACTGACACTTTATGGATCTTTTTTGTAGGCCGTATATCATTTAACATATTACCATAATAATTTGGAGAAAAATAAAAATCATTTTATTTTTCTTGTATTCCACAGGAACTGCTGCAAATGTTTGGTTTACCATATATTATAGCACCAATGGAAGCAGAAGCCCAGTGTGCTTATATGGAACTTGCAAATCTCGTAGATGGTGTTGTTACTGATGACTCTGATGTGTTCTTGTTTGGTGCTCGAAGTGTATACAAGAATATATTTGATGACCGCAAATATGTTGAGACATACTTTATGAAGGTTTGTATGACAGGATGATTGAATCATCCATCTTCCATTTCCCAAACATTCTTGTGCTTACATGTAGCATTAATTTTTTTCTTCTATAATTGTTAACAATCCTTGTGGTGTGCTATACTCAATTCATAATTTGTTTCTTTTGCTTACATCCATAGTGAAAAAATATATAATTTACATTTTTCCTTCTACTTAGAAGTTTCTAATCTCATCCTCTTGCTATTAGTTACCTGTTTCCTTTTATTGTTCTGTGTTTGTTTCTCAGGATATTGAAAAAGAGCTAGGCCTAACCAGAGAAAAACTGATTCGCATGGCTCTACTTCTTGGGAGTGATTATACTGAGGGTATTAGGTAATTAACAGCAACTATTTTGGCTTACAAAGTTACTAGGAGATTGTGGTGGACGTTTATGAGACCTTCAAGTTGTCCTATATTTGTTGCTTCTATTGATAACACATTTTTGACCTGATAATAAGCTGTTATATATGGTTAGTTATTGTGGTGGGAGATTTAAGACCCATTTTCTTGTGTTACTAGATTTTGTGGCTTCTTTATTGTGTATGGACTTCAAATGAGATGTATTTTTCATGTAGTGGCATTGGCATTGTTAATGCTATTGAGGTTGTGAATGCATTCCCTGAAGAGGATGGCCTTCAGAAATTCCGGGAGTGGATTGAATCACCGGACCCAAACATTTTAGGGAAATTCGATGCACATACTGGTTTCAGTGCGAAGAAAAAGAGGTCAGAAGTTGGTGACCATGGTTCAAATGACCAAGAATGTCCAGCAGATCACAGTCAACACATAAAGCAGATTTTCATGAATAATCATGCAAGAACTCAATTTCCTCTGCAGGCCCTTTTTATTTTCTTTTTTGGGGGTGTACATTATAGCGAAATAGATCTATTCATTCCTGTCCTAATTATTATAAAAAATTATGCAGAGAAATGTGAGCAAGAACTGGCATGTTCCTTCTTCTTTCCCAAGTGAAGCAGTTATTTCTGCATACTTTTGCCCACAAGTGGATAAATCAACTGATCCTTTTACGTGGGGAAAGCCAGATATTAATGTTCTTCGCAGGTAAGCCATGTTGGCTATGATTTCATCAAGGTTTGTGTACAAGGTTTGCAGGCATCAAGATATTGTATGCTCTGGTTTTCATTAAGATAATGCATGTTCTCTTGCTGTATTGACTTTTGCATTTGCATTTTGAGATTTTATAATTTATTTACTTATGTCTTTTCAATGCCTGTGCAATCTTATGTTGACATCTGGGTAATGTTTGCTTAATGGAAGCTTTGTTTGATGAAGGCATACGATTATGATTATCTAGTACTGACTGACTTTACTTGTGCACAGACTATGCTGGGAAAAGTTTGGGTGGGGCATCCAAAAGTCAGATGAATTGCTATTGCCTGTTCTCAAAGAGTACAACAAACATGAGGTTGGAATCCCTATTTTTCTCTCTCTGTCTCTCTATAACTTGCGCATATATTTTGAGCAACCTCTTACTTTCGTGTTGGCCTAATGCATAATTAGCCTCAATGTACTTGTCATATTTGCCACTTTACCCCCTGTACATGCTTGTTGTGTAAACTGACACATGTACTTGCTTTTTGATTTAGGGATACATCTGTATTGGCAATTTAAGAATGCATCTAAACACCTCAAGCTAACATGTGGGGTTTTTGAATGTGCCCTTAAATCGTTAATACATATTCTTCTTTAAACCAATGAGGCAAGTACTGTTGCCAGATTGAACAAAAAATGAGTACAGGAGAAGTGGCAAATTATGGGAACTATAGGAGAGCTACTTGTGTATTGAGCCTTTCCTGTTTGTTAATGTTCCAACTTTATTTTTACTACAAAACAATGTGTTATTCGTAAGAGATGCTGATAGCTTTTAGCTGTGGCTTCTTTGATTGGAGACTCAACTACGCCTGGAAGCATTTTACACATTCAATGAAAGATTTGCGAAAATTCGCAGCAATAGAATCAAGAAAGCTGTTAAGGGGATTACAGGAAAGAAGTCCTCAGACCTGATGGATGATGCTGTTAAAGAATCTCCTAGAAATGGAAAGAAGAGAACAGGGAGACCTGGTGGATCTGGCGATAAAAATCCAGAAGCACCTCCAAAGAGAGCAAAAGACTCTGTTCGCGGCATTAAGGCCAACTCTTTAGAAAAAATAACTGGAAACCAATCTAGTAGGACTGCTGGAGAACCTGTTTCACCTGAGCTGGAGAATACAGGACAACAGCAGCAGGGGCGTGCACAAGGCAGGAGAAGCAACAAGAAAGGATCACGTGGTGATGGAAAAGGTAGAGGAAGAGGGAAAGGCAGAAGAAGAGGAAGGGGTTTTGAGCACTCTGGTTCCAGCTCCATTGATGTCAGTAGTGGTGATGATAACCTGGAAGTTAGTGTTGATAAGGCACAAGGGCCACAAGAATTACGAAGGGTAAGCTCAACTCATCTCACATGCTTCCTTCATTTTATATTATAAAGGATGTATTCTAATAGTGATAAATTCACATAAGCACTCCAGTAGAAGTAGACTTGCTTTTTTAGGTCTTCCTTTCAAACTTTTGTGGATGATGATTCTTTTGGTTTGGTTCAAACATGTTGGTTATGTATGGATCTTTTATGTACGTTTGGCTGCTGGTAACCAACATGAGTAAAAAGTTTGTTACCGTTTTGAGGGATTCTGCTCCATGGTCATCTATGTTATGAACAATTAAGCAGTAACTGGCCCTTTGACAAATTTGTTAGTTTTTGTGATGCTTTCTTTAAACTCCAGATTTCCATACTGCTTTGTGATGTTTGATGAAAATCATCACAGAGAAGTAGTATTTATTGTCAAATGTTTATTGGGTAGCTGTTATAAAATCTGGTCATTGTACCTTTGGTAGATTCAGGTGGTGCTCCAATAAAACTTAATTGTATTATCTTTTGATATCAACAGTTCACTGTTTCACCCAGTCTTCCTCTTTGTATATTGCAGTCAATGCGCACAAGGAAGCCTGCCAGTTACGTTCTGAATGACTCAGAAATTGATGAAGTGAGCAAGTCATTAGACCATGATAGTGACAAGTCTGATCAAGAGCCAGAACGGGGTTTAACTTGGAATCCAGGGGTATCTGAAGGTGCTGGTATCACCTTCAACTGTCAGGAAGATCATCAAAGTTCGGAAAATCCTGTATGTCAGGACTTCTCTAAGGACTATCTTGAAATGGGAGGAGGATTTATTAACGAAGAAGATGAAGGTGGTGAGGGTGGTACGAGCAAAAATTGCTATCCTTATGAAGAAGGTTTATCCAAGGATTACCTCAATATGGGAGGTGGGTTTTGCTTGGATGAAAATGAAATGGCTACAGGCCAAGACGTGGCTTCTGATGCAGGGCAAGCACCTGATTCTTCCAACTTCTCTCATCCTATGGACGCAGCTGGCTTTGGTGAGGATCCACTTCAATCAGATTTAAATGTCCAAACTTTGAATGGCATCCCAGGAGGAGAAAAGACGAATGCTTTAGATAGCAAGCTGGTTTTGAATTGTGGAAATACAACAGACTCTGGCGATCATTCAAAACTAATTTTGTCTATGCCAGAAAGCACTGAAAGCAACGCTGCGCTTTCAAGCCTTAATGCGATGCCTTTCTTGAAAAGAAAACGGAGGAAGAATCGAAACTAATGTGTAATTTAAATGAATTTTGATATCCATGCCTTGTGTTCGAAACTAATGTGTAATTTAAATGAATTTTGATATCTATGCCTTGTGTATCTAGTGGGTGCGGTTTGTAGTATTATTTGCTAGTAATTGATCTCTATTCAATTTTGATAAAATTAGTGGAATTAAAATGTGCGAACTATTATCTTGTACAAGATTAGCTTAAAATGACTGTAAAATCAAGGGAAATATAAAAGAATGAAAGAAAAATCAATCATCACTGTTATATGTCTAAAATAATTGTATATTTTTTAAAATTTTTTTAATGTTTTAATGAGTTTTATAGTTATTTTAGTTAGAAGCATATGTATTCAAATTTACAATTTTTCTTTATTTAACTTGCAAACATCCATTCATAGACTTTTTGGTAGAAAGAGAAATAAGACCGATGCTCAAAAATGGCCGACGATTTGGTCACCTTTAACCATTTCGGTCATTGATAATAGCCTGCTACTTTTTTTATGTATATATTTGGTTACCTTTCACCATTTCGGTCATTGATAATAGCCTCCTATTTTTATATCTATATATTGATTTTAAAATATCTATCAAGTATTAATTGAATACATCTCCTAAGTTCGCAATGGATTCGCCCAGATTTATAAAGCCAACTATGATATATGGAATCCATACAAATTTGATGGATGGCATATTTACGGTTCGTACTAGGAAATTGATAACATCCTTTTATTATTGGGCTTTTTATAAAAATATACAGAAAAAAATAAAAATAAGAAAAAATACAACACTTTCATAATTTTTTCATTAATACAACTTTTTAAATTTTTAATATAAAAAATACAATTTATATTTTCAAAAATACAACTTTTTCCTACTCTCACTTTCACAATTCTCTAATTTCTCATTTCCCTAATTTTTCACTCTCCTCTGTCCAATAACTGTCACTTCCAGGATCTTCGATCATCGATGACTCTTGAGGTACCATCAAACCTTGAACCTTTGGGGTAATGGCTCATCTCCATCCAAGCCCTATACTTAGGATTCATCCCCTTACCAGCAGACAACAGCCTAGACATTGCTTCGATCTTTTCCTCCATCTTTTTGAAAGCTGGATCTTTAGCACTAGGACCTTTTATTCTCACATTCATCATGGAAAGGACATAGTCTTCATCCTCTTCCTGTATGAAATCATCCTCAAGATCATGCCTCCTTTTCCTTCTAAGTGGATCTTGAAGCATAGTAGTATCAACTACGGTAGCATTTCCAATATGCATTGGCTCTGCTGTCTTGTGAGCTAATGTTATAGGTTGAGTTCTAGCATTAAGTGCTACGAAAGCCACCATTCCACCAATCATAGCTAACATTCTTTTCTCAAATTCCTATAGGCATCTATCCAGTCTTTAGTCCAAGTCATCCCTCATCGTTGAAGGCCTAATAAAAGTAACATTTACCCTTTCCCTCAGAAATGGAAACCTCGCAGTGGTATCATCAGTAACTCTCCTAGTCTCATTTCCCCTTCTAGTCTCATTCACTTTATTGTTTGCCATCTTTGAACTTGTTTCCTGACCGCTCTTTAATAACTTACTGGAACCTAACTCATAACTTACTTTTGAACCCAAATATAAACACGAATTTGATCTCAATAGACTAGATATAGACCTTAGAACTAGGTGCCCGTCCGACCCTCTGGACCACTTAGATGAGTCTATGATGGCAGCAAGAATCAGAGGTTAGGAATGATGCATGATAAATGATGCATGGATAGGGTATATATATGATGCATTAATGCAATGCCTGGTTTTGTTAGACGTCAATCACAATCACACACAAGCAACAATCTTCCAACCTTATCACTCCCACATAGGACGTCATGTGGTCTCTTTCTTAGATAGGCATAGTCCATAGGTCAACAAGGTACCTAATGGATGCATATGGTACACGACAAAAAATCAACAGCATAACCTCTTTGATTGAAAGCACAAGCATATGGTTTTTAATAATTATGTATTTTAACTAACTTACATAGATCAGGTTAGGCCCACCAAGGCATGGTAGCCTTTAGCCGATACCCTCATAATATGTTTGAGTTTGGTTAATACATAAAGGTCCACATAGTAAGCAAAAATTATTATGGTCACACAACTTGGGGAAAGTTATATTGTCATTTATATGGGCTTTAGTCAAAGGTGACGAAACATTAGGCCTACCTAAGTATGGTCCCTGCCATGGGTCTAGCTCATCATAAGCAAAATGACCGATGGATCACCATTTTATATACCATTTTGTACTAGACTTGGACTAGTGGTCTCCTTGGCACCTTCTTATATTGAGTGAACGTAAGGCATGCTTCAGGATAGCATTAGGGCTGAAAAGGGATGCATATCTTAATTCTAAGGCTCCAAGATGTATGCAAAAAATGCAATTTAGAAAAGAGATAGGATTAACAAATAAAACTCAGTTATAAATAACTTAATCAAAATACTTTGTGAAGCAAGGTCTCTTTGTTCCCTAGTGAAGTCGTCATTGTGACGCATGCCAAAGCCTGCCCTTCGCTTTCAGGTTTGATCTCGAAGGCTCGCTTTTAGGGCCCAAGATTGGAGGATGCTCTTTTCTAATCATAAATTGGCCATTTTGCAATAAAAAGGATAGAGCCCTAATTATTGTTGACGGTCAACCCATAAAAGTGTATACTAGTGGGCTCAAGGAGACAAGTATCATAGAGTTACCACCCCACAGGACGTTGCAAATTGAATATTAACTTTATTTTGATACCCACATAGAGACTGGTGTTTGGGACATCCCTCTTATTAGACATTTTGTTTAGGTGACGATTTGTAATTGAGTTTTAAAATTAATTCCCTCTCATCTCTTACACGATGCATTTTAAAGTAAATAAACATCCCATTCAAACAAATAAAGTGATAAAAAGTAATAAAATAAACATACTTAATTGTTACAGAGGCAAATTGTCCCAAAGAATAATTCAAGGTAAGATCAATATACATACATAAAACGGGTTATCAACTCATTTTGAAAGTATTGGATTTCTCATGCATTTTTATATAAAGGAATTTACTATATTGTGTGGATTTGAGTTAAAAAAAATTGGATATTGGTCCATGTTTTGTAAAAAAATTCAATTTATTTGCTAAAAAATGCTTTAAGTGTCTTTTTATTTTAACGTGCTCGAAAAATCTCTTTTTTACTAACTATTACAATCCCGGAAAAATAATACATAAAAAATAAAAACAGCTAATAATGGCAAAAAATAAATAAAGAAGCAACCAACACCATGATAAATAAAATAAAATAAATTGAAAGTGAAATAATGATGTAACTAGGGAGTGGAGATGGTGAGCGGTGTGGGAGCACGACTTCTCATACAAAAAAATCATAAATCCTCCAAAATCATAAATGCATTAATTACTCAAAAAATCGCACAAAACAAACAAACAAATTAGTATTTATAATGAAAAATCACAAGATTATTTACACAAGCAGAAATAGATTTAGGTAGGTGATTATAAACAAAAAAGATGTCAAATAATGCATGAATATCATAATAGAAAAATAAATAGTGCAAAAAATACATAAAAACCTGGAATATATGAAAGATGGATTAAAGAACACTCTGGGACGGCAAAAAAAGTGAGGGATAGCCATAAGAGAGCAAAGGACAGCCAAAGGTAAAGCGAGGGATAGGATGAAAGCATAGGTTGTTGATGTCCGGTCCGTCAAGTGACAGATGGGCATCCACCAATTCATCTTCCCATCCGTCACCTTTGAAACAAAGCAAAAAGTGTAAAATAAAGGCAAAAATACAAAAAATCATACAAACGAGTTTCTAGCCCTAAATGTGCAATATTTAAACATCAAATTGTGTCAAAATATGTTAGAGATGCATAATCATACATTAAATACATTAAAAATTACAAGATTACAGAGTTTTACAAAATAAAAGAAGAAGTTTTACATACACAACAATGGAGGAAATCATTATCAAAGCAAAACTTTATCATACCTAGTAGCCCAAAAACACATCATATCTCATTTAAACACACATACTAATCAATTATAACATTTTAATCATATTAATATGCATCAAAGAACCAAGTGATCATGCCAACGGAGTTCTAGAAAGAGAAAATAAGGAAAGAGCTTAAAATATTACCCTTAGGAGATATTCTGACTCTATGAATTTTGTAGTCCAGATCTCCGTTTTGATTCATGGTCGTTGATTTTCAAAAGCAATATGAAATTCGTTTATGTATGCACGTGTTTGAACAAGAATTGATAGAGCAAAAATGCCTTAGAGAGATAAATAAATTAGTTTTCTTCTTCTCTAATGGTGGCTCTTCAAAAGAATGATTCCTCTCCCTAAGAAAATCCTAGATTTTAGTTTTTATACTTAAGGAAGAGTTTTCATCCAAAGAAAAACTCAAAAATTGTCAAATCTAGAGATAAAATCACTTAAATTTGGAATCAATCTTTTTAAGATAAACTACCTCTTTTGAAAATCCAAAAAAATGTGGAAAAATTTGGGTTTCGAGTCAGAGGGGTAGCCGTCCCTCATCACTAAATCATGGTTTTCCTTAAAATACCTTGCATAGGAGAGAGGGGCCCACGGACGGGCACCCTTCAGGTGATAGACAGCCGTCTGTCACCATTGGAGGTCTAAATCATGATTTTTTGCATATTTTATTAAAACACTTGAAAATACTTGAAAACATTTAGAAAATCATAAAAAATCTTTAAGAGAAAATGAGAAATTCACAATCGAAGCTTCGGGATCCGAATCTACTATCAGCAATATACTATTTCCTTATCATCAAGTAACCATGATCTAAACTATCTCGGATCATGGTATTTGCACTAGCCCATCATATAGTTGGAATCTAACTCAGCCAACCGCCACCATAGGTGATCCGATCATTGACAAGACTGCCCTCTGTTACATCTGCTGACACTCTTGACCAATCTGAAAATGCCTCACACTGTCACATCTATTGACACCTTTGATTGATTTGAAAACATATCACGTTGTCACATCCTCTAACATATGCTACCTATTAGATAAGTTAGTCCACCTACTACATCAAGCTATCACCACATGCACTCGTGTGCCTAAGTGACTTGCCCTTTAGCGTACACTACAAATAGCCCAAATAGCAAGGGCTCCAGGTAATGCATTTCCGATACCTTCTCTTTTAAAAATTTTTCTCTTTAAAGCTTTATTAACTTAAGTTTTGGAGTGTTTATGCCTGGTCCTACTAGACTTGTCTCATTGTAGGTATTGTAAGCTAGCTGATCCGATCGGCTTTTAGTCTTTCATATGGCCTCATTTATTTTCGATATTCTTAGGATTATTAGTAATAAAATCAAACAAGATATAATTGTAATTCCGTGATCATTGAAGGACAAAGCAGTACTTAAGATTTCAATTTTATTATAAATTAACAATTTAAACAATAAATAACTGTATAATGTATTGGAGATGATTCGATAGGTTTAACGTACCGTATGTTAGCAACTCCGAATTGTTGAATGAAGAATAAACAAATATTATTTTTCAATTTAACCTTCCATATTCGCTGACATATGATATGTCTAATTTACCAACTATATCCTTGTAAATTACATACATAATATTATATTCTAGTGCATGTACATACTCCTAAAAGAAAAGTCTAAAAAAATAATTATAATCTTATAATAAATAATATTAATATTAGAATATTCAATTTAGAAATAAAATAATATTAGTTAATCTTATTAGTTAATTTAATAATATTATTTATATTATATAATAATAGTACAATTATATTAATATTAATAGTATAACTTTACACTTTTTTGTATAATTTTTGTGGTATAATTTTAAGAATCGTCCTTAAAAGTATTTGGCATAGCCATTCACAAATGGAATTGTGTACCTAAAACGAAAAAAATGTGAATGCGGATATACCCGAATGGTAAAATTTTTTTTTACCAAGGAGAAGACACAATTTCGATTCCCATCTTTCAAAATAATTTATTTAATAGAATAAATGATTCATTATAATTGACTATGCTAGTAAAATGATTTTATCTTCTATCTTCTTTTCTTTCCACCTTTCTATTTACATGGTTACAACTAAATCCAAACAATTAAAAATAAAGAATGGAAGTGGAGAAAAAAAAAGTTAATTTCCAAACTCTTTTACATTTTGTTTAGAGTTTTTTTTTTCAGCAAAAACCTTATTATTTTTTTTTTGTAATGCTAACGTATAGAATATATTAAAATTTTAGTGTGCAATTTAAAATTTGAATGAAATTAAATTAAAAATATCTGGTACAAACTTTGAAAATGGCCCGACCACTACTTGGACTCTGTCCATTTGGCAGTTATTTATGAAGGAATCTGAGGACCTTTTAGTTTTGCATAGTGCAGCCATTCTTTTTAGGCATTGAACTCGAGAGTTCTAAATTAAAACTTATCGGTAGAGATAGCGAGCAACGAAAGATGAATATTTAGAAGAATGATGGAGTGGATTTGGGAATTAGTACCGTTTGGTGCCATGGTAACGGTGGAGTTTACAGATGTTGGTGCTTCAACAATAAGCAAAGCAGCTTTAACTCATGGCATGAGCAAGTATGTTTCTGTTGTTTACTACAATGCCCTTGCAACTCTCATCCTTCTCCCTTATTTCATCTTTAACAGGTTTTCATTTATTTCTGTACCTCATTTATATATATATATATATATTTCTTTTATCTATACGATTTACTTTGATTGTTAACAGGAACAAGAGAGCTCCTCTCACTTTCCCACTTCTTGTTAGATTCTTCCTTCTTGCCTTAATAGGGTAAATTAGTAATTTTAAATTATGATTTAATAAATTTTTGAATAAAATTTAGGTGGGTTAAAAAGGAAAGTTTAATTGTGTAGGAGTACTGGGCAGATAATATTTCTAGCTGGTGTGAAGTTGAGTTCACCAACTCTTTCTTCTGCAATTAACAATCTCATCCCCATTTTCACTTTCTTGCTTGCACTCATTACAAGGTATGAATTGGTTTGTAATTTTGCTTAATTTCTTAAAGGGTATTCTTGAAAATGATTAGTTTTGTTTTGGGGTTTTTTGTTAAATTAATAGAATGGAAAGGGTGGATTTGAAGAAATCAAGCAGCCAAGCAAAATGTTTGGGAGCAATTGTATCGGTAGGAGGAGCATTCATAGTTACCCTTTATAAAGGCCCATTAGTGTTCTTCATTAATCACTCAGTTACTTCTAATAATAATCATCAACAGCTTCTTTTCTCCCAAAATCCAGAATGGATTTTTGGAGGCTTTCTTCTTCTTATTGTCTCCCTTTTTTCTGCTACTTGGAATATTGCCCAGGTAAATTCTAAATTACCCAATTATGCATTTTAGACACCTAATATTTAATATTATTTTCAATTAGGCATTTTTCGAGTGTTATGACGGTGGCTGTATCTCAATTTTTCTTATTTACCGTTTCAAATTGGCAAAAAGTAAATTTCTTTTCGGGTCCTTGAATTATAATATTTTTTCTTTTGGGTCCTTAATTTTTAGCGTGTTTCATTTGAATTTCTAAATTTTTATTGTAATGACAAATTTTTTCAAGAAGAATGTTTGTGGACTTAACAGAAAAAGAAAAATGATAATTTAGAATCTGCATATGTTATGAAAAAAAAAAGATTAAACTTGTGGAATATAATTCTGTAAATAATACTATAGTTTGGGGACAGAAAAAATGTATTTTTTTTTCAAAATTAATGAAAATGCTGACGTAGCTAGATTTTGAAATTAGCTTTTCCAGTGTGCATGAATAAAAAAATTAAAGAAGGTGGGCATTAGGTTTCAATTATTAATTTTTTTAATTAAGGGCCCTACCTAATTATTAGTAGGCCAGTACATCATGTTTATATTTAATTATGCATTTCTTTAATTAAATTATGACAAGGATATTTATTTTAATCTCTTAAAAGTCTTGCTATTTTTGTGTTTGAGCAAATATTTTTTTCCTCCCAAAAATATATTATATAAAAATTAAATTATAATTTCAGGGAGCCACAGTGAAGGAGTACCCAGAAGAAATGACGATAGTGTTCTTTTTCACATTCTTTATAACAATCCAAAGTGCAGTTTTTGCAGTGATTTTGGAGACAAATTCAGAAGCATGGATTTTGAAATCTGCCATTGAAATTGTTGCCATTGTCTTTACGGTGAGAACAACAATTTTCCACTTTTGTGTTTCTTGGAGTCGCTTTCGTGATGATATATAAACTACATCTTATTTTCTTAGTCAGAAAAGCTTCAAATTAGTGAAATTGCTTCAATTTTCCAAAGATAAGATCAAATTGATGGGTAGTCACACCAAACTACTTCCACCGTAAATATTGTGAATAAAATCCAAAATCAAAATTTTAAAATAATTATTATCATTTAGAAAAAATAATTGAATTTGTCTTTAAACTATATTTTGGTTAAAAAATTCACATTATCATTATCAATTTTTTTTTACATATATCTCTATAATTATCAAATTAATTCACATTTACTCTTATTTACTATTAAAAAAGGTTTCATATTTACTTTCGTCATTACAAAAGCAAATATGAGCCATTTCATATTATTGGGAGCAATTATGATCTAAAAAAAACTTTCTTATACTTTTTGAGATCTAACATATTAAAATTAACTATAATGAAATTGGTTGGATCAAAATATATTATGCAGTGATCTTTGTCCGTTAAGTATTAAATAAGTGATATTTATATTTTAGTAGATTAATACATGTTATGTACCTGATATTTATATTTTAATTAAATAAGTGATCCCACTTGGAATATATTTTTCTATGCTCTGCACGGGTTAATAATATGAAAAAGGAAAAGAACAAAGTTTTGATATTTGCAAGTTGCAATTGTGTATTTTAATTATTGGGGTTAATAATTATTTGTTTTGAACTTTATTTGGAGAAATTGTAGGCTGTGTTTGGGAGTTTGTTTCGAATTGCCATACACACATGGTGTTTGGGAAAAAAAGGGCCATTATACGTAGCCATGTTCAAGCCCTTAGGGATTGTCATCGCTGTCTTCATGACTGTCGTCTTCCTCGGCGACACCCTTTTTCTTGGCAGGTTTTTCTCTCTCCTTTCATCTAATTTACATGCACCTTTATGTTACACAATTTAATAAAATATGTAGAAGAAAATGGAGATATAAACATCAAATGTTGACAGTTGCATTCATATTAAAATACATGTGTAAATTCGTAATAAAAAAAAATCAAAATTTAAATATAGTATTAATTTTATGTGTTGCACAATACTTATTGTCCAAATTGATGAGAAAAAAATATATTTTTTTCATCATCGAATGGTGCATATTGTATAGCACACCAAATCATCGCTCATAATAGATGAATACTGCTTCTTTTTTTTTTCCTATAAAAGTATTGAATATTTTTGTTTTAGTAAAAATTAATGGTATAATATGGTTTTGTATATGTATTGCAGTGTGATTGGCTCTATCGTAATTGCAATTGGATTCTATAGTGTAATGTGGGGACAAATGAAAGAGAAGAAAATGGTTCCCATCGAAGCTTCTACCCCAGAATCATCAACCCAAACTGCTCCTCTTATACAAAAAAATGCTATTGAACAACTATAATATATGATTGAATATATATTTGTATATTTCTTCTTCTTATTATTTTTTTTATATTTTACCTTTGAAGATCGAATTTGAAATCCCCTCACACATGAATTGCAAGTGTACCTGTCACTACAAGAAAATCTGAAAATAGCAACGGAAATGATTCCGTTGCTAAATTAGCAACGGAAACTAAAATTGGTTAAATTTTGTATATTTAGCAACGGAAAAATTTTTGGTTATCTTCCGTTGCTAAAAGTGGAGGGAATTTTTGGCGCCAAAATTCAGCAACGAAAATTAGCAACGGAATCACTATTCCGTTGCTAATTAAGGCGCCAATAGATGGCGGAAAAAAATTGGAACAAAAAATAGCAACAGAATATTTTTTCCGTTGCTAATTTAGCAACGGAATTAAATTTCCGTTGCTATTTTAGCAACGGAACATAATTCGGTTGCTAAATAGCAACGAATTTTTTTCGGTTGCTAAAAATAGCAACCGAAATATATTTTCGTTGCTAAATAGCAACCGAATTTATTTCGGTTGCTAAAATAGCAACCGAATTAATTTTCGGTTGCTAAAATAGCAACGGAATTTTTTTTCGGTTGCTAAAATAGCAACCGAAATAGAATTCCGTTGCTAAATAGCAACCGAATTTATTTCGGTTGCTAAATAGCAACCGAATTTATTTCGGTTGCTAAAATAGCAACGGAATATTTTTCGGTTGCTAAAATAGCAACCGAAATAGAATCCGTTGCTAAATAGCAACCGAATTTATTTCGGTTGCTAAAATAGCAACGGAATTTAATTTCCGTTGCTAAATTTTGTATATGAATACATATGGATATGTATATATATGTATATACACACATATACATACATATGCATATGTATATGTATATGTATACATACATATGTATATGTATGTATATATATGTGCATATATACACATACATATGCATATACAAATATACATACATACATGCACACATCCATGTATGTATCTATATACATACTTATACATATAAATATGTATTTATGTATATATATGTATATACATATATACATATGCATATACATATACATACATATTCATATATATATATCCGTATGTGCTTGTATGTGCATACATACATACATATGGATATGTATGTACATACATATGTATACATATGGATATGTATATATATATATGTACATATATATAAATACATGTACATATGTATGTATGCATAAATACATGTATATGTATGTGCATATATACACATACATGTACATATGTATGTATGCATAAATGCATGTGTATGTATGTGCATATATATATTAAAATGTGATATAATTAACATTAGTGAATATTAGTGAATATTATCTTTAAGTTTTTTTATTAAAATGTGTTAAATTCTTCTCTTCTAATTATTAAAATGTGATATAACATTAGTGAATATTATCTTTAAGTTTTTGATTTTATAATTTAAACTAAAATATATTTTATTAATAAATATTTGTATGTCTTCACTTCTGTGTTTTATTGGTTACATGATTTCACAATATAAATGAGTATTGCAAATTTTTCCATTTATATACTGGGAATGTGCTATAAAATTGCTACAGGATCGATAGGAACACTATCTATTTGTATGTCTTCTCCTGAGACAGAGCCTGGTCGGGAGCAGTTGTACCACTATCTATCTTTTGGTTGGCTCTGTGGTGGAATAATTGAGGTACTATGCCATGCTTAAGTATTGGAATTGTTGGATTTTTAAGGTCAAATGCAATTTTGGCCAGGATTCATATCTGTGCCAAAAACATATCTGTGCCAATGTTTTTGGCTAGGATTCATATCTGTTCATTCTTTTTACAGCTATTATTGTTTTCAAAAGACCACTGGTTTGCCAAATTTATCCCTTTGGTAAAATGCTAGAAGAATGAAGATGATTTGGGGATACATAAAATAAAATTGGATAGAAATAAAAATTGATTTCCTGGCTTACTGAAAATGGCTAATTTTTCTACCCGCCTCATCCTTCTAGCCACAAAAGTTTGCGATAGGGGTAATGTGCTTCATGGTTATACCTACTATGGTCAGTGTGTTGTTTTCTTATTTTCTTTTGGATAGGAATGAACAAATAACTTGGCGATGCTTCTTGAAGGAGTCTTTCTTATTAGCTGTTCTAATAATGCGCTTATATGAAACAGCATGCCTCCGGTAAGAAATTTCAGGACATCCTACAAGAGGCAATTGTTGAACCCTTGAATGTTGAAGGGGAGCTGTACGTTGGAATCCCTCCAGGTTTATCAACCATCTCAGCATTAATCTCCTGCTATGCACTTTTAAATGCTACTCAAGCTTGTAAACACAGATGAATTCTAATATTTTATTAAATTTGATTAAAAAGAATCAAAGCAACAATGTGCTCTTCAGTCTATTTTCTGGTTGGGATACTATTGCATTTCTGTCTAAATTTGGCAAACTATCATGACATTTCTCCACATACTTATAATAATAACCCATTGCTTGTTTGTAAATTTAAGAATCATTTACTATGCTTTTCACTTATATTAGGTCTCAAGAGTATTGAAGATGCATAAAAATATATGTTTACACACACACACACTTAATTAAGGTTTTTTTTAGATTAAGACCTAGATAAATAAAATTACTTATTTAATGCCTTAGATGGTTTATTTAAGTTTCAATATTTTATGTATTTTGTGAGATTAATTATTAGTAATAATAGTAGTGATGGAATAGCGACGAAAAAAGCGTCACAAATTTTTTATACTAGTTGCTGAATTTAGCAACGGAATTCAACTTCGGTTGCTAAATTTAGCAACGGAAAAATATTATCCGTTGCTAATTTAGCAACGGAATTTGAATTCGGTTGCTAAATTTAGCAACGGAAAAATATTATCGGTTGCAAAATTAGCAACGGAATTTGAATTCGGTTGCTAAATTTAGCAACGGAATTTGAATTCGGTTGCTAATTTTGATCAATTTATCAAATGTTGGTGGTTAGATTTAGCAACGGAATTTAATTTCCGTTGCTAAATTAGCAACGGAATCAATTTTCCGTTGCTAAAAATACCAACCGCCAAATTAGCAACCGAAATTTCCGTTGCTAATTTCCGTTGCTATTTTTGATTAGCAACGGAACATTGACATTTTCCGTTGCTAAATTGCAATTTTCTTGTAGTGTGTCAAATATGAAGAATATGGTCTTAAACAATTTTTTTTTTTTCAAAGAAGAGAGGTACGCCAAAAATGTAATAAAGTTTCACCTTTAATGGTTAAGGCGAAAGCCATATGCAATGTGGATGTATCTAATTGTTAGCTTTGTTTGATGGGGGAAATGCAAATCAAATCATCCATGATGAAGGACAGAAGTAAGTGGATTTGAGATATCCACATGAGATGGACAGATAGGTAACTTAGCGGAAGGAACATCCACCAATATTCTTCGAAACAAGGGATTATTAGGCAAGTTATTGAGACATAGCCTGGTTCTTGATGATCCGTGGTTTGCTAGGATGTTGGTGGAACATTAGGCAATTATTCTTTTATGCCAATGACTGCTGAGACAAGCTATCGAGGTGTAGGTTGCTCCTTGATAATCCACAATTTAATGCTTCCAAGGTTGATCAAGTGTGTGATAACATTACCAATGGATTTTTCATCGTTGAGGTAATTCTTAATGTGAATAGGTGACCAAGCCATTCAATTGAATTCTTGTTATTGGGTGATGCCCAATGATTCCAAAAGAGTATTGCATGCATACTCATAGACTATAGTCAATGAAATTACTTATTTTGGAAAAGAGGAAAAAATTAGCGATGAGTTTACGTGGTGATCCCTTTGTGACCAAAAATGGTCCATTAGTAAATCAGGATTGCTTCAAACATAGAAGCTTTAAGACACTATGGGATGTGAGATCTAAATAGCCTTGAGAGGACCATTGAGTGGACTATTAGTGTGATTGTCACATATGAAAAATGTGGGAAATCAATATGCGCACCAATCAATGCTAAGGACAAATCTAATGAATGGCAAAGTATCTTCACTTGTAGTGGCAATTAATAAGGGGCTTGTAGAACCCCAAATATACATTTATATTAAAAAAAAAGATAAAAACATTGAAAGTATGGGAAAATAATGGTTGCAAGGGCTATTTAATTATGTAGACCAACGGTTGGATAATGAACCTTAAGTCACTCGTGTGATAACCAAAATGTTTGAGTTGTAAATATTCGTATTATGGTAAGAATCAAAATTGTATGGTAATCATGTGATGATTTAACTAGGTACCCAAACGAAACAACATTATCATTGCGATAGCCACATCCCTAGATGTAAGGTTGCAGCAGCCTAATCTTTTATGGTTGCAGCAACCATAAACTATTTCACAGATTTGCAAATTGAGGTAATCCTTAAGTAAGACACAATTGTCATATCTTGTAGGTGAGCAAGCAATGCATCAATAATGGCATGAAGTGGGTTGATACAAAGTTGTATAAAAAAAAACATGATGGCCAAGCAATAGACAAGTTTCTTGAAATCAAATATAATGATTCCTAAATTGATTTTTGGGTTAAATAACTTGAGGTGTGTGTAGACACTGTGATCCAAGATAGCCTAAATTAGGGTTATCCAATGATGAGAGAATAGCATATTGCTGACAATAAGTTCGGATCTCAAAGCTTCGATCATAAAATTCTCATATTTTCTCAAAGATTTTCATGATTTTTCAAATATTTCTAAGTGTTTTAACAAAATGTGCATAAAGACCTTGTTTCAGACCTTCATTGGTGGCAGACGGCCGTCTATCACCTGAGAGGTGCCTATTTGTGGGCCCTTCTCTCCTGCACAGGCCAAAAAAGAGGGCCCAAAATTCCTGGTTTAGTGTTAAGGGATGGCTGCCTCTCACTGTGGGATGCAGGTCCATGGCTCCAAACACAGATTTGCCACATTTTTCTGGAAGTAAAAAAGGCAGTTTTATCTCATAAGGATTTATCCCGGATTTACAGGGGTTTTATCTCCAGATTTGGGAGGTTTTGTGTAACGTCCCTGGATCCGCTGCTAGTACTATATTGTCTGCTTTGCCACCTGTCAATCCACATGTTTGCTTTTTGAGATCATGTTGGAGTTAGGTGACTCGCGGTTTTGCTCTTGAGGTTACCCCCAAAACGTTTCATACTAGGAAGAGGTATTCACATCCCTATAAGGCATGCTTCGTTCTCCACTCCAACCGATGTGGGATCTCACAATCCACCTCCCTTAGGGCCCATCCCCATGCTAAAATGTGTAACGCACTGCCCTCAATATCAAGGTCACCAACAGGTAAACAACGGGCCACAACCTCCATCTTAACACTTATGCATGTATTTATAACATCACTTCATATATATCTTTCACTATATACAGAAATTCATTACTTACATACTATGCAGTTCATCCTATGTTTCATAACTCAATGGTTAATTCATAAAATATTTATGTATATATATAACTATGAGTGTGTGTGTGTGTGTGTATACATTTATAAATGTGTATGTATATATATTCTTATTCTAACTGCATAATATATGCTTTCCTAATGTCCACATTTCTTTTAGTCATAGTTTTACTTTAATTCATAAAATATCTACATCACTCATTTAACTAATTGATCATAATAACCTTTAATTATTTACTTCTCTCTTTCAGAACATAAAACATATTTTACCAACATCTTTTTCTTCAAAAAATTGTGAGATCCCACATCGGTTGGAGTGGAGAACGAAGCATGCCTAATAAGGGTGTGGATACCTCTACCTAGTACGACACGTTTTGGGGGTAATCTCAAGAGCAAAATCGTGAGTCACCTAGCTCCGGCATGGTCTCAAAAGCAGACATGTGGAGTGACAGGTGGCAAAGCAGACAATATCGTAAGAAGGATATTTTCTATTTTTTTACGACGAAATAGCGACGGAATTAATAAACAGTCCCTAATTATTGGCATGAAGTGTACGTGCCTTGTTTTGCGACGGAATTAGCGACAAATTTTTCCGTCGCTAATTGTTATAATTTTTTATTCAAGAAATTAGTTCCAGAAATTTTAGAGACTAAAATTAATTTGGCGGAAAAATTTAGAGCCTTTTTTTGCGACGGTTTAGCAACGGAAATATTTCGGTCGCTAATTAGTATTTTGTTACAGTAATACAATTAGCGACAGTAGTATTTAGTCGCTAATCCGTCGCAAATAAATTCAAAAATAAGTTTTTTAATTTCACTCCCATGGTTTATGTATAATTTCAAGTAATTTTAATATAGACCATATAAAATGAATATTTTCTTTTGTAATAGAAAATTATAAATTATTTTATAAGTTGATAATAATTTTTTTATCAATTATACCAAAATCTAATGTTATTTATTTAGAAAATTTACATTTTTAATCGTAATAATAAACTAATTGTTATGATTATTATATATTTGCATGTTCAAAATTAATAAAAATAAATATTTATAAAATTTATTATTTCATTTAAAATAATAATAAAAAAATTTGTAATTTATTTTTATTTTAAAAAATTTAAATCAAATATGAAATTATTATGAATTAAATTGATTTGTTTATCAATTATCCCAATTTTGAAAGTGTCCAAAGACTATTGAATATGAACTTCGGGCTTAGTCAGCATGAAATATTTTGAAAGACCACGAGACATAGTTTCAATTACAAATTTGTATTGTTCGCACAAAATTATTAGTTAGAATTATTCATCGCTATTTGTATCAAATTTAAAAAGGTGACATAAAAATTTTGAACTCTAATCCAAATAGGAACCTGAGGCCTAATTGAATATTGGATTTAGTAATGAATAAAGGATCATGATTAAAGAGAGACCAAAATAAAGATCTCCGAACTTAATTTTCTCATTTTGTCGAAAATATTTCAAAATTATTGTACATAAATATTGTTAATTAATGTGCCTTAAATATAAGCATTTTATTAATTTCATACTTTTATCAAGTTAAAAACGGGTTGCACACCATTAGATAAGATGTTATCTTTCAATACGAACGTAAAAACCACTCGTATCACCATAGTTAAAATATTTTTAAAGTATAAATACTTTTCCTATTAATTTTCTTTTTTATGATTTTAATACTAGGAATCAGAAAGCTTAATTTGAGAACATCTTTATTAGTTTTATTAGAAACTGTTAATATAGTTATTTTATATGTCATTTGATAATTTGTAAGAATATCTAATTAAGCTAAAAAATTATACTGTCAGTGGTTTAATATAGTTACTTTATATTAGATAAGAAATTATGCAATCAGTGGGTGATTCATGCCTACGGTACAAAACAAAATATCAGGATAAAACAGGCTTAAAAAAATTGGCGGAAAATACTGTCAATGTAGTTTCGATTAGACATAAAAATGTTTGGATACTTTTCTTCAACTGTAAAATGTGGAACACTGCCAGAGCTAAGGATATAAGCCATGGCAAATCATAAATCACTATTGAGAATATCATTTAATTTTAATAATATTCTATAGACAATAATTATAAAATAATTTTTATAATAAATATGTATTATATATATATATAGATGAATTAAATTAATAGTAATATATAGAAATGGGTCAAATTAATAGAAAATAAGTTGTAAATTTCGTTTGGTTGGGCCCTTAGTTAATTGAATGGGTATGTGGCCCATTTACTTCTCCAAAATGCAATTGGGACTATAAATAATAAGAATGCCAAATCCTATTCTTCCAGCGCCGTCTACTCTCCTGCTACTTGCCTTCTTCCTTCAGCGCCGTCCAGGACAAGCAGCGTTCTCTTCTTCCTGTTGTGCCTTACGATGGATATGAGGCTCTGGATCTGTTAGAAGAATCTAAAGGTTACATTTCTCTCTATTTTTCTAAAGTTTATTTTCTCTGTTGAGCGCCGTTTTCCTACACCGATTTTTTCTTAAATCATTGGCCTTTCAGGTCTCTGTTCTGGCAGACGACATATTAAAGAATTTAGAGTGTGATGCTTTAAGGGTTGTCTTTAACAAGTTCAATTCTATTGTCTCTTTTCTGCCAACCATTTCAACAGTTTTATCCCCTGAGGTAATTAAGAATGCTGGCCCTGTTAGTAGTTTTTTTACTGCTGTTAGTACAAATCATAGGATATCATTGTAATTACTGCTGTTAGCTCATGATATAATGACCCATGGCTGAGTCGACTGCACTGGAAAAATACCAAACAATGAGTACATGAGTGAGATGCCATGGCTAGTTTCACATGCTGAGGATGCAAATGTTTAAAAGATGCCCTTACAATTAGGGAGGCTGGGACATTATTCTGTTTTTGAGTTCTCCAAGTCGTGGTTTACTATTCTTGGGACTTTAAATTGAGCCTAAATTTTTAAGGCTTTAAAGTGTGCAATTTGATGTTTGTGAGAGAGGGAACTGTGTATAAAAATCAATTAAAAAAACATAATTTTACATGCAAAAACGTTTATATTTATCAGCAAAAATTTTTTTTTTAGAGATCAGCTAACAATTTGTTATAAGCAATAGCTAATTATAATTAAATATAATTAGATATATTTAATTAGTATTGACAGAAAATAGATGCACCTGAAAATCTTAACTGATTGTATGTATTAATAGACAAAATATTTTAAGTTCAATTCCTTAAGAGTAACTTTCATAATTATAATTAAATATAATTAGATATATTTAATTAGTATTGACAGAAAATAGATGCACCTGAAAATCTTAACTGATTGTATGTATTAATAGACAAAATATTTTAAGTTCAATTCCTTAAGAGTAACTTTCATAATTATAATTAAATATAATTAGATATATTTAATTAGTATTAACAGAAAATAGATGCACCTGAAAATCTTAACTGATTGTATGTATTAAAAAACTTGAATATTTAAATTCTAGAAGACTAAATCGGAATATGGATATGACATGTCAAAATAAGTATAAATCTTCTTTATAGGAATCTGGAATGTTTCACTGCTCATCAAATTTTTTTCTAATTTCATACTTTGAAGGACTGCTAGATTGACCCTTAGGAGCTTAAAACTTAATTCTTTTCACCTTGAACCCTAGGATCTCATCTAAGAAGAAAAAACAAAAGTTCAAAATTTAATTAGTATTGGCAAAAAATAGATATGCACCTGAAAATCTAAACTCAATGTATGTCTTAAAACTTAAATATTTAAATTGTGGAAGACTACAACGAATACGGATAAGACATTTCATTACAGGTATAAATCTTATTCATATCTGCAATGTTTCACTGCTTATCAAATTAATTTTGTCTATTTTCATCCTTTAAAGGACTGTTAGATTGACCTTCAGGAGCTTAAAACTTAATTCTTTTCACCATGAACCGTAGGATCTCAAATGCAATATACTTTAATTCAAACAAAAACCAAAGTTTTTCAAGAGTAATGATATGGACAACAAAGCAGCATAGCATGTGCTCACACATGTCTATTAATATGCATGAATTAAAAATAATTTAAGATGCATGAAATAAATCTTATTCATATCTTCTTAGATGGCTGTAGTTTCCTCTATTCTGCAGAAACTGAAATTGATGTTTTTTTATGCGATGTTTCTGTTATCCCTTCCTCATGTGCAGTCAGCGGCTTTAATTATATTTTTTTCTTTAAAGTCATAGGCTTAGTTTATAAAACAAATCAATGATAAACAATCGTATGTGTGAATTAAAAACAGTAATTCATTGTTATCTTAATGTTTTCTACCATAATTGTTAGATTTTTATCAAACTATTGGAAATTTGTCATCACTTTGGTAAAATTGAAAAATGTAGATTAAATGGATTCCTCAAATCGTAATTGGATGTATAATCGGTGTGATAATATGGGAAGGACTAATTCCTCATTCATATATGGAATGGAGACCTTTGTTAAATTCGCCATTTCTCATCCTGAAAAAATGAGTGGTGATCATATTAGTGTCCGTGCAAAAACTGTAAGAATCGAAGGTTCCTTGACATTGACACTGTTAGATATCACCTATTACGTGTGGGATTTATTGAAGATTATTTTGTTTGGAATTTCCATGGAGAGATAAATGTGATGGGTTATGATGAAAATCCTTTTGAATTAATCAATTAAACAAATTCAAATGTGGAGGCAATTAATCCATACCAACAAATGATATTTGATGTATGTGGGCTTAATTTGCAATTTGACACTCAACATCAACATTTTAATCTAGAAGATCAAACTATTGGGAATCCCGACCTACCTGGTACATCGAATCCTAACCAACCGAGTCCATCGAATCCTTTAATAAATTCAGTGGATGAGCGGCCTAATCCACAATGTCAACAATTTTATGATCTTTTGGAATCTGGTAATGTATGGTTGTATACTGGTTGTGATAACCATTCCCAGCTTTCTATAGTTGCTAGGATGTTGTAAGCCAAATCCGAGTTTAATCTACCAGAGAGGTTTTATGATGTAAATGTCCAACTATTTAAGGAAGCTTTGCTTGAAGGCAATATATTGCCTTAAAATTTTTACCAAACTAAAAAGCTCGTTCGAAGTCTGGGATTACCTGTCCAAAAAATTGATTGTTGCTTTGAGGGATGTATGTTGTATTGGTGTGAAGATGAAAACTTAACGCATTGTAAGTTTTGTAATCACCCTAGATGCAAAATGCGTGTTGGAAGCCAAAAGCATAGATTCAAGGCTTATAAAAAGGGTATTACTTTCCTCTGATACCTCGACTGCAATGATTGTATCAATCAAAAGTAACATCATCATATATGAGATGGCATCATAATAATATCCAAAAGGAAGGGATTATACAGCATCCATTAGACTCTCTAGCTTGGAATTATTTTAACGAAACTCATCCTTCTTTTAGTGCTGAGCCAAGAAATGTCAGGTTAGGGTTATGCACAGATGGTTTTCAGCCATTTGGATAGTATGGTAGGAAATACTCTTCATGGCTTGTAATTCTCATGCCTTACAACCTACCACCTTGGATGTGTATGAATGAGGCTTATATGTTTCTAACTATCATTGTTCCTGCCCTAAAAATTCAAAGCAAAAAATTGATGTGTACCTACAACCCTTGATTAACGAGTTGATCGAATTGTGGGATAATGGGGTGTCAACATATGATGTGTCAAAGATGCAAAACTTTCAGATGCGAGCTACTTTGACATGGACAATTAATGACTTTCCAGCATATGCAATGATGTTTGGTTAGAGTACATCTAGAAAATATGCATGTCCTTATTGTATGGATGAAACACAGTCATTTAGACTAGATAGTGGTGGCAAACAAACATGGTTTGACAATCATAGAAAATTTCTTCCTCACGATCATCCATTTAGAAGAAATCGTCGGAACTTCACAATTGGGCATGTTGAAACAAGGACACCACCACCAATTAAAACAGGAGAAGAAATGCAAGATGAAATTGATCAATGGGGTCTACTGAAAATTACTGAACTTGATGCAAATGAGATTAATGGGATCATATGTCAGTCTTGCGGTTGGAGGAAACGAAGCATCTTTTGGGATTTACCTTATTAGAAGACAAACATGATTCGTCACAATCTCGATGTCATGCATATTAAAAAAAAATGTATTTGACAATGTGATTAACACAGTTTTAAATGTGTATGGGAAAACCAAAGATAACATAAAAGCACGGATGGATATGGAAAAATATTGTTGCCGTCCAGAGTTGGCATTGGATCCAGAAACTGGTAAATATCCAAAAGCTTGTTATACATTGGATAAACAATCAAAACAATTATTATTTGAGTGGTTGAAAGAACTCAAGTTTCCAGATGGATACGCTTCAAATTTGGGTCGTTGTGTCGATATGACAAAGCACACATTATTTGGAATGAAAAGCCATGATTGCTATGTATTTATGCAACGATTGATTCCGGTTGCCTTCCGTGAGCTACTTCCTCCCAATGTTTGGCAAGTTCTTACAGAGCTAAACTTATCTTTTAAGGATTTGACATCCACTGATCTTCGAGTTGATGACATTGAGGCATTGGAATCGAATATCCCATATATCATTTGCAAGTTGGAGAAGATATTTCCTCCGATATTTTTTGACTCAATGGAGCATGTAGTGATACACTTACCTTATGAAGCAAGGGTTGTTGGTCCTGTTCAATATCGATGGATGTATCCATTTGAGAGGTAAGTGTTTATAATAAGAAAGTTTTATATGCAAAAATTGATTATCAAATATGAGTTTCAATTAATTCCCGATCTTCCAAATGCAGGTTTCTTCAATCTCTAAAAAAGAAAATTGGAAACAAATCTACAGTTGAGGCATCTATTTGCAATGCTTACTTGCTTTCAGAGTCATCCAACTTTTTTTCACATTACTTTAAACCTCATGTCAGTACTCAATATCGACATGCATCGTGTAATGATGACGGTGGTTATAGGGAAAACATAGATGGAAATTTAACAATATTCACTTACCCAGGCAGATGTAGCTCACAACTAATGGAACAAGCCTTAACATCAGATGATTATAAGGCAGCTCATACTTATATTTTACTGAATTGTGAGGAGGTTGATCCATTTTTGAGGTAAAAAGTTTGTTATTATTTTATATTTTGACATTAACATGGATGACATATTACGTTTTTTAACATTACTTCAATGAAGCATATATTGCGAGACCAAAGAATTTTATTGGGGAGAATTTAAGGTAATATATATATATATATATAATCAAACTTAATGGTTATTTTCATTCATAACATGGGCATTCAAGTTACATTGAGTTTATACTTGTATCTAATTGCACACTACTTTTAATATAATTATAAAAGAAGTGCTATTGGGATCTTGAAATCAATTATCGAATTAAGATAAGTTGGGAGACAAAAGCTGCCATTCATTACAAAGATTTCGTTTACCGTCAAAAGGAGTCCAAAGAAAAGCCGATAGGCTTTCCAAAACCTGTTTGGACTAGATGGAAACAGATTTTCAATCTCCCTACAGGCACTGAAGTGTCCAAGCAAAAAAAGCTTAACCGTTGTGGAGGATCTAATCAAGATAAAGCTTCGGGATCTTATACTGGTGGTACAATTTCTATTACTGAGCACATGTCACGAATGGTTAGTATATTATTATCTCTCTATTTTTGTAACATCAAATATTCTGTTTATTTGATGCTGGTTATTGTTGACTATATTATGCCTATATGGAAGCTTGTTATTACTAATATACTTAATAGCTGGTTACTGTTGATGATATGCCTATATGGGAGCTTGCTATTACTAATATACTGAATAACTAGTTTTTGTTGATGATATGTCAGTTGTTGATGATGATATGCCTATATGGGAGCTTGCTATCACTAATATACTTAATAGCTAGTTATTGTTGATGATATGCTGTTTATTGTTAGTTATTGTTGATGATATATTGGTTATTATCGATGATATGACTATATGGGAGCTTGCTATTATTAATATAATTAATAGCTGATTATTGTTGATGGTATGCTGGTTATTGTTGGTTATTGTTGATTATATGTTAGTTATTGTTGATGATATGCTGGTTATTGTTGTTGATGATATGCATATTGTTGTTTATATGCCTATATGGGAGCTTGCTATTTTTTAGATCGATGATATTAATTGGTCATATGGTTATGGGACTTTGCTGGCCTTTTTTTGATATTTGTTTGTTTTAAATTGATTATATGCCTATGGATCGAAGCTTGTCAAATATAAGCTAAATCATTATTGTTCAAATCTAGGAGAAGCATAATGGTCGGCCACCTACACTTTTCGAGGCCTTCGTTCACACACACACTCTAAATCATAATGGGAAAACTTATGTGGTTGAAAGAAATAAGCAATTGCATGTAAGTAATATAAAATTTATTAGTTTTAGCCTTTACAATTATTTAAATATTCGTGTTTGTAAATTATGTGTTGTAATTTTTTACATTCTATAGGAAAAGTATGAGCAGCTTCGAGATGAGCGATCACAAGGGGAATCATCTGTAGATGAGACCGAGTTATTTTATGAGGCTGCACAACGCAATAAAAAAAAATTATATGGATTGGGCTCATATGTCCCTCATGTTGGATCCAGTTTAGCTTCATCATGCTGTAGCGAGTACAACACTTTAACCAAGGAAGATGTCAAGGAAATTGTCACAGAAACCATTCGAGCATTGTTTCCTCACTTGGGGATTCAACAACCAGCTGTTGATCAGCCTAATACTGCTACTGATGGACCTGGACATGATGATGTTGTGCCTTCAGCTACACAAGATGATCATCCACATAATGATTATCCATTGGCTCATGGTGGTGGTTCTGCTTCACAGTGATTTTAGTCTCACTATATGTTTGATCGTTATTTTATTTAGATGACACTGTTGGTGCTAATTAGTACAATGATATTTGTTATTTTATTGTTTCATGACAGATTAAGGATAATATTATGTAATATTTCAAATTATTATCTATATATGTGTATTTTGGAACATATTTTGATTTGGAATCAATATATATTTATATGTGTGAGATAATTGCTGTTTACAGGTTGAAAATAAATAAATAACGATCTTTGTATACAGGATTAAAATTATAAAATACAGTAAAAGAAAAAATTCAATTAATAATTTAGCGATAGATTTGCGACAGTTTTATATGTAAAATATATAATTTCGGAAATAATTAGCGATCAAATTAGCGACAAATATTTCGTCGCTAAATTTTACACTAAATTTGTATTTAGTGACAGAAAATTCAGTCGCTAAATATTATTATTATAATTCGGCAACTAAATAGGAATATAAATTAGCGACGAAAAAATAAAAATTGGCAACGAAATATTTCGTCGCTAAATTAGCGACTGAATTTGAAATCCGTCGCTAATATATTAGCGACTGTTCGTCGCGGCAATTAGCGACGAAAAAATGGTATTTACGCTAATTTGCAGTTTTTTTGTAGTATAAAAAAGGCAGTTTTATCTCATAAGGATTTATCCCGGATTTGCAGGGGTTTTATCTCCAGATTTGGGAGGTTTTGTGTAACATCCCTGGATCCGCCGCTAGTACGATATTGTCCATTTTGCCACCTGTCACTCCACATGTCTGCTTTTTGAGACCATGCCGGAGCTAGGTGACTCACGATTTTTCTCTTAAGGTTACCCCCAAAAAGCGTCGTACTAGGAAGAGGTATCCACATCCTTATAAGGCATGCTTCGTTCTCCACTCCAAACGATGTGGTATCTCACAATTCACCCCCCTAAGGGCCCATCCCCATGCTAAAATGTGTAACGCACTGCCCTCAATATCAAGGTCATCGATAGGTAAACAACGGGCCACAACCTCCATCTTAACACTTATACATGTATTTATAACATCACTTCATATAAATCTTGCTCTATATACAGAAATTCATTACTTACATAGTATGCAGTTCATCCTATGTTTCATAACTCAATGGTTAATTCATAAAATATTTATGTATATATATAACCATGAGTGTGTGTGTGTGTGTATACATTTATATATGTGTATGTATATATATTATTATTCTAACTACATAATATATGCTTTCCAAATGTCCACATTTCTTTTAGTCATAATTTTACTTTAATTCATAAAACATCTAAATCACTCATTTAACTAATTGATCATAATAACCTTTAATTATTTACTACTCTCTTTCCGAACATAAAACATATTTTACCAACATCTTTTTCTTTAAAAAATTATAAGATCCCACATTGGTTGGAGTGGAGAACGAAGCATGCCTAATAAGGATGTGGATACCTCTCCTTAGTACGACACGTTTTGGAGGTAACCTTAAGAGCAAAATCGTGAGTCACCTAGTTTCGGCATTGTCTCAAAAGCAGACATGTGGAGTGATAGGTGGCAAAGCAGACAATATCGTACTAGTGACGGATCCATGGACGTTACAATTGGTATCAGAACCGGTGCCGGATCGGTGTGCCAACGAGGATGCTGGGCCCTAAGGGGGGTGGATTGTGAGATCCCACATCGGTTGGAGTGGGGAATGAAGCATACCTTATAAGAATGTGGATACCTCTCCCTAGTACGACGCATTTTGGGGGTAACCTCAAGAGTAAAATCATAAGTCACCTAGCTCCGGCATGATCTCAAAAGCAGACATGTGGAGTGACAGGTGGCAAAGCGGACAATATCATACTAGCGGCGGATCCGGGGATGTCATAATTGGTATCAAAGCCTGTGCCGAATCAGTGTGCCAGCGAGGATGCTAGACCCTAAGGGGGGTGGATTGTGAGATTCCATATCGGTTGGAGTGGAGAACGAAGCATGCCTTATAAGAATGTGGATACCTCTCCTTAGTACGATGCATTTTGGGGGTAACCTCAATAGCAAAACCGTGAGTCACTTAGCTCCAACATGATCTCAAAAGCAAACATGTAGAGTGATAGGTGGCAAAGCGGATAATATCATACTGACGGCAAATCCAAAAATATTACAATTGGTATTAGAGTCGGTGCCGGATCGGTGTACCGCTTCTTTGTTAAATGCGTTATATGCTTTCATAAGGCTATCATGCCTCTTGTAAATGGTTTATCCTCCTTGCAACTGTGATTAAAATTTGTAACTCAAATTGATTTAAAGTTTAAAGATAATTATTTATAGCATAAATAAGAGTAGAATTCTGAATCATCTCTAATATCAGTTATAAAGTTTTTTTTGATTATTTCGATTGGTGACTTCACAAATAAAAACCACCTTGTGGTGCCCGTCGTTAATTTGTTTATCTTATTAGAAATAACATAAAATTTCTTCCACTAACCATTGATACACTTATCTCAAACACGCCCTTATGTGCCATCAATTCTCCATTTTTTTCTCTTACTCATTTAATGAGTATATCACTTTTTGAGATTTTTTGCCTTTTAAATAGACAGAGAAATTATTTTTATATTATATAAAAATTTATTTTTTGATTGAAGTGATAATTAGTCATATTTCTTTATTTATTGGTTGACCTCTAATTAGAGGATGTGTATCACACAATGTGATACATCCAATACATCTAATCATCAACCTACCAAATGTGGTAAAAATCGATTTGACTCAGCTAGTTAATCGAACTAACCATGAATAAGCTTTAAATTCGAACTGGTTCATTTAAAAAAAAAATCTTTCTATCTATTATCTACTAAAATTCTGATATATATGTCACATACAATTTCTATTCTCAACGTCAAGATACAATGCTTGTATAACATTAATTAACCCCCACAATAAATAGTTAGTGCATTAATATAAATGGGCAACTTAAAAACATGCATGTGTGTAACTCAAATACCTGTATATGTACCTTCGCCTGTTTAACATGAACACAATTCTGCTTCCGTCAAAGATCTCCAAATCATAGCCAATACTGTTTAAAAACCAACTCCAAATTTATATACTCTCAACAAGTGTTGTCATAACATATGCAATAGGAAATATATAATCATTGGGATTTATACCAACAACAGTTAGAAAATTTCCATCGTAATTCCCCTTTTACAAATTCCATTAATGCTGATGATAAGCTTCCATCCTCACAAAAATGCCTCTTTCATTGGTGCTAGACAAACATAAAATTTCACAAGCTTCCTATTGTCCCTCAACATTTGAACTATTGAACCAAGGTTAGTTTGTAAAAGAACAACCCTATAAGATAAAAACCCATAATATTGAAATCTCTCATCCACGAAAACCCACAGCATCGCCATACTTTTTGCCCTCCATGCCTTCATTTTGCTAATTGTGAATCCTACACCAACTTTAACAGTACACACTATCCCATCCAAGCTCCAAGCTTGATTAGCTCTAAATCTATTAAATTACTTGGAAGTAATCCTTTGATAATTCAAATGAAAGCTATCGTATTACTTACAAGTAATCCTTTGATAATTCCATTCTGTTTTGATATAGTTTATTAATTATAATTACTGATTTGGTGTATAATTACAATATCTAATATGGAATTTAGATTACATGTAATATCCTATACTTTTCTAGGTGCAAATATAGCCAAATCATAATTGGGTTACTAATTTGCCATTTGTCTGTGCCATTGTCTCTTATTTAACATTTCATTTTATTAAAATTCGAAGTTAGTTTCAAGTATCAATTCATTGGTCCATTACTCACCAATTTAATTTATCATTGCAATTTTACTATTCATTTGGTCAAAAGTTACTATACAGTTAGCAAAAATTTAATCAAAATAACGGCTATAATTTTAATCTATCCTCCTACAAATGTTCAAAAATATACTCATAATATTCAACCTCTAATTCCAATACTCTGAACAACAACACAGGCACTTCAATATTTCATCACATTCATCATAAATATAAACCATCAAACATATATCCATTGACATACATTTACATCATTATATGCATCTCATTCTCCCATATCTTTAATTACATACACATGCCATATTACAATTGTACCATAAGTTAAAATACATACATATTTTTTATCTTGAATATTATACATACAAAATAGTAAATAATACTACTTCAAAACAAGTCTCCTTCTTCAATTCTCTTTATAACTGCGACTTCGATTACCTAACCCTGCGCGCAACAAACAACTACGCACTAAGCATAAAACTAGTATTGGATACTCAACTAACAAATTTCACTAATTAATTACATATTAAAATTCTAACTCAATTAACATACAATTTACACTTAATATAATTATTTTGTCCACTTCATTATATATATATATATATATATATATTCATCCTTTAATTCACTTTTTTACCAACATTACAATTTAGTCCCTACTTTTACACCCTTTCTCACTTATTTACGATTTTCCCTTTAACTTACCAAAGTCACATCTAAATCTCAATTTCAATCCATAATTCTAGTTTATGCAACATTAAGCAAAAAATGGTAAATATAAAGAGGAATAAATGACTAAATTACCTTGATTCAACTTAGAATTGCTCAAACCTTTAGCTTACAAATTTAGTTTAGTTAAATTGAGGAGATGAAGAGAAAATGAGGGCAGAAAATCTGAAAATGGATCCTTTTTTTCCTATTTCCCCTTTCTCTTTTTCCCCTTTTAAGCTAAACAATCTTCTAGAAGCAAACATGTCTAATTCCTAGTGGTCCAAGTGTTGCAATTTTGGCAAATTGCAAATTGATCCTTCTTTTCTCTTAATTTAGTACATTAGCATGCAATATTATTGCTTACTATACTTTAATCCTTAATTCATATAATTATACTTATTTAGACCAAAAGAATTAAGTTACCAATTTACCCCTACCTTTTTAAATTAATTATTGTTATGCCTTCAACCTATATATAAGCTCTTAATACACTTTAAACATGTCACATCGTTACTAGGGTACATGTTAAGGCCTTACAAGTTATATCTACCACTAGGCAACAGCATTGCTTAGTGCGTGGTTTGTTTTGATTACACATAGGGACAGGTAAAAGAAGAAAAACGAAGGAGAACCAAGTGGCATGTACATGTAAAGATATTTAGGATATGTAAACTTGTGTGTATTATGCCCTAGTCATTTTGGAAACTTTGCATGTGTATTATGACATGTAATGAACACTAAACAATAGTGGACTTAATGTTATGTGTGTAATGTGATGTATGCTATGTGAATGAGTTGTGGATGGATTATAGAAGTGCTATGATTATTGTTGAAGTATTTGAGGTGAAGGTTGTCTTTTGGGAGTGTAAGTTTGCCAATTTGCAGGTTTGGGTAGTATGATTTATAAGCCATTATACTGCAAAAATTTTTACCAAATGAATAGTAACCTTACGATACTAAAATAAATTTAAGAAGTGAATGTTAAGCTAAGCCATTAGCTAACCACATTAAAAGGATAATTAACTTAAGTAACCATGTGAGGGCACCAATGATAATTATAGCATATGGATTTATGAGTAAATGTAGGGTGTCACATCCAAAACATGATAGATGGCCTACAGGAGGAGGAAAGACGAGATGAGAAGAAGACACCATGACATCTCGTCTGTAGCATTAACAGATAGTTGTCTATCAGGTCTTCTTCTCGTCTGTCGCTCAAAGGAGAGGCGAAATACAGGATGTTCAAGCAAAATCAAGGAAAATCAAATTTAAGTCCTAAACATGTAATTCTACGACTTTAAAACATGCCAAATCTACAAAGAAACAATAAATGGGATTCAAATCATGCTAACACAGTATAAAACATGCAATTATAAGGTTTAAATCAAACTATTCTAATATATCAATGGGAGAACATCAAGAATCCTATCATGCCATTCTAATGGATGTCGAACAATTTAAATAGTCATGGCATAACAAAGATCATCAACAAATAAACTAATATGAAATATAACATCATAATCAACCAGTAAGCATGTTAACTATATGAGCAGAACATGAGTTTAAAGAGAGAGTGAATAGCGCCTAGAATATTACTATCAAGAAACACAATTTTGTAACTCTAAAAAGTGTGCTCGAAGCTTCAGTCCTTGATTTCTATGTTTAAGATAAGCAGGTGTTGTAATGCCCCAACTTCTAACTATTTAGACCACATAAAAAAAAGAGAAAAAAGAAGAAATCGTGGAGCAGACCACGATTGGGAAAAGGGAAAAAATGGAGTTGGCGCCATCACCTTGCCATGCCACTGCAACTCACGACGTCGGTGAGGAAGCCAGATCACCGCCGCCACGGTCCTTCGATCATCCCCGCGTGCATCGTCTCCCTTCGATGGCGCCGCTCCTCCATTCCTTCTCTCCCCACCATGGTTTCCTTTCTCTCCCCTTTTTTCGGCGGTTCCCAATGATGGTTGAAGGGGCTAACGGTACCGGTGAAATCCCGAGAGCCAGGCACTTCTCCGATGTCCTTCACTCCTCTCTCGTCGGTGGAAGGTAGATTAGAGAGGAGGTTTGACCGGTGGTTTTTGTTAGATCCCGGTCAACTCCAGCGGCCGTTGGGCGTGTGACCACCCACCGTGGAATTTTCGGGCATGGATCTTCAAGTGGACTGCTTCAGTTCTTTTTTCGGTGAGTCTTCGATGAAGCTCCGGCGATCAGTCTAGCTAGCCTAAGGATGAAAAAATGCAAAAAAATACGGATATCGATGCTAACGGGTATGTGGATACAAACTACTCTTAATTTCATTTAATTTTAAATTTTTATGGTGAATTTTATATTAGGTAAGCATATGAATTTAGGAATTAATGAGAAATAATTTGAGTTAATAATGGAAATTAATGATATAGCATGAAATAGATGAGAATAGAAGAAGAAATTAAGTAATTAGTTGAAAAGCTAATTGATGCCTATGAAAATCTTAAATAAAATATGGTTTTTTATTAGGAATTAAGTGCAAATATAACATTCTAATGATAAATATATGTGTTATGATGGAATTGAGTTAAAGATAATATATGGGTATGAAATTATATATAAAACATAATGATATTCATGAAGGTAACAAAAAGACATTAAAATAAATTAAAGGATAATCGATATATATACACTAATATACATTGATGTTAGAAACATAAATAGCATAAAACAAAGTATGAAGAGATTTGTGAGTGTTAAAAATTATATATTAGTTGAATTGTATATAATGGTATATGAAGTGAATAATTGATATTACATAGTACTTTACGTATAAAATATGTTATATTAATTTAGAAGAGTATAATTAGAATAATTAGATTTAAATAAACTTATTAACATAAAGTGCACTATAGATACATATATATATAGTAATGTAATATTGTATGACTATATATATATAAGTAAACAAATTGATATAAATTAATAATGTTGTGAATTAATGTAAGATTATTAGTTCATAAATTTGTGTTGAAAAGTACTAGAGTAGAGCACTACAGTGCCTACAATAGTAAATGATGTTGATGGAACAAAGAAGAAATAATGATGAAATGAAGTTATGAAAGATAAAGGAAATGATAGATACCATGGGTATATATATAATGCTAATACATGTAGATGATACTATATAATGTATTTAATGATAATATTATATTTGTCCTTAGTAAAATTAGATAGGAATTGGGGTAATCGGATAAGGTTGGCATGCCAATTAGGGAACTTGTAATGCGGTGCCTTGATATGTAACATCGGATTCAAGAGCTCTTCTGATGTATGTAATTAAATTGAGTTGTGGATTGGATGGCTCTGAGAGCTAAATCCAGAAACTTAAATTGGCTAAATAAGACAGAAATGGGCAATAATATAATTAGTCAAAAATTAAAAGACTAAATTATAAATCTACTATCTTTGAAAAATTCAAAGAATCAAAATGTAATTTGTACATTGGAAATGCAATAAAGGTCAAATAAAGCCAAATGAGTTAAAATATAAGTTAATTAGAGAAAATAGTAAATTGGAATATTAATATAGCAATTAGAGAAATCAAATTGAATAGACGAGTTAAGAATGATGAAATCGTCAATAGTAAAAATTTTAAGAATCAAAATGTAGTTCGTCATCATGAGAGATTTTAAGATCTAAATTGTAATTTATGCACTTAATTTAAATTAAAGGATAAAGGAAGTTAAACTAGTTGAAGCTGTGATCAAAATTGGGAAATTTAAGAAAAAGTCAATTTTGGAAAAATTGAGAATAAATGATAAAGAGATCTAAAGTAAATTATGAATATATTAAGAATAAATCATGGATTTATGCAATAGAAAGAGAGTACAAGAATTTGATTTGTGATTTTCTATTTAATGAGGAAAGAAATGTAATCAAAAAAGAAAAATATATATAATAAAGATAAAGAAAAGTAAAGTAGGTCAAGTGACTTAAAACGAAAATAAATAGAATTGAGGACCTGATTATTAAACTGTAAAATAATATCAAAAGAGAGATTTAAGCTTAGACAATAAAAAGTAAAGAAAGAATTCGAATGAATTTTTATAAATAATAAATAAAATCATAATATGGTCAAATGAAGAACAAAAATAAATAAATAAAATATGAAATTGTAGAATGGACCAAAGAATGAAATTAAGGAACAAATTAAAAGAAAAGAATAGGTTTATGGTGAGAAATATTCAAAGAGAAACGAATGATAAATTAGTAGTTTTGAGTAAATAATTAACAAAATATTAATTTAGCTAGACAGAAAAATTTATATTGTAAGTCAAACAAAAATAAGTACCGAATCGAAAGTATAAGGGAAAAAGAGAAAATAATAGGAGAATGAGATACGACAAAGTATTAATTAGCGAATGAGAAAAGAAGATTAGAAAGAAAATAGAAATGGAATGTTCCAACTAATGAACTCTGACTAGTAAAAATTTACAGTATAAATTATAGTGAACCAAAATAGAAATTCTAAATAAAGTAACAAAATAAGGACAATCTAAACAAAGAGATAGACAAAGACTAATAAATAATAATGAAAACTGCAGGGATAAGTTAGTCAAATGAATGGACTTGCTTAATATAATAAAGATAATAAAAATTGGAAATAAAAATTTAATCAAATAAAATTTTAAATAGTTGTATCCACCACTAAGCGACAATATTGCTTAGCATGCGGGTTGTTGACTGCACATAGAAACAGAAAATTTCAGGATGTGAAGAAGGAATTTTGAATGGCATGTACATAAAGATAATGGAATCGCATAAACTGAGGTAGCACAATTTTATATTTAATGTCTGGTATTTTATAATTAGAGCTATTATTGTTTTAGTAAAGGATTTTGGATTAATAGTTATATGCATATATCTAACTAGTATCTCTATATAATGTACGGATATATGGAAGAGAGTAGGGTGTTACAGGTGTTTGATTTTAATGTGAAATAAAGTTAATTGTTTGAAGCAATGGAGTTCCAAGAATAGAAAATTGAGTTTCTTTTTCTCAAAAGTCTGCCTCCCTTTTTCCACAAGTGAAAACCCCTTTCAAAACCCTAGTTTTTTGCTCAAATATCTGCAGAAGAGTTAGATATCAACTCCAACTCTAATCCTTCAAATTTGGAAGTTTTAATCCCTTCAAATTTGCCTCAGATCAGATCTCCCTAATCTAACCTTTATCCAAGATTTTCAAAACTGAAAAATGTGAAAAATCTAGAGATAACCTAAAAAACGAGCATCTGTAGTTGACAGACGGCTGTCCCTCATATTATTTTCTAAAATTACAAAAATACCACTGAATCTAACCTGAATTGAAAGAAAACTGTGACAGATGGCCGTCTGTCACTGGCAGAGGCCAAAACTCAAGATCTCTGAAATCTTTTCAAAATCCTTGGAAAATCAAAGTTGAAACCCACAAAAACGTTTATAAAAATGTGGAAATCAAGGCCAAAACTTTGAGATTCGTGCTCTCTATTAGAAATATAACTAGTTTCTCATCATCAAGTAACCCTGATTTAAACTATCTCAGGTCATAGTATCCACAATATCGATATCTGAAAATAGCTCTTTGTCCTTTGCATTATTTGAACAATCGGCTATACTGCCTTTGTTAGCATTAATCCTCATCTCTTCCAACATATCTTTCAACTTTGGTGTACGTTGCATAAGGTATTGTCCCTTATGGTTAGGAGACTTGAGTATTAAAATATTCTTGAATTGACCGATATTCACAAAAAGGTGCAAACAATAAAAAGTTAAGAACAAGTAAAATACTACATTAGAAGTCAACCCTAAAATATTTTTCTTGAAAAAATTCCAGAGCATATAACACATGAAACCCTAAAAATCAATTAATTTAATCCATAAAAGTACTAAAATTGACATTTAAGCATAAAAATTAAATCCTAGCTTTGTGTATTGCAAATAAACAACCCCAACATTTGATCATAAGTAACACAATTTACCATACCCACTAGATGTAAATACCTAAATATTTGAAAGCAACAAGTAAAACGTATTGATTATCATATTGTGGACCATCAATTTCATTCTTTGATTGAGTGGACAATGGCTCTTTAGTTTCTCTTCCACCAAGCCCCACCAGTTCCTTCCAAAAACTTTAACTCTTTCAATGCCCACTAGATTTAACTCTTTTCTACAGGCGCCAATTTAAAAAGCTACTCGCAACCTTAACAACAAGAACCTTACTCTTTTGCAATGCTTGTGAATTTTCTATTTTCTCATATGAAGAAAATCGATTTAAAGTGAGAGAGAGAATAAATGAGATAGAAAAAGAAAAATAATTAAGACAAAAATTAGGGTTAATTGCTGATTGAGAATGAGTGATTTTATAGTGGTTGAAATATGTTATCTTTTTTTTATTTTTTTTGTCTTTTTTCCAGATCAACGTGACATGTAGACATACTGACATGGCAGTCTCTCCATAGTGACTTAATGCATTTTAGAGGGTTTTATCATATGTAGCAAGTTTAGGTATCTTTTCGATAATAGAAAATTAATTTGAAGGTCATTTGACATCAGTCGAAACAAGAAAGAAATATAGTGATTATAATTTTATAAATTATTTTATTATAAAAATTTAATTACAAACCCCAAATTTCGATAACTATAGTTGAAATTAATCCAATAAAACAACGATTTATAAAAGAAAGACTATGTTTTTGCTTATTTTATCTACAGTTCCATGTCTTGTCATTGTTCTTCACCTTCTCTTATTTATTTCTATTGCTTTTTTAATTTCCTTTTTGGTTCTTGTTCTTTTCCCTAGTTTGATTGTAGTTGATATTTATTTGTCTTTGGTGAAAAGAGAGTGAAAGTGTTCATGATTATAAACAAATGAAGAATTAAAATCAAAATGCATTGCTGGAGAAATTAAAAAAAGATATATATTCTAGGTGCCCTTTTTGAAAAGAAGAGAGCTTAATAGTGTGTATACGATGAATTTACTCTTGTTGATGAAAAATGAAATTTTTATGGATAAGGAAGACAAAGATAGATTCTTAAAAAAAAATATATTAGAGAAATTGAACGAGGATGGAGATGAAATTAATAGCTTGATAGGGAGTAATGACTACGGGTGTTCATCGGGCAGGTTCAGGTGAACCCGAACAATCCGAACCCCAAAATTTTCTATATATTCCAACTCTACCCTACCATACGAATAGTTCAAGCCCCTACCCGAATAACTCGCATAATTTCGAGTCCCATCTGAATAACCCGAACAATTCGAATTTATTTTTTCTTTTTATTTTAAATTATTTAAAATGGAATTCGGGTCAGATCAACCCAATCCGAATTTGTCGATTATTAAAATTTTGGGATTGAAGAATTTTATTTTTCGGATTGTTCAGGTTAATGAGAGTTTAACCCGATCCGATCCAATACAAACAAATATAAAATCTCTAATTCTATCCGACCCTAACAATCCTAATAATTCTATCCGAATTTTTTGTTTGGTGCGGATTATTCGGGTAGAGTCGGGTTTTGAACACCCATAGTAATGACTAATGATTGAGTTTGTGCTTATATAGTGCTTACACATTTAAGCTATCAGATCGCACACATTTAATGGATTGAATAGTCAGATATATACGTGGGTGCACCATATCTCATTCACTGATCTCTTTTTTTAAAATAATTAGAAAATTATTTGGTTTATTTTGTCTTCAATTAAAAAACGTTTTGGTTTTTTACATACAGTTTTAATTTGATTCAAGTTTAAATAATTTAAAATTAAACGGTACATATGAAATGCACTGACAAATAAATTAAAATATTTAAGTGGATGTAAAATACCCAATGTGTGGGTCTGATAGCTCGTGAGTATGAAAAGAATAAATAAATAAATAATTCTATCAATGGTCGTTTTTATGTCTCTGTCCAACTTGCATCATTTATTTTACTTTAAGGATATTAGTTGTGTATTCAGAAAGCATCTTTGAAAAAGAACACATAAAACTCTGTACAATATATGCATTTTTTTTATTATGGATGGAGAAAAAAAAAAAAACCCCGGACATTTCTTTATGGGTTAATTATAAAAATTTTCCTAATCTAAACTCTATTTTCATTTTGGTCCTAAACTGAAAAATTAACTAAATCATGTTCAACCTTTTTGAATTTTTACTGTAAAAAAAAAAAAAAAAACCTTTTTGAATTTTTCAAGTTTCATCATTCGTATAGTTTCCGCAACGGATTAAATTTTATTGCTAAATTCAAAATATAGCAACAGATTATATAATACTGCTAAAACTACTTAAAAATAAAAAAAATATCAAAAATTAAAAATTTTAGAAAATAAAAATTTCAAGTTAAAAAATAAAAAATCTTTAAAATAGCACTTTTTTTAATGAGATTCTTAAACTTTTACCATATAGTTCATATATAACTAATATTTCAAATAAATATATAATTATTAGAGATACATATTATAATTAGTGTTAGTATTGTGCTTCTTTTTATGTTTTATTGTATTAGTATTAGAAAAAAATAAAAAATAAAAAAAAGCCTCTGAAACAATGAGATTGAAATTATTGTATCAATAAAAGTATAAGTTTGATAGAAAATTAAATATTTTGTTCCTATGCTTTTATTTTTTTAATTTTTAATTTTAAAGATTTATATTTTAATATTTTTATTTTTTAAACATTTTGGTGACAAATTATGGTGATAAATTTAGTTCATCCCTAAAAATTTGTGATTAAATGTCATTCTGTTAAATTTTGGACCCAAAAACTAAATAAAAAAAATTGAATTTGAAAAATTCTTAAAAGGTTGGGGATCGCTTTGATAGGTTTTTTTAATTTGAGAATTAAATGAAAACATAATCAAAGATTGGAGAGATTTTTACAATTAACTTTTTCTGCAATTACGCCCTGTAATGTACATTTTACTCCTTATTGTTTTATTTCTAAAAAGACTATCAAACTAGCCTATATTTTAAATTTTTATATGCATTTAAATTATCTAAAATACATAGGTTGCCATGTATTAAATGATTTAAATCCATGTAAAATTTAAATAGAAACTAATTTAATTTAATTTATAATTTTAAAGACCATACTCATCTGTTTAAAAATTTAGATGTAAAATTGTACTCTTAAAAAAAGTTGAGGGCAAATGTGCACTTTAGCTTCTTTTTTTTTCTGTTCTTTATTATCATATATATTTGTTGTTTTTTCCTTGTATGATCCATGGATAATCCACATTTATGAAGCCAAGAAACAAAGGAAGAAAGAAATATTAAAAAAAAAAAAAGAAAAGAAAAGTTCGACAGGTCCCATTATTTTAGTAATTTGATCAATAGAGATATCAGCAATTGATGGATGAAACTGAATAATTGTGGGAAAGGATGGGCAGGAATTGGTATTACAAGGAATTTGTGGCATTCAGTAGTAAAAATGCCTTCATCTCTCAAGTTGCAACTTCTCTTCTGGATCTCCCTACTTTCACTTACTGGGTATATATTCCATCATCACTTCAATCTTTTTTTTTTTTTTGTTATTTTTCAATTATATTTTCAATTTTTTATTTGGGAGGCAGGCTTATAATTCATATAGCTGGAAATATTGGCATAAAATACAGTTCCCCAACTCTCTCTTCTGCCATGGGTAAACCTAACTCCAGCATTTACTTTCTTGTTAGCCATCATATTCAGGTAGTTTTATTTTCTTTTGCCTTTCCTTTTTTATTAGAGCTGCTCTATTTTTATACTTTTACAACATTAAATCAGTTTTTTCTTTTTTTTTAAGTGCTTTAAATTTAATATAGTGTATTGCACAGTAAAGTTTGTGGATATATATATTCGGGTTTTTTTATAATTATATTCCTAATTATTATAACCTGAAATTGAAAAATTTCCTCTAATTATCCACCTCTTTCTATTATTTTATCAGTTTTTAATTATTTATATGGGTTGTGATGTGAAGGATGGAAAAGGTAGCAATAAGTAAGAGGAGCAGTCAGCCTAAAATAATGGGAATAATAGCATCAATAGCCGGTGCATTTTTAGTGGTTTTATATAAAGGCCCAACAATTTTGTCCACTTCACATCCAAGTCGAGCAATTTTACTTAAATGGCTTCATCTTATTGGGCTCACCAAATTCAGATTGGCTTATGGTGGTGCCTTGCTTGCTGCACAATATCTCTTTTCTACATTTTGGTACATTATTCAGGTATATATATATATATATATTCCATTGAATTTGTTAATTTAATGTTAAGAAGTAACTTTTACTTGCTCGCTAAGCAATTTTTTTTTTTTCAATCTGGGATAGTCTCAGATATTTATGCACATATGCCCAAACGAGCTACTTTTGAGCTTTCTGCTCGCCATTACATCAGCGCCAATATGCTTAATTACAGAAAATAATTTTGATCCTTGGATTAGTTGCTGTTCTGTTTGCGGTAAGAAATTAACGTCTACTTTATTGGCATTGATTACGTTCTAAATTAGACTTTAATTTAATAGTACTGATTTTATTTTAAAATTTGTGTGATTTTGATTTTTGAGTTTGATCATTCTGCATAAGCCAATTTTCTCTACATGGGGAGTGTTAGTGCGACATGTATTACTAATTGTGCGTATCAATATGCACCATTCAATTATAAAGTACTTATATAATTTTTGATTGAGCAATGTGTATCGATGCGCATAATTAGAAAAATGCATTCAATTGTTACATCTAATGGGCACGTTTTATATAATAAAAGTTTTATTTGTTATGAGTATCAAATACCGATTGGAGTTAATTATTAATTATGTTCAGGGAATTTTTTTCACAATGCATTGCTATGCTTGTTCATTCATGGGCAGTACGAGTGAAAGTTCCTCTATATGTAGCAATATACAAGCCACTATCAATTGTAATTGCAGCTCTTACTGGTACTATATTTCTTGGGGATGCTCTCCATCTTGGGCTGTAAGTGATTTTTTTTTTTTCATTTTTCTCCTGAAATCATTTTAGAAGATCTCATATAATTCTTTTTCTTGTTTGTAGTATTATTGGAGCCGTAGTTATATCAATGGGATTTTATGCTGTTTTGTGGGGAAAAGCAAATGAGGAAAAATCAAGTGAAGATCATGGCTCTTGTAACTCAGCCCACTCCTCCATTCTAAAGACCCCTCTCTTGCAAAATGCTGACGAAGACATTTAGTTTCAAGAATTGAAAAAGAAAATAGGAAAATTGAAAAGAGGATTATTTATGTACAAGTAGAAAATAAGAAATTTTATTAATTTTCAATAAAAAAAAATATTAATATTACTATTCTGCATATAAGTCCACATAAACTCTCAACACACTACAAAAATTAAATTAGCGACGCTACGATAAACAGTCGCTAAAAGGCCAGTCGCGAATATATTAGCGATGGAATTAAAAATCAATCGCTAAATTAGCAACGAAAACTTTCGTCGCTAATTATTTTCCGTCGCTAATTATATTCCTAAATGTCGACGAATTATAATAATAATATTTACTGTGAAATTTAGCGACGAATTATTAGTCGCTAATTATTTGTTAAATTCTACTGTTTATACAGTAACGAAAGTTGCTGTCGCGAATCCGTCGCTAAATTACGTATTTTAAATTTTCCCTGTGCACAATATAAATAATAATTTTATATTATAAAATTCATATATAATAGGTACAAATATAAATAATAATCTTATATTTTCATATATATATAATTTGTAATGAATTAATTACAAATATAGAGTTAATATAAAAATATATATATATATATAACAAAGTATTGTTTATATAATCCGTTTCCCTAAAATTAATAACTAAAAAATTAAATCTTGACAATTTCCTACCAAATATAGAATTAGCTCCTAACTAATATTGTTGTAGTAATATATCCTAAGCCTAAATGCACAGTCCCTCTTTAACGATAGTCTGCGGCCAAAAATACGTGAACCTTGTTTGCAGTAAGGACTAACTCCTGCAAAGCCTTCATTCTCTCAGCAATTCGCTCCCTGTGCAGCTGATCTCAAATGGAAGTTCCATCACAACTTCTGTATCACAGTTGATGTAAAAGAAACACTAGCCAAAAAACAAAAAGTTGATATTCCAACTATTCTATATTTTTTAACAGGTGTTCTAAGTAGGATAACTAGAATTAAAACAACAACAAAATATTCAATTTTCAATTTAAGCATGTAAATATAAAATTACTTCAAAGTATGAAATACTCACATGCTTGAGTGTACCTTCAGATCAGAATAGCAAATGTATCATATTGAGTACAAAAAAATATTAGGAGATGATAATGTCTTGATGGTTTGTGTACTCAATATGATACTCCTCAAACCATCAAGATATTATCGTCTCCTAATGTTCTTTGCAGGAAATTGCTCTTCTCAGTTAGATAGGGGCCCTGAAATGAACTCTATAATCGAGGGATAGGATAATAAAAGGCTATGCTTGGACAAGTGCAAAAGCTTTTCAACACACAACCTCAAGCTAGAAGCAAATTCTAGAGTTAAATCACAAAGTTCACATTTCTTAGAGAGAGAACACACGCACATACATAGACTATACAAGAAACTCTAATAATTGCATTCTAAATATCAAATTATACAAACGCACACACAGAGACAGAGAGAGAATAACAGAACTAGCATCAAAGTTGTCCATCTACCTCTTCCTCTTCTTTGGACTGGACCTTGGCCTAATTCACCTGCCAGCAATCATCATATTTCATATCTTCTAACAACAACCATCAAGGGTTTCCCTATCAATCTCTTTCCTAAGCCTAGTTTCACATATCTGGAAGCTATTTCAGATAGGTTAATAACTATGCTCAAATTTAATTATTATTATTCGTTTTTATTATATTTAATTGTTTATATATATTCCTAAGCCTATCAATCTCTTTCCTAAGCCTGTTCCCATCATTTTTCGCAGGTTTTTCTTTTTTCATTTATTATTATTCGTTTTTATTATATGTAATTGTTTATATATTCATATTATATCATTTAGTGAATTAGTTTCTTCAACGTTCAAGTTGTTCAAGTTGCGTTTTCTTTCAAGAATCTGCTTGCTTGCGCTTATTGGGTACTCGATGCTCATCATCATTTCAATATTTTAATTCATTTATTTATAGCAAATTGTTAGTTGTTATTATTATTATTATTGAGGTAGGTTCTTAGCTCAGATTGCTGGAAATAACGGTTTAGAGTACAGTTCTCCAACTCTAGCTTCTGCCATGAGTAACGTAACTCCAGCTTTTACCTTCTTCTTCGCCGTCATCTTCAGGTTGTCTTTTTTTTTTTTTTTTCCCTTTTTCCAAGTAAATGAAAGTCAAAACATTATATTTGTCCAAACAAGGGAAGAAAGAAAGAAAATCAATAAATTATGTATAATCTGTCAAATTTTGACCAAGTCTAATTTGATCCGATTGTCTAATTTAATTATAAGTCCTTTTCTCTTTGCTGTTATTTTTCCCTATAAAGATCAGATTTCTATGATCTGAAATTAATATGCAAGAGATATGATATCTACTTCTATGATCTGAAATTAATATGCAAGAGGTATGATATCTACGTTATTCGAGTAATAATTCAATCTGTGAATCACGAGTGTTCATTTAATTAAATGGTCGAAATACGAGCACCACATGTACATGCACCGTATCTCGTTTTGTATTACTATAATATCCATCTTTTAAGAGTATTTTTCTATTTGCTGTTATTATTTTCTATTTTGATTAACCTTAAAGTACTTAATTTTCCGTTCTGACAAATTACCACTTTTTGAAAAAAGCAATTTGTCTTAAAAAATTATTACTTATATAAATTCAAAACTAGATTTAGTACATCATTTTTAATTTTACTCTCATATAATGTTAACAAAACACTTAATACCTTAATTAATTTTTCTTACATACTTTATTATAATAGAAGAAATATTTTATTCTATTCAATATAATTTTACATAAAAATTAGCAAAATCAATTATTACTTTAATATTGGTTAATTGTGTAATAAGTAACAATTTGATGGGATAAATGGAGTATAATTTTTCAATTGAATCCGTAAATTAAAATTTTTCCTATTGCAACCCATAATATCAAGATTTTAAAGTGTGATATCCAATGGAAAAATGGACAATACTCTATTTATTTTTAATAGGGGATTAGGTGCACTTAGATTTAAGCTAACATATAATTGAAACTTCTTCGTTATTGATTTTTTTTTATTTTAAATTTTTTACTTAATTTTGTGGATTGTGATTGTGAAGGATGGAAAAGATAGCAATAAAGGAGACGAGCAGTCAAGCTAAAATAATAGGAACTATTGTATCAATAGCCGGTGCATTATTGGTGGTTTTCTATAAAGGGCTGATAACTCAATTTCAGTATTTAATTTTAGTTTAATTTGAGTCTAGTTTTCATTGATCTTTTAGCATCTTTTGCTTTATTTTTACTAGAATTTAATAATTTATCCGATTCTCAGTTAATTCTAGTTTTTGTGTGATTTTTGTGATTTTCAGGTACCTCACGGTTACCAGGAATTTTCTAGTAACCGTGACCCTTGCTTTCTGTCAAAACGCACCATTTTGAAGCTTGTCACGGTCACCATGGCAATTGTACTTGATGGGCTGGTAACCGTGACCTATGGAGTTTTTAATACAGAAGCAAGAAGAGAAGCATCTCACGGTTACTAAGGATTTCCTAGTAACCGTGAGGCAGGCAATTTTTCAGTCCAGAATAAAGATGAGAACTATCTCACGGTTACCAGGAATTTTATGGTAACCGTGACCAAATCTTGAATTTCAGCTCCGAGTAGTCTCACGGTTACTAAGAATTTAGTAGTAACCGTGACCAATTTGAATCAAAAGAGGGTTTTTTATTAGAGGTCACGGTTACCATGAATTTGGTAGTAACCGTGACCCATGTTGACCTTTATAAAGCAGAATTTTCTGAAATCGAGAGTTCTTTTTTAGTTTTTTGGGTAAAAAATTTCAGTTTTTAGGGTTTCTTTCTTCTCTCTTTAAGCTTTTAGTCATTTTACACACAAAAATACATAGAAATACTGGAAAATAGTGGGGATTTACACAAAAACACTGAGATTAAACATAGATATATAGTTTACAAGTATAGATCTACATATTTTGAAGCTCATTTTTCCTGCAAGCTTTGGAGAAAGAGATTGAAGAGCTTGGATTCAGCTGGATTTTCTTCACCATGAACTTCAGGGGTTATTCTATCTTTTTCTCTTTTCATTTTATTATGGATTGTGAGGAGTCTTTTTGTTGCTTGGGGATCTTTGAATCCCCTACTTATAATGTGAATATTGAACTTAAATTTATTTTTACATGAATGGATGGTCTATTTCACAAGTACTTATTTGTTTATCATTGATTTTTCGATCTATTAAGTTATTTTGTATCCATGGATGAATGATGTTTATCATATGTCTTGATGGGTATTGAGCCTAATAGATTGGAGTTTATGAATGATTTAGCTCAGTTTTTCTATCATGAATATTGTCTATTTTGGATGGCTCCGGAATGGGACTCTAGATGTGTGGTGTTTATGATTCTAAAACTAGAGTAAGGAGTGAAATAGATGGGTTTTGGGTTACCTAGCTTCGGAATGGGACGATAGACCAAACTTAGGATTTTCGACCCGGGTTTAGGCTAGTTGTTGGGCTGGCTCCGAAATGGGACGTTTAGCAACTAGAATAGCTGGCTCCGAAATGGGACGCTTGGGTTAAGAAGGGTTATCCTGAGTTCATTCATGTATACTTTTATGTAAGAATTTTATTCACATTTGGGTATGGGATAGATAAGTGAACCCGAGTAACGCTTTATTCCTATAGATTTTTACATTTGCTAATTTTTCAGAATTTAATACACTGAATTTAAATTTCTCTACTTTAAATACTTAAGCTTTAAAGTTACATTTTATAAATCAACAACTCATACACACAAACAATTGGAAATTCTTTAGCATACAATTAATCCTCATAGTCTACACACACACATTTCCCTTGGGTTCGATATTGAGGGTCCTAACTATACCCCACTTTATTACTTGTCGATCTAGTGCACTTGCTAGGGTCGCAAAAAGTTTTTGGCGCCGTTGCCGGGGAGTTGGCGTTGTTAGTAAGCTGTGATTATTGTTTGTATGTGTTTTCTTTTCCTTATTTTATTTTTCTTGATTCTTTTCAGGTGAAATTGGTGTATGAATAGAACAAGACAAGAGCAATTACTACCTTTTGATCCTGAAATCGAGAGGACTCTACACCAAAGAAGGAAAGATAATAGAGATAACGAGATGGAGCACGATCCTCCTCTTAATGAGTTTTCTCTCGAGAATGAACAAGTGCCAAGGGCACATGAACAAATGCCAGGGGCAAGAAGAGAAGAAGTGCCTAGGCAAAGGACCATAAGAGACTACACTGTGCCAAGGTGGAATGAAGATCACCGAACAATTGTATTACCGAGAGGAGTACAATTTGAGCTCAAGCCAGCCACCATTACCATGGTACAGAGGAATCAGTTCTCTGGTTCAGAAGTAGAGGATCCAGCTCAGCATATCGACATATTTCTGGAAGTGAGTGACACTGTTCAAATTTCGGGTGTTAGTACGGACGCAGTGAGATTGAAGCTGTTTCCATTTACATTGATTGGCAAGGCAAAGGAGTGGTTACAAATGTTACCACGTCAGTCAATATGGACATGGGATCAAATGCAAGAAAGGTTTTTAATGAGATTCTTTCCTCCAACAAAGACTGCAAGCATCCGAAATAGCATCATGAGTTTCCATCAAATGAATGAAGAGCCTTTTCACGAGGCATGGGAGAGGTTTAGAAGATTATTGAGAAGCTGTCCACATCATGAAATAGTTGTCTACCAATTGATGACCATCTTTTATGCGGGAGTTACACCTCAAACAAGGTCATTATTGGATGCAGCATCGGCAGGATTTTTCTTGAACAAGCTGCCTGAGGACGCTTTTCAGTTGTTGGATGAGATGGCAGCAAATGACTCATAATGGACTGCCCCTAGACCAGTCCCAAGGAGACAAGGTTTACACAATGTGGATGAGGTAGCACTGTTAAAAGCACAACTAGAATTGGTAAAAAAAGAGTTGAGTGGTTTGAAAGTTCAAAATGTGGCTGCAGTAAATCAAGGGAGTGGACCGTGTGAAAGTGAGCAAGTTGTCCAAGAAGGAGGAGTGGTAGGTGATGTAAATGCATTAGGTGATTTTAGAAGGAATGATCCCTACAGCAATTCATATAATCCGGGATGGAGGAATCACCCTAATTTCTCATGGAAGGATGGGAATCAACAAGCTTCATCTTCTCAACCACAACTAAGAGCACCTTACCACTCAAATGTCTATCATAGTCAAGCTCAGCCCCACCAACCATAAGCCACCAATCACTACCAAGTCCCCTATCCACCAAATCACCATCAAGGGCAAAACTCTAATCATCCTCAACCATACCATCCACTGGGATTTCAATCACGACCACCCATTCAAGAAAAGAAGCCAAATTCAGAAGACATGTTTGCTAGTTTCATGAATAACCAACAATAATTTATGGCGGGTCAAGATTCAAGGTGAAAATCTCAAGAGCAATGGAACCGAAATCAAGATGCTTCAATGAGAAATTTGGAGACTCAATTGGGTCAACTTGCAACTTCCATTTCAAACAAACAACTGGGGACATTTCCTTCAAATGTGGATCGCAATCCCAATGAGGAGGCCAAAGCAATCACTTTGAGAAGTGGCAAGGAAGCAGCACAGGAGGAAGGAAGAGATAAATCACCAACTTCATCAACTGACTTGGAGGAACCGACACGGAAGGTAAGTAGTTCTAACTCTAGAGTAGAGGTAGATACGGATGCTCCAAGGAATGACAAGGAAAAAAGTATTGCGAATCCAAACATAGAGGATCTTGATATCAATAGGTTGCCATTTCCTGCTGTAGCTAGGAAGGAGAAGAAGAATGAGCAATTGGCTAGGTTTCTATAAATATTTAAGAAATTGCATATTAATTTACCTTTTGCTGAAGCCCTAGCACACATGCCCAAATATGCTAAGTTTATTAAAAAACTTTATTCTAATAAAAAGAAATTAGAAGGGTATGGAACTGTGCAACTCACTGAGAACTGTAGTGCAATTATAATGAACAAGATCCCGGAGAAATTGGAAGATCCAGGTAGCTTTACTCTACCTTACGAAATTGGTGAAACTTTTGTTGGAAACGCTCTATGTGATCTAGGAGCCAGCATTAATTTAATGCCTTATTTTATGTGCAGGAAACTCAATTTAGGCGATCTCAAGGAAACATGAATGCGACTTCAACTTGCAGATAGATCGATGAGAAGGCCTAAGGGAGTTATTGAGGACTTGCTGGTAAAAGTAGGAAAATTCATTTTTCCCGTGGATTTTGTAGTCATGGAAATGGAGGAAGATAGGAAGGTACCCCTTATCGTAGGAAGACCATTTTTGAACACTGCAAAGGCTTTGATTGATGTTCATGGGCAAAAGGTTACTCTTCGATTCAATAACGAAGAACTGGTGGTAGATATAAACAAGTCCCAGAAATATCCATCGAGTGACCTAGAAGAGTCAGCCTACTTCATGGACAAAATCGACGAATGTGTAGAGGAAGTGCAAGAGAAAGTACTACTAAATGATCCAATAAATTCAAGTTTGATGCATTCCTTGGAAAATGAAGAATTGGATGGAGTAAAAGAAGAACTAATAGCAGCTGTGGTGAAAGACTGCCAGGAGGAAAATTCAAAGCAAGAGAAAATCACTTTGCAAGAGGGAGAATTGAAATCTGAACTAAAACCTCTTCCTTCTCATTTAAAGTATGTATTTTTGGAAAGAGAAGAAAAGCCAGTGATTATTTCTTTTTTGTTGACAGGTGTTGAAGAGGAGACACTGCTCAAGGTGTTGAAAAAACACAAAGAAGCAATAGGATGGGAGACAGCGAACTTGAAGGGTATTAATCCGAGTTACTACACACACCGGATTCTTATGGAGGAGGATTACAAACCGATCGCTCAACCCCAAAGACGACTCAATCCGGCTATGCAAGAGGTTGTGAAAAAAGAGGTACTTAAACTGCTTGATTCAGGTATAATCTATCCAATCTCTGATAGTAAATGGGTTAGCCCAGTGCAATGTGTCCCTAAAAAAGGGAGAATGACAGTAGTAAAAAATGAATTAGATGAACTAATCCCCACTCGGACGGTCACGGGTTGGAGGGTGTGCATAGACTATATGAGATTGAATCATGCCACCAGAAAAGATCATTTCCCATTGCCATTTATTGATCATATGTTCGAAAGGTTAGCAGGTAATAGGTTCTATTATTTTTTGGACGGGTATTCGGGATATCTGCAAGTCCCCATAGCCCCTGAAGATCAAGAGAAAACCACCTTTACCTGCCCTTATGGCACTTTCGCCTATAGGAGGATGCCTTTTGGCTTGTGCAATGCACCGGCTACGTTTCAGCGGTGCATGATGGCAATTTTTCATGACTTTATAGAGAAATTTATGGAGGTATTTATGGATGACTTCACCATATATGGGCTTGACTTTGAGAGCTGCTTAGAGCATCTCGACTTAGTGTTAAGTAGGTGTAAGAAGACCAACTTAGTGCTAAATTGGGAAAAATGCCACTTTATGGTGAGGGAAGGGATAGTTTTGGGGCATAAGATTTCTGAGAAGGGGATTGAGGTGGACAAGGCAAAAATAGAGGTTATAGAGAAGCTCCCACCACCGACCGATGTTAAGAGAGTAAGGAGTTTTCTAAGGCATGCAGGTTTCTATAGAAGGTTTATAAAGGATTTTTCAAAAATTGCGAAACCTTTGTCGAATTTGTTAATGAAAGATGCTCCTTTTGATTTTGATGATGAATGTTTATTGGCCTTTGAATTGTTGAAGCAAAAGCTTATTTCAGCTTCGGTGATTATATCTCCGGATTGGAATTCGCTTTTTTGAACTAATGTGTGATGCGAGTGATTTTGCAGTGGGAGCAGTGCTCGATCAAAGGCAAGAGAAAGTCTTTTGTGCTATTTATTATGCGAGCCACACTCTAACAAGAGCTCAAGTCAATTATACCACAACTGAAAAAGAGCTTCTTGCCTTTGTATTTGCATTTGAGAAATTTCGACCATATCTACTGGGAGCAAAGATTGTGGTGTGGTCTGATCATGCAGCACTAAGGCATCTCTTTGCCAAAAAGGAATCCAAGCCAAGACTAATAAGATGGGTACTCCTATTGCAAGAGTTCGATTTAGAGATTAAAGACAAGAAGGGGGCAGAAAATCATGTAGCAGATCATCTGTCTAGAATAGAGCATGATCATATTGAAAAATGAGAGATTTCGAATTTATTCCCTGATGAACGAATTTGCGCATTATTTGTTTGTGAAGTTTCTTTACCTTGGTTCGCTGATGTTGCAAATTTTCTTACAGGAGGTTATATACCAAGAGACTTCACATGGCAGCAAAGGAAGAAGCTTAAAGCTGATGCGAAGCACTACATCTTGGATGATCCCTACCTCTTCCGTCTTTGTGCTGATCAAGTTCTCAGAAGGTGCATTCCCAAGGAGGAGCAAGTAGAAATCATGCAAGCCTGTCACAGTGGGAAAGCTGGTGGACATCACGGCCCTAACAGAACGGTATCGAAAATTCTTTCTTCTGGGTTTTATTGGCCCACTTTATTTCATGATGTTAAAATGTTCATTCAAACCTGTGATCGATGTCAAAGGGTGGGAAATATAACCAGGAGAGATGAGATGCCATTGACTAACATGCTTGAGGTTGAATTGTTTGACTTATGGGGGATAGATTTCATGGGGCCTTTTCCAATTTCTTACGGGTTTGAATATATCTTAGTGGCAGTCGATTATGTGAGTAAATGGGTAGAAGTTATAGCCACTAGGACTTGCGATGCAAATGTTGTTTTAGAATTCTTAAGGAAGAATATATTCACCCGCTATGGAGCTTCGAGAGCTATTATTAGTGATGGTGGGAAACATTTTGTCAACCACCAATTCAAAGCCTTATTGAAAAGATTCGGAGTGAGGCACAAAATAACTACCCCATATCATGCCCAAGCTAATGGGCAAGTTGAGGTTTCTAACCGAGAGTTGAAGGCAATCTTGGAGAAAATGGTTAATGCATCTAGGAAAGATTGGTACCTTAAGTTAGATGAGGCTTTATGGGCTTATAGGACAGCTTTTAAAACACCAATAGGAATGTCACCTTTTAGGTTGGTGTTTGGAAAATCCTGTCACTTACCGGTGGAATTAGAGCACAAGGCTTATTGGGCTACTAAGTTTTTAAATCTTAACCTTGAGAATGCAGGAAGGTGCAGGTCTTTGCAATTGAACGAATTGGAGGAGATCCGATTCTGGGCTTATGAACATGCCAAGAAATACAAAGACAACACAAAGAAGTGGCATGATCGAAGAATAGCCAAGAAGGAACTTATACCAGGAATGAAAGTGCTGCTTTATGATAGTAGATTGAGACTGTTTCCAGGTAAACTTAAATCAAGGTGGAAAGGGCCCTATGTGCTAGTGAGAGCAGATCAATTTGGGGTGGTGACTCTCAAACACCCGAGAGATGAAAAAGAATTCAAGGTGAATGGACATCGTGTGAAGCCCTATTTCAAACCAACATTTGAAGGTGCTTCGGTGATTTTCACTCTTCAAGACCCTTGACGGTATTTAAAAGTCCAGCTGCGGACTTGATAAATGCAGAACTACCTTTAACTCATACTTTTGAACAATGTTTTGTGTTAGTTTCTTATTAATAGTTGTGTTAAGGGTAGTGGTTCAAGGATTGTGAGTTTCATTCAATTTGTGTGGGTTTTTCTAGAAATTTAGTGGAGAAGAAAGTTTTGTTTAATTGTTGGGAGAGAATGAGAAAAAATAAAAATTTTCAGTAATTTTAGGGGCTCACAGTTACTAAGCTTATCTTAGTAACCGTGAGGTTCCTTCAATTTGGTACAGAACTGGAATGCATGTTATCTCACAGTTACTATGTTTTATCTTCTTCTTCTTCTTCTTCTTCTTCTTCTTCTTCTTCTTTTTTGTTTTTCTTGTTCTTGTTCTTGTTCTTCTTTTTCGTTCTTGTTCTTCTTTCTTTTTCTCTTTCTTCTTTGTTTTTTTTCTTTTTATTTTCTTTTTATTTTTGTTGCTTTTTCTAACATATTGTTTTGCTTGTGAATGTTTTAGTTCCTTTATTTTCTCCATCATCATCATCCACCAAGTAAGTCTCCTTTCCTCTTTAATTTTATTTTATTTTATTTTTATTTTATTTTAATTTTTTTTTTCTATTTTGCATATTTTCGGAAGTTTCTGTGTGTGTTTTCTTTTTGTTTAAATTTATGTCTAGTAGATTTTGTCTATGTTTTTGTCTTCCGTTTCTTTCTGTGTTGTCTTACGGTTACTATGATATTCATAGTAATCGTGTTGTTTAAAAAAAAAAAAATTTAATCGAATTTTTTTGTTGTTTTTATTGTCATGTTTGTTGTTGTTGTTGTGTTTTGTCTTTCATTTTTATGTTTGTTCATTTGTAGTTTTGTTTCTCATTTTCTCTCTTCCCCTACATTTTCGTTTTACTTATTAAAATTTCTCCTTCTAATTTTTTCCTTTTTGATTTTTGTTTCTATGTTTTGTTTTGTTACTTATCTCTAGGTTTTCTTCTTCCTTCATATTTTATTTATGTGTGTGTGTATATATATTTATATATTTAAGTTTTGATTTTTGAATTTTTGAGTTTTGAGTCTACCTTTGGTCTATTGTGAATTGATTTTGTATGTATGATATAAAGCCCACAGGTATGGTCTCTTAACCCCTTTATTTTCTTCATCTTTTGTTATTTCTTTTCTTTTTCTGCATTGGGTTGATTAAATTAGAGGAACTAATGGATTTGCTTGGTCATGTCTATGTAGTTTGTTTTCTTGTGTTGGTTTAACCAGTTTTATTTTTATTTTTTTCTTGCAATAATCTTCGCAATTGAGCCCTGTTTCTTCCCTTTTAATGCCCTGCATTTTTCTTTTTCTTCTTGCTGAATATGATGAGTGCAATTGTTGGATTCTTGCTTGAATGCATACACCGATACATCGATATTGTCATGCACACAGATTTATTAAATGTTGTTAAACGCACTGCTTTACCATGAATTGTTGACACTGTACCCCAATTACTGATTTTGATTTGGAACTGTTGCACACACTTGGTTAGTCATTCATTTATCAAGCATATCTTAGGCTCGAATAAGCATGCCAAATCAATAATTTTTTTGTCTAAGTTAGCATTTGCATTTACATGCTTGTGTGTGCCATTTCTGTCCTTGAGGTGTATAGGCTGAAACGATTCGACCTGCGGGCTACTAGTTTCCAAAGGATGACTCGGTCATTGTGGTTAAGTGCCACGTACCTCTAAGGAATTTGTGTGTGACATAAATTTCTTTATGCATTCTCATCTATTCCTGCTATAATTGTGGTTATTTTCCTTTCCAACGTTGTAAACTTTCAATTTTGTTGTTTTTGGGCAGTGGCACCTAAAAGAGCTCGTGCTTCCAGTTCTTCACAAGCACAGGACATCATCCCACTTGCCAGGCAACCCTCACCATCTGAAGAGCCTGCTGGAGCTAGTAAGCAACCACAGCCAGCCCCTGTGCAACAGAAGCCACAAAAGAAGAAGGGACCAAGAATACCAAGCTGGGTTCCTGAAAAAATGCGGACCAATTATGATATCTTCTCCAACTGCGAGTACCTACCTTCCGTGTATCTCAATTTGAGTCTACTGGAGCAGCTGGAAATCAAGGGGGAGATTGAGAGCCACATTGCAGCCATTGGTTGGGGCAGATTCTTCAACTGCAGGGAACTGGTTTATCCAGATTTGACCAGGGACTTCCTTTCTATAGTGCAATTCCATTTTGGGCATGGTAACAGTCCCGACAAGGTGACCTTCTTCTTGGAAGGCAGATTCTATGACGTGCCTTTGGCTGAAGTCACTGAAGCTCTAGGATTTCCCTCAGATAAGATCTATGCTTATGAAGAGCATTCAAAGGACAGAGCTTGGAAAGACATAAGAGACCCGTTGATTGGAGGCCCTTATGTGGCCGGCACCACCAAGTCTCATTTACTGCAGGATCATGCTTTCAGAATTTTACATCGTTTCTTTTCTATGTCTTTTATGTCTCATGTGTAGAGTGCAGGGCAGATCAATCTTCCAGAGGCTCTCATTCTTTCTTGCATGGTGCAACATTGCCGCATCATTAGAGCATATCATTGGTGGAATAAGCTCGAGGAGATGCAACAAAAACTGACTAAAGTGAAGAAGATCTCCTTTGGTGGATGGGTGACCATGATTGCCAAACATTTCGGGCATCCACTGGACATTGACAAAAGCCTCCCTGCAGCTGCCTACATTGATTCCAAGATGCTAAAGAACATGAAGATACTGGTTGATGATGTGACTAAGGAGCATGGGTTCAGGCTAACCAGCAGAGAGGAATACTTGCATAAGATGGAGCGCAGCCTGTGCCATCCTCCACCTGCCCCGGATCATGATGCAGTCACTTTGTCCTCCACTCAGTACACTGCTTTGATGGACCGTATAGACATTTTGGCTGCTAACCAGGAGGATTTCAAGCAGCAACAACAGCAAATCATTGAGGCATTGGCTGCCTTGAACTCCCGGTTTGATTCCCAAGTCCCTCCGCACCTTTGAACAGGAAGTCCCTTCCCCTTATCTCCTTTGAACTTATTTTTTTTGTTTGCCCCATGTTGAGGACAGCAGGTTTTGAAGTGTCGGGTGGGAGAATATATTTTCACTTTATTGGTACTGATAATTTTGAATTGTGTAAATGTGGTGGAAATTTGAACAATTGTTGGAAGTTAATTTTGTTGCGAAAAGATTGCTTTGTGCAGATTATCTATTCAAAAGAACAATCTGGGATTCAAATGGCAGGAAATTGTGAAAATCTTGAACCATAACTCTTTTTAATTTTGTTTCAGTTGTTTAGTCTTTCTTTATAAATTTTTGCTTTGTGAATGTTCGTTTGTGTTGAGTTAATGGAGTTTGTGTTGCTTCAAGTGAATTTTTTTTTTGTTTTACATCTCCTTATGGTTATCTTTAATTTAAGTTAGAATAAAATTTTTCCATTGAGTTATTAATCACCTTACCTTTACCTTAAGCTGCCAGTTAATCTTGAATTGAATTAGCTTAGACTCATTTTGAACTGATAAGTTAAAAAGACTGGATAGCCAGAGAGCAGTAGATTGTTCAGTAAAGAGTTTCTTCTTTAAATTGATCTCAGTTAATCATATATCATTCAATTTTTTTTAATGAGCACATTAGGCTAAATAAAAATTTAATAATAAATAAAAATTCAGTGAGTGAAAGCAGTTAAGTGAAGGAATTTTGGAATAGCTAGAACCTTCCTCATCACCCTTCGAAACAAATATTCAATTTAGGCAAGTTTAGGATATGACCCAGGCAGCCTTCTTTGGTAACCAACTTTTAAATGACTTTTGACTTACCCTTAGAAAATTTTACCATTGTTAGCCCCTTTGAGCTTAATTGGTATGCTAAAAGCGTACTACATTTTTTTTACTGCACTAATGTTTAACCATATAGCCTAAATGCTTTTGTCTTTCCCATTTTGGAATTGGCCACTCTAGATTGGGTAATGAAATTTACATGTTGGATTTGATGAATTTATGATTGTCAGTTAAAAAGGGGAAGTTGAATAAATTTTTAGGAATTGTTGAGCTTAAACGTGTTAAATATTCTGGGACATGGATGATAAACAATTAGTGTTTTTGGTACAAGTAAAAAAAAAAATCAGTTGTAATGCTGCAGAAATTTTATCTGATTCATGATTGCAGAAAATAAGTGTGGGGTACCTAGCATTTATAGGAAGTGTCATTTATCTTCCTACAATTTTGAGAATCCAACTAATGTCCTAAGATCAATTTTTCATTCTCATGATGATAGGGTATGGATTTTAAAGAAGTTCCTTGAGAAAGTTAGGTGGGTTTTATTTCTGGATAGTGTGGCTAATTCTGTATTGCTAACCTATAAAATCATTGGAACCTTTGCCTTATCCCCATTACAACCTTAATGTAGGCCCTGGTGATCCTATTTTGCTTTAAATTGTCTAGTGGAGATGACCCTTGTGGTTCAGGTGCTAAAGGAGAGGCTTATGACTATTCTAAGTTGCAAACACAAAAATTGTCACAACTCTATGTTTGCTTGATTGCTGGAATTCACTGGTAGTTTTGGTTTTGAAGGAAAATAAATCTGTTTTAGCCTCACACACACACATGGGAAATTGTTTGATATAGATCAATTTGAGTCTTTTTGATGAAGTTCTTCTTCTGAGTGACTTCTGCTAAGTGTTGTTCTGGCACTTCTGATTTTTTTCTGTTCTGAATTGAAGTTTTGAGCTTTTCAAGATTGTGGATAATTTATTTGCTTGAGGGCAAGCAAAGCCTAAGTGTGGGGTATTTTGATAACTCAATTTCAGTATTTAGTTTTAGTTTAATTTGAGTCTAGTTTTCATTGATCTTTTAGCATTTTTTGCTTTGTTTTTACTAGAATTTAATAATTTATCCGAGTCTCAGTTAATTCTAGTTTTTGTGTGATTTTTGAGAGTTTTTGACAGATTTTTGTGATTTTCAGGTACCTCACGGTTACCAGGAATTTCCTAGTAACCGTGACCCTTGCTTTCTGTCAAAACGCACCATTTTGAAGCTTGTCACGGTCACCATGGCAATTGTACTTGATGGGCTGGTAACCGTGACCTATGGAATTTTTAATACAGAAGCAAGAAGAGAAGCATCTCACGGTTACTAAGGATTTCCTAGTAACTGTGAGGCAGGCAATTTTTCAGTCCAGAATGAAGATGAGAACTATCTCACGGTTACCAGGAATTTTATGGTAACCGTGACCAAATCTTGAATTTCAACTCCGAGCAGTCTCACGGTTACTAAGAATTTAGTAGTAACCGTGACCAATTTGAATCAAAAGAGGGTTTTTTATTAGAGGTCACGGTTACCACGAATTTGGTAGTAACTGTGACCCATGCTGACCTTTATAAAGCAAAATTTTCTGAAATCGAGAGTTTTTTTTAGTTTTTTGGGTAAAAAATTTCAGTTTTTAGGGTTTCTTTCTTCTCTCTTTAAGCTTTTAGTTATTTTACACACAAAAATACATAGAAATGCTGGAAAATAGTGGGGATTTACACAAAAACACTGAGATTAAACATAGATATATAGTTTACAAGTATAGATCTACATATTTTGAAGCTCATTTTTCCTGCAAGCTTTGGAGAAAGAGATTGAAGAGCTTGGATTCAGCCGGGTTTTCTTCACCATGAACTTCAGGGGTTATTCTATCTTTTTCTCTTTTCATTTTATTATGGATTGTGAGTAGTCTTTTTGTTGCTTGGGGATCTTTGAATCCCCTACTCATAATGTGAATATTGAACTTAAATTTATTTTTACATGAATGGATGGTCTATTTCACAAGTACTTATTTGTTTATCATTGATTTTTCGATCTATTAAGTTATTTTGTATCCATGGATGAATGTTGTTTATCATATGTCTTGATGGGTATTAAGCCTAATAGATTGGAGTTTATGAATGATTTAGCTCAGTTTTTCTATCATGAATATTGTCTATTTTGGATGGCTCCGGAATGGGACTCTAGATGTGTGGTGTTTGTGATTCTAAAACTAGAGTAGGGAGTGAAATAGATGGGTTTTGGGTTACCTGGCTCCGGAATGGGACGGTAGACCGAACTTAGGATTTTAGACCAGGGTTTAGGCTAGTTGTTGGGCTGGCTCCGGAATGGGACGGTAGACCGAACTTAGGATTTTAGACCAGGGTTTAGGCTAGTTGTTGGGCTGGCTCCGGAATGGGACGTTTGGGTTAAGAAGGGTTATCCCGAGTTCATTCATGTATACTTTTATGTAAAAATTTTATTCACATTTGGGTATGGGGTGGATAAGTGAACCCGAGTAACACTTTATTTCTATAGATTTTTACATTTGCTAATTTTTCAGAATTTAATACACTGAATTTAAATTTCTCTACTTTAAATACTTAAGCTTTAAAGTTACATTTTATAAATCAACAACTCATACACACAAACAATTGGAATTGTTTAGCATACAATTAATCCTCACAGTCTATACACACACATTTTCCTTGGGTTCGATATTGAGGGTCCTAACTATACCCCACTTTATTACTTGTCGATCTAGTGCACTTGCTAGGATCGCAACAAGGGCCAACAATTTTGTCCACTTCACATCCGAGTCCAACAATTTCACTTAAATGGCATCATCCTGTTGGGTCACCAAATTCAGACTGGCTAATTGGTGGTGCCTTGCTTGCTGCAGAATATCTTCTTTATGCCCTTTGGTACATTGTCCAGGCAGCTACACCATTGAATTTACTAATCTCTTAACCATTTCAATTTTATTAATTAATTAAACAATTAATCAGTGACCCATGATTTTAATTTCAATGTAGTAGTCCCAAATTATGAAGATTTGCCCAATTGAGCTACTTGTTACCTTCATCTACACATTGTGTGTGGCTATTATATCAGCACCAGTATGCTTTGTTGCTGAAAAGAATTTGGGTTCTTGGCGACTTAAACCTGATATATCATCACTAGCTATTGCATTCTCGGTGAGAAACTATATATATAGTTGATCTAAAAATTATTATGAATCAAATAATATACCTGTAAATTTTTTTTTCTTCCTCTTTATTATATTTTCTAGAAGTCTCAAGTTTGGACTTTGTTGTGCTGCCAGTGTCTAAAATTGTGATTAATCCCCATCTTAAATAGGCGATTTTTGGACCATGCTATAGTACGATTGTTCATTCATGGGGAATACGCCTGAAAGGTCCTTGGTATGTAGTAATATACAAGCCAATGTCAATTGCAATTGCAGCTTTTATGGATGTTATATTTCTTGGAGATGCTCTCCACCTTGGGATGTAATTGTTGATTTTTTATTTTTTTCTGTTTTAAATTTATTTTAGATAATTTTATTGGAAAAAATCGCATAATAATGCTATGTTTGGTAGGCTGAGTACAAACAATTGAAATTTTAGTTAACCGAATCGATTTTGGATTAAACAAATCGAAAATTTAAAATTATGGTTTTTATTTTTAAAAACCAACTGTTAACCGTTGATTAAGAGTTAACTGATCTATATATATTTTGGATATTATATTTTAATTTTTATACTTATAATTTTCAATATTTTTATAATTTATAAATATTATAATATATGACTTTCTAAAATATTATCATAATACATATTTTTTATGAATAAATATTTAAATTATCTTTTTACTACAATTATTTATTTATTATATTAGATAATTAGTAATTTATTGTTAGTTTCATATTGAATATATTCAATTTTATAATTAATTATGAGAATTTTATTTTTCTTTTGATAATAATTAAATAATCAAATATATAAAAAATTCATTGCATCAATTTAATAATAAAAATAATGATAAACATAAATTTTTATTATTATTTGTAATTATTTTTGGTCCGATTCGATTCAATTTTCAGTCGAATTCAATATAGTAAGAACCAATTCGATTTTTTAGTTCTAATTATGGCTGGAGGCCCAATTCGAACCTACCCGAAAAATAAATGAGCCGACCTGAAAGTGACTCAAAAAAATGATGATTTGAAAAATTAGAATCCAAAAAAATTAACCCAAAGTGATTGGAACCCATCCGATTTGACCCATTTGATCGGTCTAGTTTAATTGGTAGTAGGGCTATGCAACTAGTCGGTTCGGTTTTGAACCGAACCAAATAAACTAAAAATCAAATTTCATGAAAAATAAGAACCGAATTGAAAATCAAAATATATAGAACCGAAACCGAATTAATTTCGATCGGTTTGATTCGATTTTGGATCAATATGGGCTTTTAACCTACATAGACCCATAAATTAAATTTAATTTCTATTCACAAAAATAAAACCATTTAAAATAACTAAAATTAAAATAATATACATAAAATTATTATATTATGTCCATAATAAATGCTAAACAAAATTATATTAAAAAATATACTGCTAAAATAATATTTAAAAAATATATTAAAAATCCTCCAATAAAAAAATTATTTATATAAAATAAATATAATATAACTTTTCAAATATAATATAAGTTCAATTTGACACAACATTAAAAAAATAAAAAAATTTAGTGATTTAAATTGAAAATATAATTATAGATATTTGAAATTTAATAACTAAAAGAATTCAAATGTTCGAGTAGTTTGAACCATATATAATAGCTGATTAGAATTGCAGTTATATCAATGTACGTAAAAGAATTTATGAATAAAAAATATAATCGCACACAACAGTAAGAAATACAGTGAAAAAAATCTTATAACATACTTTTTTCGTTTTTTTTTATCAGTCATTTTTATTATTTTCATTATGATAAAAAAATAATAAATAGACTTAAAATTAATATTAAATTACGTAATTAAAATTAAATTATTAAATTTGATTGATTCTGATTTTATTGAAAAAGAAATATAAATTAAAAAAGTAAATTAAATTATATTAAAAATTTAAAAATAATAAAAAAATAAAATTTAAATTTTACTTAAAAATAATAAATAAAAAAATAAAGGAAGTAATAAATTAGAAGCATATAGGAAAAATAATTAAAAGTCGGCCTATTAAATGAGTCGTCGTGCTTTTTAATTGAAGCTGTCAAAAGTCAAGCCAAAGAAAATGAAACAGTTTCTTCTCAACACCAAAGTCTCCATAAAAATGGTCTAATTATATTTAAAAAAAATTAATTCATTGAATTATCCAAATGCTGTTGATTAAAATTAAAATTAAAAATTAATTTGATTTAGCATTTATTATATTTTCAATTAATGAATCATAAACATTAAAAATTGTAAAAATATTTTAAAAAATTATAATTTATTATATTTTCGATTAACGAATTATAAGCATTAAAAATTGTAAAAAAAGTTTAAACAATTATCATAGAAATTGGTGGTGAGTTTGAAAGCTAACCTAACCCCATAAAGTAAAAAACAAAATGAGAAAACAAAAAAAAAATAAAAAAAAATTGAGAAAAAAAAATTTGTGCTTTCTAGAATTTCAACTCAAGACTTAATAGCTTTAATTAGGTTTTCAGACCACTCAATCAAGATGCCTAATTTAAATTTTAATATTTTAATATATATATATATAGATATAAGTATAGGTCGGTTTGGTTTATTCGATTTTCAATTTTTAAGAACCGAACCAATTAAATTAAAAAATCATTTCAGTCCAAAACCGAATTAATTAGATCAAAATTCGTTTGGTTTGGTTTTCAATTCTAGTTCAATTCTGCAAAGCCCTAATTGGTAGACTGTCTAATTTATATAAAATTTTTATTTTAAAAAATTGAATTTAGTTTAATTTGTAGATTTGGAGACTAATAATCCCCACATAATGATGGATATGGAAAAAGTAATTTATTATTTTAGTATGTAAAAAACTTGACTTGGCAATTCCTATTTTCAGGTTTGGATCAATTTTTTCCAGTATAAGATTTTTCGGATTGTTATTTTTTGCTTTATTTTTGGATCGGATCACTTTTTCGTACAGATTTGGACTACAGTTAGCACTAAAAAATTGGACCAAAACCAAAAATCAATCGTAAGCAATTTAGTATATTTGATTTAGTCATATTAGTTCAATTTTCATTATCTAAAATCTAATAAAATCGAACTAATTGAACTATTAATAAAATTATATTATTTTGTATCCTTTTTATATTTTCATTTATATAAAAATTCTTTACCCTATTTTTTTGTTTTCTTTTTATTTCTGCTTGTATGCCATCTCTCTCTCAATCGGAATAATGAAAAATGAATTAAACTAAATTTCTAAATGGCATTAGAATAAAAAGTTTTATTAGAGAAAGGAAAGTGACGTCTCTTTTCTAGTTTTTAAATGAAATGATTTGATGAAAGAAAAATTAGAAAAGCATAACTGAAAAAAAAAATTAATTGAAAAATGAGATCCGGTGTTTGAGTCGACTTGTTTTCATGTATTTGGACAGATTTTTTGGATTTTAAATTTGGGTTAAGTTTCAACTCTAAAATTTTTAGATCATTCTAGCTTCCTTGGATTTTGAATTTAGGTCACTATTTTCGAACAAGTTTGAGTTAAGTTAAAAATTGCTAGGTCTAAAAATGTATTTTATATATTATTTTAATGAGCATGAAATATAATTATAAAATCAATGTTTTATATTAGATAATTATAAATAATAAAAACAAATTTATATTTATTATTATTTTTATTTATTAATTTAATGCAATGAATTTTTTTATATATTATATCATTATAAATTTATATAGTGACTTCTTTTAAAAAATTTAGTTTTTATTTTTCACATACAAGTCATCAAATGGACTAAACAGGTATTCAATTCACATGGGTAGTTTTGGATTATTAATTTTAAAAACTCATAATAGCTTTAACTTATAAGTTTACGGTGACTCTTTTAGTAAATTTTATTTAGAATTTAATTATTTAGGAAAAAATAAAACGGACAAGCATCCCGTTTATATGAGTCATGTGACTTAAAGTTCATCTAAAATTGCTTCAAAAAAAAAAGTTCATCTAAAATTTTGCAGTTTAAAAGAACGGATACAAACGGATCACATTCGAATTAGATTGAATTTTAATAAATTATTAATTATTTATTCTATATTTAAAATGGATATATTAATAATTTTATGTGAAAATTTTTGTTTCTTAATCATAATAATTATAGTTTTTTAATATGTGAACTATGAAAGTGCACAAAAAATTATGGGACGAATGAAATAGTAAATTACAAGAATTAAATTACAATGAGTAAAAAATAAAATTATAAAATTTAAGGATTAAATATAAAGTTAACAAATTCTTCCCTGCACAATATTTTGACTACTCTTTGGAGCCATTTTTGCAAAAGGGCAATAATGTAAATTTGTGTATTGGATAAAGAATTGGCATCCTGTTGCTTGAAGCTCACAAGAAAAGCAACTAAAAGAGTATATAAAATAAATAATTATTTCCATTAATGAAATTAGAAATTCCGTATATTACATGAAAAAAGAAATACAATAGCTAGTTAAGAATTCCACATATGCATAAATTATATCTAGTAAACCTACATTTATTCAACGATTTGATAAATAAAAATTTGATTTGTCTTAAAAAAAAAAATCAATGGCTTTCTCTTCGTATCTGATTGATAATTTCCAGTTTTACAATATGGTCATCCCATAAGTAACATTTTGTCACTTGCAGCAATTTTTAACTTTAAACATTAATAAGAACAAAATAAAGAAAGAGATGTTATTGAAAAAGAAATGTAAAAGTAGGGTTGGTTTCGTGTGCCTGTGGATACGCAGGACTATTACATAGATAATGCATTTTGAAAAACTATTTATAAAATTGGTGTGTTTTGAGAATTATTTATGGATTAAGTGTGTATAGATGCAATCTTGTAGGAGGGGACTACGGGATCAGAAGCATGCACGGCTAACAAGGAGTTCTCTGCATTGGAGCAGGGCGACCAAAAGGAACAAAGATCAGTCTGATGCCGTAGCTATCACCTACGAGTTTAGTGTCTGATCCCGTTGAAGCTATCTACGGGATTGCCTCAATTAAAAAAAAATTTGTTTCCCAAGAAACAATCCAAGAGCTCTTTTAGCTAGTACATGTATTTTGTTACTCCATCCGTTCTTTTTTATCTGTCGCTTTTGAATAAAATTCAAATTCTATTTATCTATCGCTTTTAGACTTTCAATGTAATTTAATTTGGTTTTTCAATTTATTTTTCTTTTTCAATAAAATTAAAACCAATCATATTTGATAATTTAGTCGTAATCACACAATTTAATACTAAATTTAAGTTTATTTATTATTTTTAATTATAGTGAAAACAACAAAAGTAACTGATAAAAAAGAACGGATGGAGTAATTATTTAATAGTGGTTCTACTTCTGATATAATTAAATAAAATTACTCCTTCCATTATTTTTTATCTGTCATTTTTTAGTAAAATTTAAATTCTATTTATCTGTCACTTTTAAATTTTTAATGTAATTTAATTTATTTTTTCAATTTATTTTTTTCAATAAAGTCAGAACCAATCAGATTTAATAATTTAATTTAAATCACGTAATTTAATAATAAATTTAAATTTATTTATTATTTTTTAATTTTAATAAAAACAATAAAAATAACAGATAAAAAAGAACGAAAAAAGTATTAAATAATTTTGTTGATACTTGAAAGGATTGGATCGACTACGGTTTCTTAGGATTAGTACTTGGATCGATTGCGGTTTCTTGGGATTAGTACTTACTATGAACAAAATTATTTAATAGTTTTATTTAATTACATCGGAAGTAGAACCACTATTAAATATTTCATTCATTTTTTTTATCAGTCGCTTTTGTTATTTTCATTAAGATTAAAAAATAATAAATAGACTTAAATTTAGTATTAAATTGCATGATTAAAACTAAATTATCAAATCTGATTGGTTTTGAGTTTATTGGGAAAGAAAAATAAATTGAAAAAATAAATTAAATTACATTAAAATTTTAAATATGATAAATAAATAGAATTTAAATTTTACTCAAAAACGACAGATAAAAAAGAACGAAAGAAGTAATTAACAAGATATATTTCCTAGCTAAAGGAGCTCTTGGATTGTTTCTTGGGAAACATTTTGTTTTTTTAATTGAGGCAATCCCGTGAACAGTTTGAGATGTCATTTTTAAACCATAAAATAAAGTTAAAGTAGTGGAATATGCAAATGCTTAAAAGTTGTATGAATAAATAGCGTTCAGGTTTTTATCAGTTGACATAATAATAATAATAATAATAATAATAATAATAATAATAATAATGTACAAGCTGTACCTAACATAAATAACTATTAGAATTTAGATAAGAAAATAATACTCACAATAGAGTAGAATCTAAGCAATGATTTCTTAAATATTTCTTTTCACCAAAAAAAAAAAAACGATATCTTAAATATTTTAAAGTTAAAAGGTCGTATTCAACAGAGCGATGGTCTCGTATTGACCGGTAAATATGTTAATGTCGTGGCGCGTGGCTTGCACACGAATTATTTATATTTTTTAGAAATTGGAAAATATTTAGTCATAAGATTCAATTAAAGAGTTTTATATCTGTAAACAGTAGTAAAGTCAGAATTTATAAATAAAAGGGCAAAAATATAAATCGTACTTAAAAAAAATATAACATAATCAAGGGAATAAAAAATATAAATCATGAAAATTATCTATTTAATATAGGGGTGAACAAAAAAAATCAACAATATAATTAACCATAAAATCGAATCGATTTTTATAATTAATCGATCCGATAGATTTGGTTATGATTTTTAATTTTGATATTTTTTTGTTAATGGTTACGGTTTACGTTTTTAAATATCGATTAGCCATTAGTCTACGGTTTATCGGTTCATATATATATACATATATTTCCTATAAAATTTATATAATAGTTTAAACTAAATTTATATTATGTTATTCTCTTTAATTATATAGTAATATTTATATCTAGTATCCAATTAACTTTTATATATGTTATTTTTTTATTGTATATTTATTTTCATATTTTACTTAATGGCTTTTAATTAAATTTTTTATATTTAGAGTTTATGTTATAACATTTAATATTATCTAAAATTTTATTTGACTTAAAATCAAGTATATTAAGTTTTAATAAATATTAAATCTATTTTATAATATTACATATTAATTTATAAAATAAAAATTTTGGCTAGTAAATTATGTTTATTTTATAATTTTTATATTAAATTACTTTACATATTTGAAATTAAATTGAAATTCACTAATTTTTTTATATAATTTTATGTTATAAATTTTAATCGTTAACCGAAAAATATTGATTAACCAAACCAAAAAATCGAAACCGATGGACTGGTTAACCGAATGTAACAAACTAATTAATGGTTAGTGACTTTAAAAAGCTGATATTTATAGATTGATTAATTTTTTTTTCTCATAAACTGGTTAATCGGTTTATAATCACCCCTAATTTGATATATACATGACTATATATATAATAAAAAAAATTTAAAAATTAAGGGGAATTTTTGGAATTTTATGTTTGTGGGTAGATCAGAAATGAGTCGAATTATCCGATTTTTTTTGCTATACTGATACTATTTTTATATGTTTCTTAGAAAAAAATATATTATATATATTTTAAATTATATATTTTTTGTAATAATACATCCAAACCTGGACAAATCCAAATAATCGGCACGACTTATGTGAAAAAATTCCTGAGCATCCACTTCCACAATTTCTGACTATGGTGACAAACATTAATAAGCCACTCCCAACTCTTATTTAAAGCTAGCTTCAACTAGGGATGATCGCGAGGTGAGGAGGGAGCAGGAGCAAGGGCAGGGGCAGGGAGTGCCTCCCCACCTACTACCCCGCGCAAGGGCGGAGCGGGGGCGGGGTGGGGACCGATAGTATTTTGGGGGAAAATTTCCTCCCATCCCTGCAGGGATCCCCATCAAAGCATAAAAAATATTTTTATTTTTTAAAAAAAATTTAATTATAATTAAAATATAATATTTAATTATTAATTATAATTGAAATATAATATTTAATAATTAAAATTATAAATTCAATTACAAATCAAACTAGTATAAATTTTAACAATTGATAAAACTAAAATTAAATATAATTTAAAACTAAATTATATAAATATAATTAAATTTAGTAATTAAATTTCGGGGGCAGAGAAATTTCAGGGTGGGGAACACAATCCTTGTCCTCACCCCGAATTCTAAGTCGGGAAATAGTTTTTCCCTGTCCCTATCCCCACGGGAGAATTTTTTGAGGATTTTCCATCCCATTCGGGGCAGTTTCCCACCGGGGATGGGGATTCCCCGCCTCGTGATCATCCCTAGCTTCAACCTCTTGAGAAGAGAGAACCTGAAACAGATACAACAAAGGACCCATTAGATCAGTGGCAAAATTAAAATTTATAATTAAAGGAGACAAAAATATAAGTTATGCTTAAAAAAATATAGCATAAATGCTATAAATAAATTTTTAAATAAAGAAAAATATTCATTTATTATATTTTAAAAAAATTACAATTGTCTTTTATGAGTTTTTATACCTTAATAACGGCAAATAATGATTTCGTTATCAATAGAATTAAATACATCTTTTTCAATATAAGTGATCAAACAATCAGTTATCCATTGATCTTCCATTTTGTTACGTAATCGATTTTTCACAGATTTTATAACAAAAAATGCTCTTTTAACTGTTGTAGTCGCAATAGATAAAACAAGTGATAAAGTGATAAGTTTATAAACCAAATGATATAAAATATCATTTTTTGTTTGCACCATTTGTTCAGTAAGATCACATATAAAAACCATTATTGCATTTATTATATTATAGGTTAAAATTTCAAAACCATTAAAAAGCCATTCGGATACAATGATAAAATAGGGACCTTTTTATCCATTTAAAGAAAAGTCATTCGGATACTCTGTAACATGTTTGCTTAATTTGCGAGTACTCTGTAAGAAAAGGTAAAGCTTTATATTCTATCTATTGGTATTATACCGGTACTCTTTTTATTAATTTAAATTGTTTGCAATTGTAAATGCATCAATTAAGCTAAACTGATACAACAAGGTTCTTAATTGCATAATAAGGAAACTAAAGAATTTAGGCCCATAGAATTTAGGCTTTTATCAATTCAAACAGATAATATAAAACCTAACTAGGTTACCATTTGTCTGAAATTTTATATACGATCTCTAAAATACAGAAAAAAAGATATATAAAGCAAAAAAAAATTGCAAAACTAAATTACTAGCCTTTAATTAAAGATAAATCTTTGCTGTACTCTTAGTTTCTTCTGAAATTTATTTATTTTTCCTTTAAAAATTCAAACAAAAATAGAGTTTTGTATTTTTGTTTCAATAGAAGTGGGAAGATAAAAAGTTTTATTAATAAAAAACTTAAGATATAAGTTAAAGAGAGGGGTAAAAACAAAATTTTAAAGGGGGCAAAATTGTTTATATATATATATATATATATATATATATATATATATATATATATATATATATATATATATATATATATATAATTTTCAAAAATTAAGGGGGGCAATTCCTCTTCAAGTGGCATCGCCACTGCATCAGATTTACGTTCAATCCTAAAAACCTGCAAAGGATCAATATGCTAGAAACGTAGCATCAACACTACATTTTTTAAAATTTGAAGGGGGCTTTCTCCATTTAATTGTAGAGCCCAGACCATCAGATACAACCCCACACTAGCAAATTCCTAAAATACTAGACTTTCTTGATAAGGTAGCAAAAGGTTTCTAAATTTTCTTTTGACAACACATTAAAAAAGATAAGAAACAAAATCACTCAAGCTAACACTCCTTCGCTATAGGTTATAGGATAAACAAAGAATCAAATCCTTGCCACACAAACAAGAATCATCAATATTCAGTCCCCTATGAACAAGTTGACTTTTTGTAAGGAGAATATCATGACAGGCTCCCTAAACAAAATGCTTGGGGCCTGCTTAGTTGTAAAAAAATGTTTCAATTTTGTAGAAAAATTTTTACAAAAATTAAAAAATAGAGATCATATTATTTTAATCAATTTTTTAAAATAAAAAATAAATTTTTTAGTCTTTTAAAATAAAAAAGAGATTACAAAACTAATATATATATATATATATATATATATATATATATATATATATATATATATATATATATATATATATATATATATATATATATATATATATATATATATATATATATCCTCTTAAACTATCACTATTTATCATATTTTCCCTCTAAACTAATTATATTTCAGATTACCCCTTTTAAACTTGTTGAAAATATTAGATTACCTTCATGTAAGACATGTATTAGTTTACAAAGATGCATAAAACAGTAACATGGGAATAATTTGACGTTTTTAACAAGTATGGGGGGGGGGGTAATTTAATGTTTTTAATTGTATAGAGTGTATTTTTTACATTTCAAAAAAGTTGGAGTGGCTAATATGATATTTTTAACAAGTTGAGGGGGGTAATCTAACATGCAATCAGATCAAGGAGAAAATTTTGATAAATGATGATAGTTTAGGAGGAAATTTATGTATTATCCCTGAAAATTTGACATTTTAACAAGTTTTAGGGGGTAGTTTAATATTTTTAATAGTATAGGTTATATTTTTTTACATTTAAGAAACGTTTGAGTGGTTAATCTGATATTGTCAACAAGTTTAGGGGGTAATTTAACATACAATTAGTTTAGAAAGAAAAATATGATAAATGATAATAATTTAGGAAGAAATTTATTTATTATCCCTATACACACATACACACACACACACACACTTATACATATGTATGTATGCACATATATACACATACATACACATATAAATGTATATGTATGTGCATGCATATACATGTATATCTATATAAATGTGTATGCAATACATACATACATATGGATGTGTATATATATGTATGTACATATGTATACATACACAAACATATACTATGTAATGCAAATGTATGTATGTATGTATCACTACAAAAAAACTGTCAATTAGCGACGGCATTATTTTCGTCACAAATTTTACGACGAATTCGCAACTGTTTTACAATTCTGTCGTGGGAAGCATATTTTCTATTTTTTTGCGACGAAATAGTGACGGAATGAATAAACAGTCGCTAATTATTGATGGAAAGTATACGTACCAAGTTTTGCGACGGAATTAGCGATGAATAGTTTTGTCGCTAAATTTTATAATTTTTTATTCATGAAATTAGTTCCAGAAAATTTAGCGGAGAACATTTTAGTCGTTAATTTTTGAGGGAAAATATAGCGCCTTTTTTGCGATGGTTTAGCGACGGAAATTGTTCTGTCGCTAATAGTAAATTATTACAGTAATACAATTAGCGACGGAAGTATTTAGTCGCTAATCCATCGCAAGTAACTTAAAAATAATGTTTTTTTTTAATTTCACTCTCATGATTTATGTATAGTTTCAAGTAATTTTAATATAGACCATATGAAATGAATATTTTATTTTGTAATAGAAAATTATAAATTGATAATAATTTTTTTTATCAATTATACCAAAATCTAAAGTTATTTATTTAGAAATTTTACATTTTTAATAATAATAATAAACTAATTGTTACAATTATTATATATTTGCATGTTCAAGATTAATAAAAATAAATATTTATAAAATAGTAATATAAATTTTATTATTTTATTTAAAATAATAATAAAAAAAATTTGTAATTAATTTTTATTTAATTTATAAAATTTATATCAAATATTAAATTATTAGGAATTCTATTGATTTCTTTATCAATTATCCCCAAATATAAAATTATTTATTTTAAAAAATTACATTTTGATAATAATAATAAAGTAATTGTTATAATTATTATATAGTCATATTATGAAAAATAATAAATATAAATATTTATATAATAATAATATAAAGTTTATTATTTCATTTAAAATGATTATGAAAAATTTATAATTTATTTTTATTAATTTTGTTTAAACCTTTTTGTTAAAATTTTGAGCAAATTTTAAATTATTAATAAATTTTAGTTATATATATTTACAAAATTATCCTTGAATACAAAGATAAAATGATGAAATTTGGTAGGGGCATTTTAGTAATTTCAAAAATTTACCCTACATATAAAAATAACATTTTCTCTCCCCCATTTCAATTTAATGTGTATATGCTTTCAAGCTTAATTTATTATTTAATTGAATAAGAATTAATTAATTGAATTAACTTCAGTTTTTTATAATTGAAATGTCTAGTTCTATAATTAAATTATTTTTATTCAAACTTAATTGTAATGTCTCAAAAATTTAAAATCGTGCGAAAGCACTTTTAATACGAGTGTACATCATTTTCATACTGGTTCTAGGATTGATTTATTTGCATAATTTCAAAATTTTAAAGTGATAATTTGAATTTAAAGCAAAAATTTAAAAACTAATGACAAAGGATTTCAAACAAATAAATGTATAATAATTAATAAAATAATTAAAATAATAATAATAAGATTTAAGTTTCTCTCGCCGTTCGCTCTCACCACTGACTGCCTCGCGTCGTCGTTCCACCCCCCAGCATCGGTCACTAAGTATATAAAACTTTACTCGACCCAAATAATCATAATAACTCTATCTGAAACTTTACTCGACCCAAATAATCATAATAACTCTATCTGGATATAGTCGGATTTTGCACATCCCTGAAGACATTGATAGACAATAGAGTTCAGTCCAAGACTTAAACTCATACAAATCAAATGAATAAATTTTCTAATTTAATCCAATTTATAAAAATCATATGAATCAATTTATATTTAAATATTTACATGTTGAATTTGAATATAAATTGGATTAAATTTTGACAAATTTAATATCATATCATATAAAAATATTTAATTTTTAATTTATAATTACATAAGTATTTAAAAAAATCAGAAAAACAGTTTTAATTTGAACAGTTAAAAATCAAACTATTTTTTTTAAATCCCCTCCCCTCAATCCCCTCAAACTTATTTATTTTGACTAGATGATTAGGAAATTTTAATATTTGGAATTATCTAACTTAACAAATATGGAAAAATAAAATTAATATAATATAATTTATATATAAATTTTATTATTTTAACTGTACAAAATTTATTTGAAGTAATTTGAATAAAGTTGATGTAAAACATTTAATTATTTAATTATAGGTATGAAAATTTATTTTGACTAGAGTACTAGAGATTCATAATTTTTGAGACCATTCATATATGTAAGGATGTAAAATTCTGCTATGAAAGTGAAGCCTAACAAATATCTATTGCTATTTTGCAATTTTATTATAATAATTAGATTGTTTATAGATCAAATTAATGCCATATATTGTCGTATAAAAAACAAATAGTTATACAAATATTCATTATGTGAATAGGACTTTTTTTAAACTTATTTTCCAACTATCCTAATGCCCATGTTACAGGATTTGAAAAACATTATAGATGTATTATTATTTTAAATGGGCAAATGAATATATAAAAACAATGTTTTTATATATTAATATCAGTTTCGCCACCATGAAATTTTATAGTTCCGTTTATATTATTATAATTTTATCAACTTTTGTTATATTACGTGAATATAAAAATAATAATTTTTATATATTATACATTTAATATTTTTTATTTTGAATCAAAATAAAAATACAAAAAAAATTATAGCTCTATTAATAATTTATTTGAGTTATCAATCAATTTATAATTAATTATAATTTACAAATCTAATTTGTCATTAAGTTACAAATCCATTTAAGGGCTTTGCGAATTGTTATGACTGCTAAAAGGTTGGATAGTTTTCGTTTTTATATTTGTATTTAAAATTATCGAAAAACAAAACGCAGCAAAACTCTGCGTTTCCATTTTACCTTTTTTTAAGGTTCCTGCATAAATATGTTTTTTTTTTTTTTTTTTTTTTTTTTGCGAAATGCACGGGGTATCCTGGATGGGCTCCAACTGTGGAAGGCACCTTTAAGCCCGTACCACACCCAGACTAATCCTCGTTCACACCGTGTCGGCCCAATTAAGGGGTAGTGTGCTGGCCAATGTGTTGCTCCGTACGTGAGGGGGATCGAACCCCTGACCTCACTTAAGGGATGAGAGTGCCTTACCACTCACACCAACCACAATTGGTTCCTGCATAAATATGTTAAAAGCTCATAATCCCACAATATCGAATCCAACGGTTGCAAAGTGCTATCCACCCTTCACATGGATCTCCATCTAACGGCTATCAACTCCACCTTCCTTCTAAAAAATGGATTTCCTCTTCGAACAATTTTCCATCTAACCATCTTCACAGTCGCAAACTTGAAATCAAAGAGAAAAAAATTGTCAGGCAGAGGAAAGGGAGGCAAGGGACTGGGTAAGGGAGGAGCCAAGAGGCACAAGAAGGTTCTAAGAGATAACATTCAGGGCATCACTAAGTCGGTGATCAGGCGGTTGGCCATGCGTAGTGGCGTTAAGCGTATCGACGTTCTCATCTACGAAGAAACCAGAGCTGTTCTCAAGATTTTCCTCGAGAATGTCATTCGCGACGTTGTAACCTACATAGAGCACGCTCGTTGGAAGACTGTCACCGCTATGGATGTCGTCTATGCCTTAAAAAGGCAAGGTCGTACTCTTTATAGTTTCGGTGGTTAGAGGTTTGCTAGGATTAGGTTGATTTGTGGGAAAAGTAATTACTGGATTTAAGTTTATAATCACTATTTAATATTTTGGTGTAGTTGGGTAGGTTTTATTAGTTGTATGTTCTATTTAGATGATGAGAATTGATTGGAAATTCAAAATTATGGAATAATTAGTTCTATTTGGCAATGAAATGGAAGAATATTAAAGCTAAAATTGACTTGAATTTTTAATTTTATATTTTTATGCTTACGTTGATTGATCTTTTAGCCTAATTGGGTTAATAGATTTTGTGTTTTGCTTCTCACTTGGCTTTCAAAATTTCAAGGGATACTTTACCAATTTAGATAAAAGCAAACGACAATGCGAGGGAGCTATTGTTTAGGTCTTTGTCATTTCCACCTGGGCTGAATAATAATATATGCAATGACTTAGCGATGGATCATTGTATACATGATTAAAATTTTAAAATGTAGCAAAAGAAAAATTCAATTGTTCTAGCGACGGATTTGCAACATGAAATCTATTGCTAATATGTAAAAGATATAATTTAAAAAATAATTAGCGACCATATTAGCAACAAATATTTCGTTGCTAACTTTTATAGTAAATTTTTAATTAGCGACGGAAAAAGTAGTCGTTAAATATTATTATTATAATTTGATGACTAATTAGGAATATAAATTAGCGACGGAATAAAAAAATTACAGATGATATTTTTTGTCGCTGAATTAGCAACTGATTTTGAATTCCGTCGCTAATATATTCGCGACTGCCCTTTTAGCGACTGTTCGTCGTAGCGTCGCTAATTTAAATTAGCGACAAAAAGCAGGTACTTAGCGACAAAAAATTTGTAGTTTTTTTGTAGTGTATTTATACATACATGTGTATATATATATGTATGTGTATGTATATGCATATATATACATATACATATACATATACAAATGTGTGTATGCACATACATATATATATATACACGTACACACGCATGTATGTATGTATGTATGTATGTATGTATGTATGTATGTATGTATTATGTATGTGTGTATATGTATATACATACATACATACACACACACACATATATATACATGTATATATGTGCATGTATGTATATGTATATATGTATATACATGTGTGTGTGTGTGTATAATAAATGCTATAATTTTTTTTGTTGATAAATGAACACATTTTTCAATTTTTTTACAGAAAAATAAATAATATAATTTAAAAAATATATATTATTTTTTGTAAGTAAATGCACCATTGATTTTTTAAGGCAAATTCAACTTCCAAATTTTGCTCCACTCTTTCCTCACACCAAACAAAGCAACTTGAGAATCAGCTCCAAGTTTTCTTTGTAAGTAAACTCCTTTTAGGTCATGATGCCAAATTCTTACATCTTCTTTTACCTTATTACTGATAGGAATATTGCAAATAATATTTGCTTTAGTTGGATCAAAGACAACCTCAACTTTTGCCACATTCCAATGACTATTAGTGCTAGATAAAAGATCACAAACCTTGAAAACATCGTTTTGCTCACTACCCGAATTGCACGTATGAAAATTATTATTTCTAGGTAGCCATGAATGAGTCTAGATGCTAATATCTCTTCTATTTCCAACCCTTTAGCGAACTCCATTTTTTAACAAACTTTACGAAAACCAAAGACTTTTCCCAGTAAAACTTGATTGTACCCTAAATTGGTAAACCCATGGACCTAAGTATTACACAATATCAAGAGGATTTAAAACAACAAGGCAAGTACAAATTGAGGCTTGCAAAATTGGGTTCACATCAGCTCTGAAGAAGATACTTGACTTCTGAAAATTAGTCGCTTGATCATATGCTTTTTCATACTAGTGCAGGATCTTCTTAACTTTAATGCATTCATGGTCTTTGGCTTTGAAAAGAAAAACAAGTCATTTGCAAAAGCAAGTGAGATACGCTTGAGGCATGCCAACAAATCTTAGAACCATATGAACCAAACCCGCCAATTTTGCTATCTTAAACAAAGCTAAAAAGCCCTTGATAATATTAAATATTATTCCTTTGGGTTTAGTCTAAGAGATATAAATCTAATTAGAGGCTTAGAGCTAAAAGGCCTAATTAGGATTAGTAAATTTTTGGTTCGCAGCAGACATGATCAGTATAAAGCCGATCAAACGCGGTGTCAATCCAATTTATCACGTTAGCAAGTTACATCCTGCAAGCCATCACATTAGCCACCCTAATTCTACATACTGTGTGTAATGGCCTCAATATCGGGTCAACCGTGAATAGTATTTTTCGATAGTGAATAGTATTTTTCGGGCCCGAAAAGACACCCGAAAGTCGAAAATATTTTATTGGACCATTTGAAAGGAATAGTCATAGTGAACCTAGGGTTGAAATTTGAAGTGAATTTGAGTTCAAATTGGCCTCCAAAAATCAAAAATACGAAAAAGGTAGCGAGTCAATTTCTCTAATAAAAAAGGAGACTTGATTTTGCATAAATAATTGAAAATAGTAAACGACCTCCGAATATTGCCAGATTTTGCGTGCCCATATGAATTTTTACGTAAAATATTATGGTGATGAGAATGGAATTTTTTGGTGACACCGGCAGTTGTTGAATCAGACTGATAAGTTTAAATCGGACCGATAATGGACTCCGATTGAGTCAAAAATTTACGTTCTACCTATTTTTGATGTTTTAAGAATGATGGAATTAAAATTGAAGTGATTTAAAGTTTGAAAGAGAGAGAAATTGGATTGGGCTTTAAAAAGGCCTAAATGGACCTTAATGTTTAAGTGGGCAAAACCCACTCATTTAAGCCCAATTATGGCCCATCAAGAGAGAGTATATAAGGCTAAAAATATGGAGATTTTCTCCAGAAAGCTCCAGCTCCTTCTCCCTCCATGGTGGCCGAACCACCTTCTCTCCCTCTCTCTCTTTGATTTCTTCTTCTTTTACCCTAAATCTCTCTTAAACCCCAACATAAAAGATAAATTTCTCTTTCTCTAGGTCGTCCTAGTGGCCTCAATCAAGTGATTTGAGTAAGGGAAGGCAAGGAATCAAGTGAAGAAAGAAAAAGAGGTAAGATGGAACTTGAAAAGTTAAGTGATTTTCATTAGTTTTTTGATGTGTTCTTGTAGTTTTTGAGGTGTAGAAGCTAATTATGAGCTTAGATTTTTCATTTGAGGACAAGAAATTGAGGTTAGGAAGGCTTGAAGAATTCAGCCAAGGGTGATTTTGTTGATGGATGGAGTTTTGCTTTGTGTTAAGTGAAGAAAAGTGAGGCTTAAGGAAGATTAAGCTTTGAAAAAGGTAAGTGACTACAAAATCCTTTAGTTTCCCTACTAATATGAATGTTTCTTAATTATGTAATTAAGATAAAATTATGTAAAATTCTTAATTAATGAAATTATGTCAGGGTAAATGAAATTAAGCATGAGAGGAAATGAAATGAAGGCCTTAATGGAAGAAAGAAAATTTTTAGGGTAAAAAATATTGGTGGGCGAATTGGTTAGGTAAAGAAAATAGTGAGAAAATGCATGAAATTAATGTATGTTAGCTTAAAATAATAATAGATGTGATAATTGATATCTATGAATTTTTAGAGAATATTTGAAATTAATTTGGAAATTTTTAAGATTATGTATAGTGTATGTATTGAATGAAAATTGTGATTTAGAGTGAATTAAGTGATTATTTTGATGAAAAATGACAATGACAAATAAAGAATGCATAAATAAATTTTATTGAAATTTATTGAAATTGTTGGAATTTTATTGGAATTTTTATGTGAATATATACAATGAAAATAATTGAATTATCAATGCATAATTGTATAAAAATGACTAAAGTGATGAATTAGTATGAAAATAAATTAATGTCAATGAAAAGAAATAAAAAGTCAACCGACGAATTTTTCGAAATAATTATTAGGTCGTGAAAATAATAAGAATAATGAATTATCGGTAAATAATTCATGAAATGAATAAAAATGATGGAAATAAATTAATAAGTAAATAAAGAAAGATAAAATGAGTTTTAAATGAAAAAAGGACTCAAATGAAAGAAAATAAAAGTTTTGAGACAAAATGGTAATTTTGTCAAAGTGGATAATTAACGCGTAAAAATAAGTAAGAAATAGTAATAAGGACAAAATGGTAATTTTGGAGACCTAACTGTGTCAAAAGATAGAGTTTTCATGGTATGGGGACTAAAATGTAATTTTACCCGAAAATGATAAAAGAAAAAAATAAACAATGAATAATGGAAGAAATTATATAATAAAAATGAAAATAAATGATTATAATGGCAAAATTATAATTATGTATTTAAAATAAATAATCCAATAGAAAAAGTCAAATTATGTATTTTCGAGGCATAAGATAATAAATTATGTTAATAGAATTTCTAATTGTATAAAAGTAGTAAAATAAAGGTATGACTAATTTATCAAAATAAATTAGTCAATAAAAAGTATTAAAGGAGTAAATAATTTATAAGATATTTTGCCGACGAATAATAAGTTGGCATAATGAATAATTGAAAAATTTGGACAGTAAAAGAGAAGAAAAAAATCATAAAAAGTTGACACTTGAATTATTATACAATAATTTGTAAAGAATTATACAAAAAGAATAAAAGAGAATTGTGAATCATAATGTCATAATTCATAATTTGTATAAAAGACTGAAAGACCCAAGTATTTGAGTGAATTATTAAAGAATAATTCACAATAGTGACTTGAAAAGATAAAGTGAAAGAAAAGATAAAAGTTATTGAAAAGTCAAAAGTACTAAAAGAGTGTATTTGATCAGAATATATTGTACAAAGGAATAAAAGAAAGAAATTAAAGATTTTTAAATGTTCAAAAACGTTTACAAATGTGACTGATTATGTTTGCCCTTAGAGATAGACAGGTATTATGATTCTTGTTTTGGATATAATTGGCTAGCCATAAGGACACCTCTGTACCGCGGTGCAAGTCATGGCGACTTGCTTAGCTATGGGTGGGATCATTGATCTCTATAGCTTCAGTGAAAGTGAAAATTTATCTGTTTCTGCTCTGTGAGACTTGATCTTTCGAGACCATTTCTCTATCTTTTCAGTGGAACGTTCAGGTCCAGTCCCGAGTATCTTTTTTTAGAATTCTGTTGTATTACACTAGGGGCACATTGAAATGAATAAATAAGTACTGTTTAATTGAATTGAATATAAAAAAGTTATAACAAAAAATATTTCGTTTGAAAGAAAATGCAAAGTTGAAATAAATCTGGAAAGATTTCTGAAAAGTGTAATTAATAAGAAAAAGAAAAAGAAAGGTTTTATAAGAATAAAATATTAAATCAATGTTTAGTTAAATTTTTATAAGGATTTAAAATATATTTTGTTTTATATGGAAAAAATAATTTTAATTGATTGGTATTTCTTGTACCAATTACTATTGTAAAAATAATGATAAATCTGAAAAATAATATTAATTTTCCTACTTAAAGTTAAAAAGTGATGATATTGGTATGAAGTAAAACTTAATGCTTAGGTAACACTTTTCTAAAAGATAAGTTAAATGAAAAGTAAAACGGTATAAAGGTATCAAATTTTCCAATGAGGGAAAAGTAAAAGATATAAGTCCTAACAGATAATTGAATATAGGTAAATGTATAAAAGAAGAAAAGAAAGTTCTAACTGCAAAGTACTCTAAAATAACTATATCGCTTTGTGATAAAGCTTATAAGTCTTTTAACAACAATGTATTTATTAGATTAAAGTTAAAGTAAAGTAATAGAATAAATCGTAAAAAGTGAAGTTAGAATACAGATCGAATAATTGACCAGTAAAGCAAGTATTAAAACTAGTTTATTTTGGATACTAGTAAAAATACGAGTACCAATACATATTGCTAAATGAAACGATAATTAAATTGTGATGACTAAAAGATAAAATGAAAGTAATGATAAAACTAAAAGATATAGTAAAGATGAACGTAAAGGTAAAAATAAATCCGATATCGATCCACCTAAAAAGATACTGTAAAGTAAAGTTGAAGGTTTAGAAACAAAAGAACAATAATTACCACAATGCGAGTTAATAACATGATTATTGTGAACCAAGATAAGAGAAAAGGCTTAATAAAATAATATTAGTAGAAGCATAAATTATGAAATTATCCTTATTCTTGGGAAATTCTTGGATTAGTAATCACCATTGGGCATATTTAATGCTTAGCACGTAGTGTTTACTGTGTGCAGATTCTGAAGTGTTGTGGGAGCACAGTACATTGAAGGTCCAGATCGAAAGAGAAGATTTTTGTGTTAGTTGGTGTAAGCTTTTGGCATGTATATACTTAGACTATTAAGGTAAAAGCTTGAATTGTATTTTGAATGTATTTTTAATTGTCTTGGATGAATGGATAGTATAAGTTTTTGATATGATGTTTGGTGTTTGTTTTAAATTGTTTATAAGACTGTTGTTTGATTCTGGAATTATTGTAAAAGTATTTTAAGTGTTTCGAATTGTTCGATGAGAAAAAAAAACTTACCATTTTCAGCTAAGTCTCGTTTCGGAAAGGACTGTTCCGAGAAGGGTGTGACACTGTGGATAAAAGCTAGATTTGGCTTTCAATGGCTATAGCCACCTAGGTGATATAAATAACTAAAAAACCCTTAAAATCTAGGTAACTTCTTTCAACTACTAGCTTCTTTCTCTAGTCTCTCTTAAAAGACATTCTCACTAACTTAACTTTCAAAGTATTAATCCCCTACCTGTTAGGAGGAAAGCTTCTCTTTGTGTTTAAAGGCTTTAAGCGTCCAATCGACTTTTGTCTCAGCCTAACTTTACGATATTTGAGATTATCATGTGGTGTCTTTGTTAAGAGGTAAGAATGGAGGAATCATCGAGGCATTCCCAACACTCAGAGGAAGTCCAAGGATCAAGTCCGCTATCCAAATGAAAAAAAAAAACCCCGTAAAACCTCTTGTTGATATTCAATGAAGAAGGTATTTTTGACGATGCGAACTAACTTAATGAAGAGACCCTATTAATAGTCAAAGATTTGAAAGCAAAGATGAAATTATTCACTCATAAAACACAAGACAAGATCATTTAGTCAGTTAGAAAAGAAAAAAAAACTTAAGATCCTGATAGAGTGGGTAAGTAAAGGTCTAAGCCACAAGCTAGAGGAATCAACATAAATGAAGACGAGAATTGTTTTGCTGTTTGCTCAGATATCAACTCCCGTTCATATAAGAAAAAGGGAAAGGGAAAGAAGAAAATTAATCCTTTCTATGCCTGAAATAAAGGATAATACTCCAATAATGAGGTGTCTACACCCTTATGTTATCCTTCTAAATCTAGCAGAGATGATCTCTCATTTGCATATGTTTTGAAATTGAGAGCGCCCAAAGGGAAGGACCAAGTTGTAGGGCCTATAACTAATAGAGACGAAAAGTGGTATATTCAAACTATTAAGAAGTTCAGGCTTGGCTAACCAAAAAAAGCCTATGATCGATGATAATACCACTTCCCCTTTTTCTTTATAAATTAGGGAAAATAAACTTTTCAAAAGATTCAAAGAGGTAAGGATGTCTTAGTACACCGAAAAATCAAACTCAGAAAGCCATATTTTCAAGTATCTAACTCAAATAAAAATGTATACTTTTGATAACAAAGTTATTTATAAAGTTTTCTCTGTGACGTTAGTTTTAGATGCTTGGACTGGTTTTACATCCTTCTTCCAAGGTCTATATCCTCTTTCGAATAAATATTAGATTTGTTCATTACAAGGTACATAGTCCAAGTTAGGATGCTCAAAACTGCGAACAATCTCTGCAACTTAAAGCAAATACATGGAAAAAGCTTGTGGGATTATATTGATAGGTTTCAGATGTTAGCATTTGAGATAAAAAAAATCTACACCACAAAGTCACTACAATGGCTTTAGCAAGAAGCATAAGGAATGCTTTGTTATTCAAGTTGCTTGCCATAAAGCCTCTCATTGATTTTTCCGATCTAATGGATAAGGCATATCAATTCATTCAATATGAAATTGTGCTTAGAGCAGAGCCAGAACAATTTTGCCTACTCATCGAGCATAAAGAAGTTAACTGGAGAAGTAGAGGTCCTAGAAATCTAGAAAGAATCAGTAGATCTAGGAATAGAGGAAAGCAAAAAGAGTTGGATTATGGGAGGTCAGATTGCCATGCAAATATTTTAAAGAAAGTTTATACAACTCTTAATTTCTCCCCTTTTAATGCACTCTTATGGATAAAAAAGAAACATAACAAGGTAAATTGGTCAAAAAAATGCCAATCAAAACATTGGCAAAGAGGGACAAATCAAAATTATAACATTTTCATAAAGATGTAGGCCACATTATGGATGAGTGTAAGGCCCTCAAAGATGAAATAGAAATATTGATTTAGAAGACATCTCTGAAGAGATTCGTGGGAGCTCCAGCAAAAAGATCGTACCATTCTCATATTAAGAATGATAGGTCGGACTCAAAAGAAGAAGAAATACAAAAACCATGAGATATGGATCAGAGAAGATAGAGAATAGGCATAATAAATATGATCATTAGAAGGTCGTCCTATAGAGAGGACTTTTTAAGAGAGAGAAGGCCAAAAAGGCATGTATTTCTAAATGTAATATGAGAGGTTGCCTTCTATTACTATCTCCCCGAAAGATATAGGGGACATTAAATTCATCTACGAGGATGCTTTTCTAGTTTGAGACACTATAAATAATTTTTTGGTGAAGAGAATTCTTGTTGATAATGTGACCATTCCTACCATAAGTTCAACCGAGCTATTTATAAATCTTGGAGATGAGGCTATTATCCATACTTGTTGGTTATAGACACACCTTTTGCTTACAATCCAATTTTTGGGAGACCTTTGCTCTTTTAAACAGGCATCTTAACCAGCATTAAATATATGCTAATAAAAGTGCCAACAAAAGAAGGAGTAGTTGTACTTAGAGGAAACAAAAAAGCTTCAAGGGAAGCTTGTGTGATGATGATTAGGCACAGTAAACAAACTTATATAGTTGAGCCTATGGAAGAAAAAGACAAATGGAAGGCTAAAATACACCTTGATAAGGATGTAATAGCTGTAGAAGTGTCCCTAAGTAAGAAGTTAATGATTGGTTTTGGCATAGATAATGTGTCTCGAGGCAAAATCGCTCACATCTTTATGATCAAACAAAGATCTTTTGCTTGGTTGCCAAAAGATGCCCTGGCATTGATATGAAAGTCATAACTTATAAGCTCGATATAGATTCAACATTTACAACAGTGAAACAAAAGTTAAAAAGACATACACTAGATTGAAAAAAGTTTATTTCAGAAGAGGTAGATCAACTACTCAAAGCGAGAATGATCAGAGAGGTGCATTATTCCGATTCGTTGGCCAATGTGGTCCTGGTAAAAAACAATGGTAAGTTGTGAATGTGCACTAATTGCACATATTTAAATAAGGCATACCTAAAAGAAAATAATATTTGCTAAACATAGACCAACTCATTGATGCTACTACTTGCCACAAGATATATTCCCTCTTTGATGTTTATGTGGGCTACCATAAAAAATTGATGTGGCTCTTAGATCAATAGAAGATGAGCATCATCACTAACAAAGGAAGTTGTTGCCATAAAGTTATGCCTTTTAGCTTGAAAAATGTAGGAGCAACATACTAGAGCTTAATGAACAAGATCTTCAAAAATTAGATTAGACATAACTTGAAAGTATATATAGATGATGTGATCATGAAAAGTAAAAGTAGATCGGAGCATACTACTAACTTGGCAAAGGTATTTGCTACTTCAAATTGGTACTGCATGAAACTTAACCCAGAAAAATGCATATTCAAAGTGTCCTCTAGAAAGTTTTTAGGATATATGGTCTCTCAGAGGGGGATCAAGGCTAACCCTAAGAAAATCAAAGTAATCTTAGACATGCGACCCCCTAAAAGTGTCAAGGAGATCTAAAAACTCTATAGAAGACTCACTACACTAGAAAAATTCATATCATCCTCAACTAAGAGGTGTATCCTTTTCTTCAAAAGGTTGAAAAAGACTAAACATTTCTTTTAAGGAGATGACTGCTAAACAGTCTTCAAAGAATTAAAGCGATTCCTTTTCAAACCTCAAGAAGATCAATTTTTGGGGAAAAGGTTTATTTATATCTCTCTATATTGAGAGAAATGGTGGCAACAATACTGATTAGGGAAGAAGAAGGTCAGCAGAAGCCGGTCTATTATGTAAGTCAAGTGCTTCAAGGCTTTAAACTCAAAAAGAGTGCTAAATAACTCATTCTAGCTTTGATAATTTGCACTGCCAAATTAAGAAGATATTTTGAGGCTCACACAAGCATAGTCTAGTTGGATATACCATTTAGAAAATTGCTTAAAAATGTGACCTTGAAGGAAGACTTGTCGAATGGGCAATAAAGCTACAATCATTCGACGTAAGATATGAGCCCAATATTACTATTAAAGCTCATGCATTAGTCGATTTTTTGGCAAAATTCACTAGAAATATCAAAATAGAACTTAAGGCAGAGCCTATTTTTTGACAGATGATCATTGACAACACCTCTAATGAACTAAAAGGTAGGGCAAGGATAGTTTTATTTGGCCTTTTCAACATCAAAGTAAGGTTTTCCATTATACTAAATTTCAAAACTTTCAATAGCATGGCTGAATATGAAGCCTTATTGTATGGTTTAAGGATGGTCAAGTGCATTCAACCTATAAACCAAGAAATAAAAAGTGATTCCTAATTAGTTACAAGCCAAGTATTAGGAAACTTTGAAGAGAAGCAAGTAATATGAGAAATAGTTGGCTAAGGTCAAGACCATCGTTCAAGAAATTGAATCGACTACTATAAAGTTGATGATTCGTAAAGTTTCCAGGAAAGAAACTAAAAAAGTAGACTTGCTTACCAAAATTGCAGCTATTGATCAAAGTTTCGAAGGAAACACAATGGTTGATGAAATATTATTCTTAGCCATTGAAAAAGTAGAGATCATAGAACTAGACGAGGTAGAAATAGGGATGACATTAATCATTGTGTACCTATGATTTGGCTATCTCCTAGAGAGTGAATTTAAGGGAAGGAAAATCATTAGAAAGTCCCTCAATTAATCCTTGATTAATGATGAGTTATATAAAAAAGCCTTTAGCCATGCTTATCTAAAATGCATCACTCTCGAAGAAGGGGATTATGTGCTTAAAGAAATATATGAGGGACTTTGTGGGGCTCATGAAGCAGCAATATTCAAAGATGCAGAAAAGTCCTAGAGACTGGATACTTCTAGCCGACCATATTCAAAGATGCCAAAACAATGGCAAAATGTTGTCCCTAATGCCAAGTTTATGGTATTTTAGTTGGACAACCTACCTCAGAACAACAACCAATTGAAGTATCCTAGCATTTTGACCAATAAGGACTGGACATCTTAAGACCTTTTCCCCAAGGAAATAAGCAATTGAAGTTCTTAGTTATGGTAGTTGACCACTTCTTCGAGTGGATCGAGGTTGAGCCCCTGTCGAGCATCACTACTAGGTGAATAAAATGCTTCATTTAGAAAGAGGCAATTTGTAGATTTTGTTTGCCTAAAGTGTTTAACATGTATAATGACAAACATTTTGATAGTTATTCATTCAAATGTTTTTTCTCCAATATGAAGATTCAACTAAGATTCACCTCTATAACACACCCATAAAATAATGGATGGCTAAAGTATTGAATCAAATGATCCTTAAGGGATTGAAGAAAAGATTGAAGGTGAAAAAATTGGACGAAGGAGCTATATAGTGTTCTCTGGTCTTACAGAACCTCTTCCAGATCAAGTACTCTTCAAACTCCCTTCTTTCTTGCATACTGCTTAGAAGTAATCATTCCTACGGAGATTGATCTTCCCTCCTATAGAATGGAATTATTCTTTAACAACAAAATTCAAAAGAAAGACACATGGAACTAAACTTATTAGAAGAAAGAAGAAAAGATGCTAGGACCAAAATAACATCTTATAAATAAAGGATTGTCCAATTCTACAATGCCAAGTCAAACCCAAAACTTTTAAAATTGGAGATTTGGTCCTTAAGAGAGTAAAAATTGGCAAAGAAAACTCAAGAGTAGGAAAACTCATGCCAAATTAGGAAGGCCCTTCCGAAGTTTTAAAGGTCATAAACCCCAATAATTATAAGATGCAGACCCTGGATGGTCAGGATGTTCCAAGAACTTGGCATGTGGAGGTCTTCAAGAAATATCATGAGTAATGAACATCATATTGCTCCCAATCACAACTCTTCCAATCAACATATATACATATGACATATGTTGCAGTGTAAATTTATTACCTTAGTCTCTAGGACTTAGATAGAGTGAGTAGGGTGTCGAATATAGGGAATCTAAATGATATCCTTTATATTAATCAAATAGATACTTAGATGGATAGGAAAATATAAATTGAATGAATTGGTTATACTAAAATCCTAAATCATCGAACTAAAATAAACTAATCTTAACTCTAGTTAACAATACAATTCAATAAAGTTATTAGAACTACAAGAAATGAATCTATCAAGTAAGAGATTTAATTAACAAATATGCATGCAAATGATTAGAGAATATGTCCTATTATCCCTAAGTACAATTCTCATTGTCAAATAAGAGCATTCCTATCTAGAGTCCACAAGTGTTCTTATGTCATTATAGAGATAGATGAAAACCATAAAGTTCTATGCCTATTCTTTTACCCTTCAAAGAAAAACCCTTGTCTCTAAGTAATTTCTATCCTTTAAGTAAATTCAATTGCTTTTCAGCCAACATGTCCCAATTCTCATTGTGAATGAATTGATTAACATATTATATACAATGATCAATCATACATAACACATTAAGCATCTAATTGAACTTAAATCATTCATACATTAAACAAAATATAATAAATAAGGATCAATTCATACTTGTAATTCTAATTAGCAAAATTAGCCTAGATATATATTGTCAAAGCAAACAAACCCAAAGGTGTCCCAAATGATGCCTTTTTAGAGAGGGTTGTAAACTCGAAAAGGCACTTGAAAGGTTGTAATCTTCATATTGGTGACAACTCAACATAGGATAGCTTTGTAACGAGTCGACATGCTTCATACTTGGTCATGACTCGATATAACAAGGCATGAGTTGGCATATAGAGTCACTGTAATGAGTTAGCACCCATGGAATGAGTCAGCACAAGTGCTAAACCTTCCTTAATGTCTTTTTTTCCCTTTAGTTCTTCAATTAAAAGCCCTCAATTATACTTCAAATCACCTATTTGAACAAAACAAAGCTTATAAAATAAAGAAAACAAAAGAAGGTAACTTATAACACAATAAAATAAAAAAAACACATTTATGAAACTAACAAAAATGATGCATAATTAAATATAATGGCTATGCTATATTGCATGACATCAAATTCATTCACACTTAAACCTTGCTTGCCTAAAAATGCAAAAGCCCAAGTGGAAGAGTTAACAAAACAATTATCTTCTAAGAGTGAAAATAACTTCCCTAAGATCATCTTAAATATGAATGAGTACTTAAAATAAAGTAGCTAGCAACTAACTTTCAATGCTCAACAATGATATAGTAGATAAGTTGCATTGCATATTCAATAAATTTAATATACTATCTCAAGTTATTAAAATCAAAATCAACAACATAAAGTTAATAGTCTAACCAAACTATTCAACTAAGATGGATAACCTTCAAACTTAGAAATTTCAAGAACAAACACAAACATTGGGACAAGATTAATCTCACACATTATCTCACAATTCACATGGTATTTTTAGACACTTATATATATTTTAAGTAACTTTGCAATTTGGTGGGTGCATTTTATGCTCCATCCCATATTTTTTCACTTGATCAAACTTAGGGGGTGCATTTTATGCTCCATCCCTATAAACTTTTATTTATCTCTATTTTTTCCTTTTTTCTTTTTTTTTCTCTTTTTCTTTTTTAATGGGGTGTCCTTATCCAATATTAAAAAGTGAGCTATACATATTATGGATATAGTTTTCTAAAGCTACCTAAGTCCTTAAAAATAAAACTTGAATCATGCCATCTTAGCCTTAAGTATAGTTAGAAAAGTGACTAAACATCCTATAAACTTTGAAAATTACAATAAGAAATAATAAGAAAAGCTTTAAGCATATACTACATAAAACTTAAGATTCTACCAATTAAGTATAAAAAATAAGCTATTGACATGGCATTGACATGCACTTAATCATAGCAAGATAAACTTAGAGAAAACTAACATTAATATAGAGAAGATAAATGAGTATGCATAAATATAGTATAAAATAATGCATGCAAACAAAAACATGTAACACATGCACATGTACACAAAAACATGAAAACATATAAACAAACTAAAAACTAAACATCCCTTCTCCCACACTTAGAATTTCACATTGTCCCCAATGTGAACCCAAAAAGAGAAAAGGAAAAGGAAAAGAAAAACTTTCCCTATTCATCCGAAGAAGAAGGTGGAGGTGAATCAGCCATATAGCCAGCTTAAGTAATGAAAGTATCAATTTTATGCTCGATGCTCCTTTGCCTTATAGCTAGATTATGGGTTATGGTCTCCATTGAATTTAATTGGCATTGCATTAGTTGTTGATTTTCAATACTTGCTCCCAAATCCTAGCTGATCTACTAGAAGAACCACGAGAGGAGCCACTTGTACCTTTATAGCCGGAATGATAGCCAATTCTCTATGGGATTCCTCCTTTTGAGGCATGTCAAAACCCTCCTCTTCATCATTGCTTTCATCCTCTCCCTCTTCACTTTTTTCATCCTCTTGTGGTGGTGGTGGAGGTGCCAACCCTCTCTAACAAGAATGAGAATGGGTGGGTATCAATCTCATAAAGGCATCAACTACCTCACCACGAATCAAAGTTTGCCTAGTAAAATAGGTACACTTAAGCACATGAGTAAAATCATCCAAATTAACATTTAAAGCTTTGGCTATTATGGTTACAACATGATCATGAGTGATAGGGCTATCTTTTCTAGAGGCACATGTCAACATTCGATTAAAAATCCAATATGTCCAAAAATCTTACTTTTGATTATGAATGCACCATATAAGAAATAACTCTTAATATGAAACCCTACTAAATTTAGGCTTGTGAAAGATAATGCATGCAAGAATTTTATGCAATAACAAAAAATTCAAATCTTTGATAAACATGGCTTTTCCCTTTTTTGGTTGAAAAGGTGTACGCAAATTGGTTAACTCATTAACTTTAAAGTTCTTAGGAGGATCACAAATGCCATCCTTTTTAAAGCTAAAAACTCTATGCATAAAAGAATAGGTGAGTGTGTGTTTGTCCCCTAGCATATGAAATTCTAACACCATAGAATCATTATCATTAACCTCTAAAGTAGTGTAAAACTCCATAAGCAAGTTAACATAGGTAGGCTCATGCATTGACACAAATTTACCAAAACCACAAGAATTTAAAAGAGTAGTGAAAGAATCTAACATATCAAGGTCTTTAAGAAGAGTAGTAGAGAGGTACTTAGAAGAAACTATTTCTCTAGTTTTAAGAGAAATCAATCTTGTACCTTCCTCATCATCAAGGAGCGAAAATGAAGTCTTGTAGACCGAAGCCAAATCTCCTCCTTGTGATGCCTTCTCTTGGGGCCTTAAAGATGAAGATCCTCTTGTTCTTAGCATTTTGAATGATGATAATAGATGAAAGAAAAAGAAAAGTAAACTTGCAAAGATGGAGGACACGTGAAGAACAAGAAGAAAATATAGAAGTATTTTAATGGAGTTTTTAGAGAGAAAGAAAGAAGACAAAATCAAATTTTAGAGAGATAACCATGAAATAGTGAAGCAGAAGAGAAAATTAAGGGGTATAAATAAGGATAAAACTCATAAGGAAAAGGAAAAGGCTGCAAAAATTAATTGAAATGAAGACTAATATTTATAGGAAAGGAAAACTTGACCGTCCTCTATATAACCTTCATAAAATAGATGAAACTCTTTGAAAGATCAAAGAAAGAATTTGTTCTTCCTCTATAAAAAATTCTTTGAATAATTCCAAACCTAATCTTAATAGGCATGAGAGAAAGTAGGAAAAGACATGACTTGAAATGTGAAAGGTCATTACTTTTAGGGTTTTTCATAACTTTCCAAGATATTTTTTCAAAATAGCCTTAAAAACCATAAAAATTAAATACCAAAAATTTAAAACTAAAAAAGGGAATTAAATGTGGGAAAAATATTAGAAAACCATGAGTCAGCATGAGTGGCACAACTCAGCACAGTTGCTAACTATAACAAGTCGGCATGCTGTGACGAGTCGGTATAAGTGGCAACTCTTTATGAATTGACATATCCATCCTTGAGTTGATGTATGTCCATTTTGGAATGACTTGGCATGCGGAGTGATGAGTTGGCACCTGCCAACCAAGTCAACACCCTTATTCTTTGTACTGAGTCAGCACAGGTGGAACGAGTCGGCATACCTTGCCTTAAAAACTTAAAAATAATATAGAACAAAAACTTAAAAAAAAAATTAGGCCATTAACAGTCAATGTGTAAAAATGAATATGAGAATAATAAGAAATAATAAACAAACATAAAACTTGCTAAAACTTTAACACTAAAAAATGTGTAGAAATAAATACTGAGCAAAATATGTGTAAAAACTGAAAGTACTAAGTAACCTGAGTCATAACATCTTTAGAGAGTAAGCAAATTCATCTCACTAATGGACTCACCAATAAGATAATGCTTGAAGCAATGACCATTAACCTTAAAGATATTTCCCTTGTCATTTGCAATGTCAATGGTTCCATATGTATAAACCTTGACTACTTTAAAAGGACCTGACCATTGAGATTTAAACTTTTCTGGAAATAGCCTTAATCTTGAATTGTATAAAAGTACCAAATCACCATCATAAAATTACTTTTTGAGCAAATGCTTATCATGCCACATCTTTGTACGATCTTTTTATAACTTAGCATTCTCATATGCATTCATCCTTAACTCCTCTAACTCATTAAGCTGAAATAACCTTTTCCTACCAACTTGCTTCATGTCAAAGTTCAAAGCCTTTGTTGCCAAAAAGGCTTTATATACAAGTTCTACGAGCCAGTGACAAGACTTGCCATAAATCAATTGATATGGGTTAAGTCTTATTGGAGTTTTAAAAGCTATCCTATATACCTATAAGGCATCATCTAACTTCAATGCCAAATCTTTCCTTGATAAAGAAATTATCTTCTTTAAAATCCACTTCAACCCTCTGTTACTTACTTTAACTTTTCCACTGGTTTGAGGATGATATGGAGGAGTAACCTTATGTGTCATCCCATACTTCTTCAAAAAAAGCATCAATGATATCATTACAAAAATTTGAACCTCTATCACTAATAATAGCTCTAAGAGTTCCAAACTTGGAAATATGACCTTCTTGAGCATCTTCCTAACCACTTTGGTATCATTAGTGAGATTAGCCACTGCTTTAACCTATTTAAAAATATAGTCCATCATAACCAATATGAAATCCATCCCCCATACATTAGAGATCTTTACTTCTAAAATTCCTTTCAGTGGCATCTCTAACATCACATGTAAGAACAAAATCCCTAACATCTTTAAATAATGTAGGCCACTAAAAATCATATTGAAGTACCTTAGAAGCTGTCTTGGCAACACCAAAGTTATCACTAACCTCCATAGAGTGATAAGGCTTCAAAATATCTTCAACCTTATCTCAGGGAATACATCTCTTAATCAAACCATCAGTACATCTCTTGTAGAGCAAAGGCTCCTCCGTATAGTATAACTTACTATCATGTAAAAACTTCTTCCTTTGGTTATAGTCCAAGCCATAGGGAAGGATACCACTTATTAGATAATTGGCAATATTCACAAACTAATGAACATATTTAGATACCACACTCAAGAGGTGCTCACCATGAAAAGTCTCATTAACAGGCACACCATCATTATACTTTTTCAGCCCATTTTGATCTAATTTTGACAAGTGATCAGCCATAAGATTCTCACTTCCCTTCTTGTCTCTAACTTCCCAATTAAACTCTTAAAGCATCAAAATCGATCTTAAAAGCCTAGGCTTTACATCCTTTTTACTAAAAAGATGCTTGAGAGCAGTATAATCTGAATAGACAATCACTTTTTGCCCCACAGGATAAACTCTAAACTTATCGAATGCATAGGCAATAGCTAATAACTCCTTTTTCGTAATGGTGTAATTGATTTTTGCTCTATCTAATAACTTGCTAGCATAATAGATAACATAAGGCTTACCTTCCTTTTTTTTTTGCCCCAAAACAACCCCCATAGCAAAGTTGCTTGCATCACACATAATCTCAAAAAGTTTATCCCAATTAGGTGGTTGTAAAATAGGTGTTAAAATAAGATCTTTCTTCGATATCTCAAAGGCATCAAGGCAAGCTTTAGCAAATTCAAAATTAGCATCTTTAGCAAGCAAATTACACAATGGCTTAACTATCTTAGAGAAATCCTTGATAAACCTTTTATAAAATTTCACATGGCCTAGAAAACTTCTAATATCTTTAACACACTTTGGAGGTGGTAAGTTGGCTATCACCTCAATCTTTGCTCTATCCACTCCAATTCCATTGCTCGCGATAGAATGACAAAAAGCAATACCTTCTTGTGTCATGAAGTGACATTTCTACCAATTAAGTACTAACCATGATCTATGTGCCTATCAAAAACTTCAGAAAGATTCTCTAGACAATAGTCAAAGTTAGATCCATGAACACTAAAGTCGTCCATCAAAACTTCAACACATTCATCAATTAAATCACTAAAGTTTGAAAACATACATCTTTGAAAAGTAGCAAAAGCATTGCAAAAACCAAAAAGCATATGGATAAAGGTAAAATTACTGTAGGGATATGTAAATGTAGTCTTAGCTTGATTATTAGGATGAATATGTATTTGATAAAAACCACTTAGACCATCTAGGTAGCAAAAATAAGAAAAATTAGCTAGCCTTTCTAAGACTTGATCAAGAAAAGGTAATGGAAAATGATCTTTCCTAGTTGACTTATTTAACTTCCTATAGCTAATGCACATATGCCATCCCATAATAGTTCTAGTAGGTATCAAATCATTGGACTCATTTTTAATAACCGTCAAGCCTCCCTTTTTAGGAACAACTTGAACGGGGCTTACCCACTTACTATCACCAATAGAGTATATGATTCCATTATCTAACAGCTTGATCACTTCTTTCCTCACCCCTTTATTAAGAGTGGGATTTAATCGCCCTTGACCTTCAATAGAAGGCTTAGCATCATTTTCTAATAAAAATCCTATGCATGCAAATTTTAAGGCCAATCCCTTTTAAATCACTAATGGAATAACCTATTGTTAGTGTAAGCCCTAGCCCCAATACATTGTTATAAAGCATTTAATTCAATAAAATGAGGCATTTGTTTTATCTTTTGTATTCCTGTGCATATCAATTGATAAAACTATCCAAGAATGTCGTTTCGGTTTAAGTTATCATATGTGAGGCACATGGTTGTAAGACCTTGAAACAAACGAGACTTCATTCTAAACATCCCTGGTCAGTCATTATTATGGGAATAACAATGAATTAAGACTAGTATGCTCTCTCTGATATTATGAGTTCTGTCTTACGGATCATTAGGACAAGAGTGTCAATCAGAGATCATAGATACATGTTAAAGAACATGGTATCTAGATATGATTCGCTCATGAGAACACTACATGGTACAAGTCATAAGTGTTTCTGATATGCAAGTTTTGTATCGGAGTTCTTAGACCTGAAATCTCTATGAAACTCTTTATGAATTACTGTGTACTTTGACATACACCTAACGTGCTCGTAATAAAGTGACAAGTACGGGTATGATTGGGTATGCATTGATTCATGTTAGAGAGCATGAGAGAAGTGAAGGGATTACCCCTCTCGTTAAGAGAGAAAATATCACCGGCCACTTGATCAGTGAACTGAGAAGTGTATGGCCATACCGAGATGAAATAATGAGTAATCATTATTTATCTGAGAGTTCAATGTCACTGGAATATCAAGAAAGGAATTAATATATATAAGGATGACTAGTTCCATGCCTTATATTAATTCTGATATTTATGGGTAAGGGACTATGCAAAATTGTATTAGGTCACTAAATGCCATATGCATTTTCATTTAATTTGAAATGCTATAATATCTTGCTAGAGAATAAATATAGCCTTTGAATTAATTTATTAATTCATTGCCAACATTAAATGGACCTATAGGATCGCACACAAAGCATTGGGCTTAAAATATTTAAATTGTGTATTGGGAATTAATTTGGACTTTTATTTAAAGTCAAATTAATGCATAAAATGGGTAAACAGATTTTTGCCTAAAACAGCTTTAGGCAAATCTGTAAAAACAGTTTTTTTGCCTAAAACAGCAAGGTGCGATTTTGTAGCTATTTTAGGCAAATCTGTGAAACAAGTTTTTTGCCTAAAACACCTAGCTGTTTTAGGCAAATATGTTGAACTGTCTTTTTGCCTAAAACAGCTTGCTGTTTTAGGCAAATCTGTTAACAATTGGTCACGAGAGAAATTTGTTGGCATGTGCTAGGTTTAATTTCAATTGATTAATTATCTATGTATAATTAAGTTAATTGAGTATTAAATCCTAATTTGTATTTAATCAAAATATAATACTTGAGAGGGAATTAAAGTAGCCAAAATTCAAACTAAAATACTAGTAGAATTCGGCGACTATCACCCCAAATAAGTAAGTTTGTTTTGATTAAATTACAAATGCCATTTGAATTTAAATTCTAATAGAATTTAAATTAAGATATATCTCTTAATTAGGAAGTGATGGAGGCTGAAATTAACACTTAATTTTCGGCACTCACACTTGACCTAAATTAAGTGATATATATTAATGAATTAAATGAAAAAAATGTATGCCATTTTGCTATTTTTCTCTCTTGGCCGAAATACTCAAGGGGAAAGAAATCTTTCTTGTTCTCTTGTGTTCTTGGGCTAAAAAAGTAACCTAAAGGAAGAACAAGATCAGATCTTGTGGCTTTAAATTATTCCCATTGCCGAATACACAATCATAGAGCTAGCACTCTTGATTTTAAGCCATCTTTGCAAGTGTGTGTGTGAGAATAGAGGGAGTGGCGTAAAGGCTGTTCCTTGGCATTGGTGGTGAAGATCTAAGGTGGACATATCCTTCTTGGTTGCTGGTCATCATCAAAATCAAGTTTTACAGACATCTAAAGTTGTAAGTTTAAAACTCTAAAATTGCATGTTTCGATTCTTGTCATGGAATTGTATGGCATGTATGATAAAAATTTTTGTTTTTCCGCTGTGCTATCATCACATTCATACCATGTCATATTCCATCACCTATAACATTCTTATGCTTAAGTAAGACATCACATAAAGCATCAACATGATCATTAGGCAAAGTTAAATTAACAACAAAAGGAAATTGAGATTTTGAGTCAATAAATACATATCTTAAATTAGATGGTAAAGGCTTAAGCTTTAGATTTGCTTTCTTTTTTAGCGAATTGTCTTTTATTTCATCATCTTTTTTCAAGGGTTCAAACCTTAAAGGCCTATAAAAGGAAATGAATTGGCCTTGAATTGATGTATTGGAGCATTCTCTCTAACATAAGGCTTAATAGACTCTTACCTCAAACAATCATGTATAACATCATTAATAATATCAAGAGAATCAATCCTACTTACACTTTCAATAGGTAAAGATCTCATAATCTTAAAAACATCAAATTCAATGCTTTTATTGTTTACCTCAACTGTGATCTTACCTCTTTTTATGGCAATGATGGAACCAACTGTAATTAAGAAGGGTCGTCCAAATAAAATTGAAATTTCTAAGTCCTTTTCCATGTACAAAACAATAAAATCAGTTGGAATAACAAATTTACCTATCTTGGTAGGCACATTCTCAAGAATACTAAGAGGATGGATGATAGATTTGTTAGCCATAGATAAACAAATGTTAGTAGACATAAGATTCCCTAGATCTAAACATTTATAAATTGAATAAGGCATAAGACTCACACTAGCAACTACATCACAAAGAACTTTATCGAAGTGAATACACCAATAACACAAGGAATCGTAAAACCACCGGGGTTTTTTTGCTTAGGTGGACACTTAAAGTACATAGCCTTAGACTCTTTCACTAAAGAAACTATGCCATAATCCTCTAATTTACTCTGGTGAGCAGTGATATCTTTTAGAAACTTACCCTATGCTATCATATCTCTAATGGCATCCATAAATGGAATTGTAATGGTTATGTCCTTAAGATAATTGAGAAACTTACCAAATTTCTTTTCTAAATTATGCCTTATAAACCTTTGAGGAAAAGTGAAAGCCTTAAGATCTACCTTAAGTTCATCATTTTTATTTGAATGATTATATTTCTTTTTATCAAAATTAGGCTTAACAGGATTATTGCCACTATTATCATTCACATGTTCATTAATTTTTCTCGACTTATCCCCTATCTCATCATGTATATTAACTACTTGCTTACTCTTCACCACATTATTTTTAACCTCCTTACTACTCCTCAAAGTAATTGCTTGATAAGTCTCCTTATGTGGGAATTTAGGTTGGCTAGGTAGCTTTCCCAAAAGTTGAGAACTAGAAAAAGCTTGTTAGGAAATTTGGATTTTAAGGATTCTATTATGAGTAGCAAACTACTCAAGCTTTCCATTAATTTGCTTGAATTACTCCTCATTTTGTTTATTGGTAGAGATTTATTGGTCAGTGAATTATTCCATAAGGGTTTCAAGATGTGATTTGGATTATAAAGGATTAAAGGGTTGGTTCATAGGAAATCTTAGTGGGTTTTGTGATCTAAGCATTGTGTTATTTAAAGGATTAAGTTGTGAAGAAGCATTGGACTATGAAAATCAAAGATGGTTTCTCCATTCAGGGTTATAAAGATTGGAATTTAATCCTCCCCTTTGATTAAAACCCCCTTGAACAAGATTACCCTCTTCATTAGAACTCATATTGCATTGTGTATACGAATGAGATCCTCCACACAATTAACAAACAACATTTGAACTTTTAATTAAATTAACTAGAGACTTACTTACCATTTTTGTGAGAGCATCTACCTTTGTTGTCAATAAATTGATTGTATCGAGTTCCAATACTCCCCTTGTTAATGGATATGCCCTAGGCCAAATATTTAGTCCTTTATGTAATGTCATATTTCATTATATAAAATCGGGTTTTATTCATGTTATTATATTGTTGGCATGTTACATTATACTAATGCTTGTAAATAACAATCTAATATTATTTTGACTATCCCTAGTCATTTATCATTAAATGAATAATGATAAATAAAGACTAGTATAAGTTTGATTGATAATCATGGGATGATTATATACGGTGATATGAATTAAATTTATATGTAATTGTTAGAGAATAGAGTACTGGATAAACCCGTTATGAGATACTACATGGGTTAATGTCATTAGTGATCTCATAATAGTTATTTTATCGATCTTTAAACCTGAGATTATCACAGTATTTTACATGATAAACATTATGTTTTAATATAATCAAATATTATCTTTAATCGGATAATCATAAAGGTTGTGATTGAACATGATGAGAATCATGCAGAGGATAGTAAATAATCAAGAAGGAATTTATCTCTCTCTTATGAGAAAGATATCTATGGGCCCCTCGATAAGTAAGACTGAGAAATGCATAGCCGTGCTCAAATGAATTGATGGAGCAATCAATATTATTTGATATTATCAGTCTACTTAGTGATCGAGAAATTATATGTTTGGACTATATAAGTTTGACATGGATCATAACTTATGTTCAAATAAGATATTGTGTGACAAAAGCATTATAACACGTTCTATTAGGTTAAAATCGAATTATCGATATTCATATTATTTGGGTAGTCATAATGTCTTGCTAAAGGCCGCTTATGACTTATGGGCCCATGATGGGATTAGGGCCTACTACCAATATAATATGAACCTATTAGGTCACACACATAAAATGTGATGAATGGATTAAGGGTTAATTTAGGCATTTCAAATTTTATTTTATAACAAATAAAAATTCAAAATAAAAAAATATATATTAATTAACATTGATATTATAATTCTTATTTTAAATAAGAAATAAATTATTTCTTATTTTAATAAGAAATGTGGGCCCGAAATTTTTTCCTCTCTAAATTAGGTTTAGGTTAACTATATATATATATATAGTGATATATGTAGTTCAACTTAATTAAGTATAATACATTGAGTGGTAGCCGTCATTTTGAGAGAGAGAAAAAAATTTGTTTTTCTTTTATAACTTTGAGAAAGAGAGAAAATAAACCCTAGCTGCCAAAGAAGGGAGCTAACACCCCAGATGATTCTGTTCATTGCATTCGTGTATGGATACTGGTAGAGGATTTCGTTTCGTGTGAGGCCGCACTTGTAAATTTGATTTGTCTGTGCTTCGAGAGGTTGGTAATCGTTATACTATTCTATTGGATCAATTGGATTGCTTGGATCCATTGTGGGTTTCTATTTTTTGCTGTAATTTTTTTTAATTTTATTTCGAAACCTAACATCTGTTGCCTTAGCCATTATTGGTTTATCTCTCATGTGCCTTTGAGATATAAGTTCCTTAAGCAAAGTAACTGCTTCTTTGATAGTTTTGTCCATCTATTTCCCACTTGAGTCTGCATTGACAATGTTGCAATTCTCATCCATCAATTTATTGTAAAAGATGTGAGAAATCATTCAATCCGGTAAACCATGGTGAGGGTATTGCCTTTGAAGTTCCTTATACCTTTCCTAAGCTGTATATATTGTCTCACTTGCATTTTGTCTAAATATTGTGATTTCATTCCTAAACTTAGCCGTTTTATGGGGTGAAAAGTACTTGTGAAGAAATGCTTGTTTCAATTGATCCCATGTTGTGATTGACTCACTAGGCAAACTAGCAAGCCTAAGTTGTGCTTTGTCCTTAACGGAAAATGAAAATAGCCTAAGCCTTATTACATTATCCATCACTCTATTGATATTGAATGTTGCATACACATTGAGAAAGGCCAATATATGGACATGAGGATCCTTTCTTTGTAAACCTCCAAATTGGTTATTTTGCACTATTTGAATAATGCTTGGTTTCATTTCAAAGTTATTGTTGGCATTTGATGGTGCTACAATTCCTTCGAAACTTCTTGATATGGTGGCCATAGCAAAATCGCCCAAATTACTCTTATCTTAATCAACCATATTTTTTGAATCATGGTCTTCTTCTTTTTATTGTATTTGGTAAGCATGATGAGTTATTTCAATTTCAGGATCAAATTAAAGAATATTATTACCGCTATTGCTTCTATGCATATAGGAAAGAAAATAAACAAAATAAAAATTATACGACTAAATCTAAATATATTACTAAAGAAAATAAAAAAAAGGCAAAAAGCTGTAGTGGAAATATATTACCCTAGTCTTTAGGACTTATAAAGTGAGTAGGGTGTCGAATATAAGGAATTTAAATGGTATTCTTTATATTAACCGAATAGGTACTTGATGGATAGGAAAATATAAATTGAATGAATTGGTTATACTAAAATCCTAAATCATCAAATTAAAATAAACTAATCTTAACTCTAGTTAACAATACAATTCAATAAAGTTATTAGAACTACAAGAAATGAATCGATTAAGTAAGAGATTTAATTAACACATATGCATGCAAATGATTTGAGAATATGGCCTATTATCCCTAAGTACAATTCTCATTGTCAAATAAGGGCATTTTTATCTAGAGTCCACAAGCACTCTTATGTCATTATAGAGATAGATGAAAACCATAAAATTCTATGCCTATTATTTTACCCTTTAAAGTGAAACCCTTGTCTCCAAGTAATTTTTATCCTTTAAGTAAATTCAATTGTTTTTCAGCCAACATGCCCCAATTTTCATTGTGAATGAATGAATTAATATATTATATGTGGTGATCAAGCATACATAACACATTAAGCATCTAATTGAACTTAAATCATTCATACATTAAAAATATTATAAATAAGGATCAATTCATATTTGTAATTCTAATTAGCAAACTTAACCTAGATATTTATTGTAAAAGCAAACAAACACAATGAAGAGTAATGGTATCAAGCAATAATCTAAATATAAAGAGATGAAAATAATGGTTGATGACTCCTTAATGCTTCTTCAGAAAAGTACTTGGATGTTGAATGACCTCTTTTGATCTTTTCTCTTCCTTGGTGTATGCTTTTTCCTCATAATCTTTTTGAATTGTTTTGGTAGTTATTTGATAGTTTTTCCATGCCTAAGATGTGGTTAACTTTATGTATTTATAGGCCCAAAGGTGTCCCAAATGATGACTTTTCAAATAGTGGTGTAAACATGAAAAGCCACTTAATATTAGCAACAACAGAAATTTGTTCTCGCTAAAGTGTCACAATATTTGTTTTCCCACCAACTCTTCCAATATTTGTGATGAAATTATTCTTTTTGTTGCAATGTTGTTACTATATGGCGCGTTTAGCAATGAATTTCATTGTGCTCACTAATTTTCGTCACTATTTTGCATTTTTTTTTTGTAATGGAAATGATAGTTCGGATCTGGGAAACCTTTCTTCACAAGCTAAGCAGAACCATTTTAATATTTTGCCTTGAGCCCCACCAAACTTTTCTAGTAGTTGATTCTTCTAGTCTTCGAGTTCTTTCAAATATGACAAGTAAAGGCACCTTTGTTACTTTTTTAGGGTTGCTTGGATCGATTCCAAGGATGCGATCTTTTTTTTTTAGATCAACCTTTCAGTACCCAATTTTGCTTCCCTAATCTTCAACTTAGCATTTTAAAGCTTGAGATCGGTGACCTCTAGCTCTTTACTTATCAACTTGTTATTCTTTTGCCTCAATTTTCCACTTTTGATTGGAGAGATGAGAGGCTAAATTCATGTATTGATCTGAGGCCAGCCAAAGCCTTTTCACGTTCCTTTACAAATTCATCGAAGGCAGTTTTACACTCCTCCCTCGGCTTATTCCTCTCTTCATTGAAAATGGCCTCAGCCTGTTGTTAATTGTACTTTAGTTTATCATTGGGCTGATCTAGGTCCAAAAATTTACTGACCATACATCGAGCCCTCTGAGCAACTTGAAATACAAAATAACACAACTTGGATTAAACCTATTTGTCAAGATCAAAGGTAAGCTGACATAATAATATTCAATGCACTTACCATCAATGAAAAAATACACGAGTCAAATCCCATCTTTTTTAGGATTTCAAAAAGTAAGGGCCGGTCAAGGCCTTCTCTAATAGTAACCTCTTAATTACATACTCAGCCAGACATTGATTCTCTATGTTAGCCTAATCTTTGTAATGACCAGTTAAAATCTCCTTATGATGAGTGTTGGAAAAAGGCCTTGATGATTTTTAGTCAGAGGATTGAGCTACAGAGAAGGAAGGCCTCGACTGCGATTGGCATCATAGAGGAGCCAACAAGAAAAAAGATTGAATATGAGTAAAAGTATAGGACTTGGATGGATTGAGAAGGACCTAATGGATGGAGAAGCCAAACCTCTGCTACCAATGTTTTTCAATCTTCCACAAATATTGCTGATGGCAAAGTCATATTCACAAAAGTTATGGCAGATTGTCGGTGGGTTGATTTTCGATCACGATGATCATCCTTGATGTCAACACATTAGGTTCTCTTACAACCCTAGCCCTAGTAAATATAGCAGTATCAATGACTCCCACCTCAACTCTAGTAAAGATAATGACTCCCTATACTCTTTTCTTTATTACAAACGGTTGCCCTTGACTCTCAGTAGTTGCCTTCCTTTTGAGTTTGTGAGTAGCCCTTGCCTCATTCTTCCTCCTTAACTCAATAGCCACCTCAGCCACCTCTTTTTTAACTTCCTTATCAGCCATTTCTTTTATAGAAGAAAGAAATAAGAGTTAGATCAGACTCAAAAAAGGAAAATAAATGAATTAAATTAAGGTCACACAGGAGAAGATGTAAGAGATAGAAAAGAAATATATTAAACTCACCCATTGTAATTTTTTCTCCTCTTTTAGAACGATTAGGCAACACACTTAATAAGATATTGGAGTCTAACATTCCTCTATTTGATTTACCATAGAGAGTAAGCTCTCTATATCCTTTTGGTAGGCATGATTACCAGTAGATAAATCCTTCACATTGATCAACTTGTGCTCTCGAGTTAGGTTGACTCTAAAACCCCTCTTTGCCCAAACCAATAAAAACTTATCCTTAAAACCTTTTAGAGACTTAGAAAATTTGATTAGTTTCCTATCCCTACAACTGGTAAAATTGAAAAAGTTTTGTGTGTTGACTTAATTCGAAATAAAGAAAAAAATGGATAAACACTTATAAAGTAGGAGCTATGCTAGGTTGACAATTCCTACACATAGACTTAAAACACACAATGGCCTTTCATGCCTTTGAGTTTAACTGATACAGGGCTACCACATAAGCCTCTATTACAACCTGATCAAATTCGTCAAAAGGGAATCTTAGCCCAGATTCTAAACTTATACTATAAATTATGAAGAAGTTGTCATTAGAAAAAGTTCCCTTTTGTATGATTTTGACAGGGGCTAGGGATAGGTATAATATCCAAGATGAAAACAACATAAACTAGGAAGAAAGAGGAAACGTCTATATATAGACGACATTTAAATTTTGAAATCCATATTGAGTCCCTATAAGAAAGTAACAAGTGGCAAAGTCATTATGTCAAATACAATAATTAAAGCAGCATTAGACATGAAAAGATGCATCATTTAATAAGACATAGCCATTATCAAGTTATTTAGAATACGAAAAGACTATTATAAGCTTCTAGCACTAATCCCCCGAGCCTCTTTCCTCTAGTCTGCAAAACTAATCGGAATGAGAATAAACTCTTTACAATAGTTTCCCAAATTCTTCTCCTCCAAATCTATGAGATCGGTCAAAATGATGGACCAATGATAATATCAAATATTATTCCTTTAGGCCCAGCCCAAAAGCTGTAAAACCAATTACAAGCTCAAAGCTAAAGAGCTATATATATATATATATATATATATATATATATATATATATATATATATATATATATATATATATATATATATTTTCTTGTGATTTAAATAGTTGTTTTGAAATATTATATGATAGAAATGTTGAATAGGTGTGTGCCTATTGACTTTGATGATATATAGGCATGGTATAGGCAATATAAATAGCCAAAAAAACCCTTAGAGTCTAGGTAACTTCTTTCAATTACTTGCTTTTTTCTTTAGTCCCTCTCAAAAAACATTTTCATTAACTTAACCTTTAGAGTGCTAATCTCTTACATATTAGAGGGAAAGCTTCCTGTTGTATTTATAGGTTTTGAGTGTCCAATTGACTCTTATCTTAGCCTAAATTTATGATATCTGGGATTATTAGCTTTTTACACAAATAATAAAAAGGTAAAAAGATAGTGGATCTCTATGCCTCAAATATCTATAAGGGTTGATAGGTACAACTTTGTTCCCATTAATTAGAGCAATAGAATACTTGATAAATTTGGCACACAATATAATTATCCTAACCCTTGTCTCAAAAACCCATATTAAACATAATTTGCTCCAAAAAAACCTAACCTACGCTATTATAAACCTTACTAATATTAGTATTCAAAGCCACATCCCCATTTAACTTATAGTTTTTATTTTTCATAGCATGTATGAATTTAAAAGCAAAAAGAATATTTTTTGTCAAAAGTTTCTTAGGCACAAAAGCAGCTTGAGATTTAAAAATAACATTATAAGAGATAATGGCTCATTCTTTTTTAGGAATTTAAATAATTATAGTATCAATTAAAGACCAAGAAAGGACAAATTATGCAACCAAGATCAACAAGCAGAACATATATCACTACTAATAATATGCTAGAGTTTTTGGTAGAAAGTAGGATTCATATCATCAGGTCTAGGCAATTTATCTAGGTCCATTTGAAAAATAGCAAATTTGAATTTTTCATTCGAAAAATTCACATAAAGAATTTCGTTGTTGTCCTCTGAAACATGCAAATGGAAACCTCTAAGACTGGCTCAAACTAGCTATTACCCATATCAAACATATTTTGAAAAATAATCCAACTCTATAATGTTAAGACCCTCCTGATCCTGAACCTAGTTGCCTTGAGCATCATTAAGAGCTTTAATCAAATTTTGCTATTTTTTAGAAGAGGCGTAAACATGGAAGAATTTTGTATTAACATCACCTTCTTTAGCCAAAACAACTTTGATATTTGCTTTTAATAACACTCCTTATCTAATAAAACCTAATCATATTGCTTTTTAAGTTCCCTAAAAGACTTCTTTTCATTATTCCTTCTTCACAGTTTAGAAATTTAGTGTGTACCACATTTAGCTTTGACTTATAGCTCCTTGTTCTTTACTTTCCCTAATCTTGTAAGGATTTCTCACACCTATTAATTCTAACTAGTAGCAAACTAGATGTGAAATCAGATCAACACACAAAAATGAAAGAAAAAATATCCTTATCTTACAACCAAACATTATCAAAATTGAATATACGTTTAACATGGAAATTTGATTGGCCATCAATCATTAAAAGAACAAGCTATGATCCAAATAAAAAGCACACAAGTTAACAAATATAGAAATAGGATGAAGCAAAAACCAATATGTAACGTCCTTTCTACAGAAGGGTCAATAACCTACCATACACATTTATAAGCTATCTCACACTAATATCAACATCCACAAGTACTAGTACATTAGTATTATTGTCACATTTACTACTATACTTAGCTTGGTTCCACTCGGTTATTACATGGATACATTAGATACAAACTTGTAAACATTAATTAAATCAGTTTATCTTTGTTACATATTAGAAATGTTATTATGTTATACACTTTTATACAAAATGTACATTTGTACAAGACACATAAACATAACAATTTACACTAGTGATACTTTAGTCCTAGCCTTTGTTTTAAGCGTCCACCAGCAAGCTTCATTCCTGAGCAATCTTAATAGAGTACCTACATAGTTAAACACCCGTGCTAAGCTACAAAGCTTAGTAAAGAAAGAGTACACTATGAAAACCACTAATAACAATTAATATTAAACAAGGCATGCGAGTAAGATAAGCATGTAGAAGAAAAAAATTTTTCAATAAATATGCCATGTCAATGGTTAATAAAAACAAGTCTTTCAGTTTAACATTAAAGTAATGCTTTCAATATTAGCAACTCATACATATATATAATTACATGTATACATGTATAGATGTTCATTATACTTTCCTATTATCAATATGATCTATCATGTAACTTTTCATTCTTTGTTCACATTGTCCATATAAATGTCTGCCTAAGCTCTACAGGTATAGATAGTGGGTGTTGTGGATACCCGAAGGTATCAATCCTACAAGATACCCGAAGGTATCAAAATTGTAGGACTAAAATAAGGTCAAAACTATAAGTCTCATTTCGGGACTAACTATAGGACCCAAACGGGATGGAGATTATAGCAGCTGCATTATCACCTTATAGGCATATCTATCTATCCACTACCTAGTACTACACGCAGACATTATTTTCTTTTAATATCATGTCACTCTTTAGATCCATATACTATTGGAATTAGTAAAGAAGCATGAACATACATTTGTATTCATTCTCATGAGAAACATAACTATATCCTTGCATGTTTATACTTACATATCCTTCAGTCCATACTTGCCAATATAAAACTATGCACACGTAATCTTCTTTACATTCTTGAAGTATAATACATTAATATTAAGCACATATATTGCATCATTATATATAAAAATTCAGTATCTAATCATTTATAATCATATACATATAAATACTTATTGCATTTACTATATATAAGGCAATAATGTGTTAGGACATAGTAGGAGCATTTTCATATATATATATTTAACACCGTAATTTATAGAGGTTCAGCCATTGCCTACATTTTTTCCTCAAGATAACTCGTCTTATGAGTTTTTCTCTTCTAATATGACTCTATTTAATGGCCAAAAGTCAAAATTCAATTACATATGTAGTTGTTTAGGTTTTTTCTCCCAAGTAAAAAACTCAAAAACACTTAAACCTTTTTTCCAAAAAGAAAAATCTAAACACTTGCTAGTTTATTTCCTTTGATTCTAGCAACCTAACCTCACATTATCTCACATTTGATTTGATAAACCTCACTACCATGATTACAACAACAAGTATAATCATTTTGAGGAAATGCGATTGTGATGGTTTATAATAATGAGATGGAAAATTACAAATAGACTAAAGCTTAATAGAATTATGTTTTTACTCACATGATTCAACACTTAAACAAATCCATCTTTTTACTTAAAAAAAATTAGCCGTTTAAGTGTGAACAACTTTTTCAAAAATGTTTCCTTAAATGAGAAGATCAAATTTTTGTTTCCTTTAATCAAACTCCAACATTAGAATAATATTTCGAAAAATTTATTTTGTTTTTCAAAGATGTATAAATGTAAAATTTAAATTTTGAAAAGAAATCAATTTAAATATGTTGATGTGAGGCCTCAAGAGATACCTTGGGAGAAATAGAGTAAGTGTATGGTTTTAGTGAAAAAGAGCAGTAATTATGCCATAAGGATAGAATCGATCTTTTTAATATTGTTGAAGGCATGTGAGTGATTGAGTAATAAATAATTTAAGTACTAAAGGAAAGATAAAATAGATTTAAAATATTTGTAACTAAAAATTTTTAGAGGGATTAAATGAAAATTAGCCAAGGACCAAATTGTTTCACCAATGAGAGAGTGACGCTCAATTTTTTAGAAGGTGCATATTTATTGAAGTAGATTTGTTTCTCTTAGAAAATAGGCAGCCGACCCTTCTTATGAGGGAAAATTCTAGTATTTCTTAATTCTATTCTTCCTACCTAAAGTACAAAATTTTGCTTTTAAAGAAAATAACAAATGATAGAGAGAGAGAGATAGAGAGTTCCAGTAACAAAAAGAGCAAGGTGAGTGAATTAGTAAATTAAATTTAAGTGGTCATTCCTCTACTCCTTCTTGTTTAATTGGTAGGCAAATTAGAATAATTTATTTAAATTTTATAAAGCATTGAATGGTATTTTTTTATTGTAGTTGGTGAAAGGAAGAAGGACAAAGGTAAAGAGAAGGTATAAAGCTTGAAGTTGAAGGGTAATCTTCAAAAGTTAAGGGAGTTTATGTACATAAGTGTATTTGCTTGATTTTTTTTTATTATTTTATGTATTTAAATGATCAAATGACATGTGAATATGTGTGGTAGGGGTGAAAGTAAGCAAGCTAGTGAGTGAAAAAGAGTAGAGGGTGGAAAATTATGGTAGAAAGCCCTGACCTGCAAAACTTGTTTTAGTTATAACTAGAGTTAGAGAGTACCAATTGATATGATACCAAAGGGAACCTAAACTAGATCTCTAAACCTTAAATTGGTATAAAGAGACTGAATTCTGATTTTATCTTTAAGATAGGTAAAAATGGGTTCAAAATAAGGTGTTGACAGTAAAATTGTCAACTAGAGTATCGTGAATAATTTTGATGATAACTCTTGATTTAGTCATCTAAATGAACCAATTTTTATTCCCATAGAAACTAGAGACATTAAGTGACTTTTGATTAGAAGGCAACTTGTTTTAAAAATCATGTCTATTTAGATATATTAGCTATGCAAAGTAGATCATAAAATGGAAAATTGGAAATATGGTTTTTGGAATCAACTCGTCCGGATTGGTTGTTAATTCAATCAGTGATAGTGATTCTGGATTGATTTTGTCTTGCTACTCGATTGGATAGGCTATCAATCCAGTTGGGTGCCTTTTCTAATGAATTAAATGAAGGTGACCTACTTGACTGAATTGATAATCAATTCAGCCAGGTCAATTGGAATTTCACTTATTCAAATGGATTAGAAGCAATCCGATTGGGTTGATTGATATGTTGAGTTTAAAGCCATACCCACCCGAATGGGTTGAAGTTCAATCCAGTCGGGTACCTTTCTTGTCCAACTTATGTGTAAGTTTTATACTCCCAAAAGTTTTAAAATACAAACCGAACAATTTTGGATGTTCATTAAACCTCATATATACTTACTCAAGACTAACGTGTAATGCTAGGTACATGATATGAATAGTTAAAGGTTAAAATGTGTATTGTAATAGCATGTCTATGTTGAAATATAAGTGTGTACAAAGGTTTATTTGTGTGTTTTATCGATAATGGATTTATTATATATGTATGATTGAATCTCTAACCTACATATATAAGAGTATTATGCATAAATGATTATATGAACCTTAGATTGTGGCATGTCTATCCTATAAAGATTAGATAAATATAAGTGTATCAAGTGTTACATAGTGAATGAGTGAAGCTTAATGAAGGCTTGAATCTCTTATAATTGTGGATAATAGGCATGCCTATAAAGGGGTAATGACTACAGCTGCTAGTGTGACACCATGGGGTGTCTAGTGTTTTGATACCATTTGGTACCTAGTGCATTGAGACTTATGTCTCTAGTGAATGGTACTACTTATCAGTATCTAATGTTTCCATCAATCATCGTTAATAGAAAATTCAAGTAATAAAGACAACATAGTTGGAAGATAATGATAAATATTTTATCATTAATAGTGCACTGGAGTGACGAGTTATCAATACTAATATTTCTTTTGATTCTATTATTAAGAGTGTTAATAGTAATGATGAGCTAATTAGTGCATGCTAGAGATAAAGTGTGTGTGTGTTCTCTTATTATGCGTAAGCTACTTTGCATTAATTTATTATGACATTCCTATCTTTTAGTTTCACTAAGAATTTAGTTGCATTATTTACCTCTCTATCGAGTCATTACTCAATAGGGGTGTTCTTCCATGTAGGTGTGTAGGAATAGAAGGTTGGGTTTCTTAGTCGATATCTACAGGCCATAAGGAGAGGGATCCTAAAGTCTAATTTTTGGGGTACTTAATTTTGTTATGTAATATTTTAAGATTATGTAATATGTATAAAGATCAAATAGTGTAAATAAATTATAAATATTTTGATACAGTATATGTATGTGTATATTGAGTAGTGAAATAGAGTACAAAATTAATTAAGGTAATTTACTATTGTTAGAGACATGAGTAATTATCAGGTAAAGAACTTACATATCGATTTACTCTCACTTAATCTATTTTAAAAAAGACAATTTCGAGATGTACTAAATTGTTTTTGTAGCTCTCCTACATTCCTTTTAAGGGATATGAGGGCGTTACTATCGAGATATGATTTTGGAAAATCTTTTAATGCAACAAATGATTATATAAGTGTGTAAATTCTCAGAAATGATTTTACAATACATCAACCTTTGTTCTATTTCAAATAGAAAACTTGGCATTAGTGATTTTTTTTGGACCTACATAAATTGAACTTAAAAAATCTAAAACTTAATTGATTAGAAGGTTTTGTTATTCATCAAAATTTTCATAAAGTCAAAATTGTAGCCTTTTGAACCAACAACTTGAACTTGGATTAGGTTGGACTTAAATAATAAATAAAGGTCCAAACTCATAAAATTTTATGGGTGGGTTGGATTGAGTTGCCCGGATACTCAAGCTAATGATTAGGTGTAGCCATCGTTTAGTCCTTCCAACTCAGTCATCACCACCATTGCCACCTTCTTCCAACTGTAATTGTAGGTGCCTCCTCCTTCAAACTCCTCGGATAATACAAGTTGTGGTAAAAGTTCTATATGTGTCATTATATGTGGTGTTGTTATTATTAATTAATTAAACATTAAATGTTTTACTGATTAATTAGAATTTTTAATTTTTTTAATAATCAACTAAAAATAATTGGAACCAAGAAGTTATTTTGTAAAATAAAATTGAATTCTAAAAATTAAAAAATTATTCAAAGAGATTTTTAGTATTTTAATTACGGGTGTACACAATCTGATACAATTTATAAATTTTCAAATTTCCAGCATTATTTTGGAATTTTGGATATTTAAAAAAAATTAAATATTGATATTGTCTTGAAAATTCAAAATAATTTGATACATTTTTTCAAAAATTTGGAACAATTTAGTTCGATTCTTTTGGCACTACACGATACAATATATGACAATTTTGTATTTTAAGTAATTCAATATTTTTAAAGTATACAAAATAAATAAATACACAAAATGATAAATATAAATACAATTAAAATATTCAATAAGGACAAATACAATTTAAGAATAAAATTTGAAAATTAATATTTTACAATCTTTTCCTGCATTGTGTTTACATTGAGTTAACTATCTAGCATGATATAAATCTCATGCATTGAACTTTTGCCAAAAAAAATATAAAAAAGAAACAAGAGATTGTAAAGCAAATAAAGAAAATTGTAAAAAATAAAAAGAGAGAAAACAAAACCATTTAACAAAAAAAACTAAAATTTTCAAAATTGAAATACCTTAAATTTTTAAAGAAGAGCAGCCTTTAAAGTCGAAGGGCCCACGAGCAGGCAATAGAAGTCAGAACAGCAGCAGATATGGATCTCTGAGTAGACAACAAAAGGTGGGTGGCGAAGGAGGAGAGATGGCTGGAGGAGATACAGACTTGGACTATTCAATAATGTTATTAAAATCGGACCAGATAAAGAACCGGTAAGTCTGGGGGTTCGTGGTTCGACCGGTTCAACCGAATTCAACAGAATTTTTTTTTATTTTTAAAATATTATAATTATTATAATTGTTTGAATACTATTGTATAAAAATTAAAAAAATATTCATCAACTATTAAATATATATCACAAATATTCTAATAATAAGTTATAAAATATAATTTTAATTTTATTATTACAAGTGATTAATTATGGATTTTTGAATATCATATGTTAGAAACATAAAAATACAACCATACCATGAAAATAATTTCATGTTTAGATGGGGTACTAATAAAGTAAACACAAAAAATATTAACCTTGCATATATGAGTATAATTATATTTAATTACAATAAATTCAAATAGATAATAAGTATATTAAATTATTAAGTGACATTTTTAGAATTTAAAATACTAATTTTTCAAATAAATAAATAATAAAAATTTAATATATATATATAATAAAAATTTAATGTATATATTTTAAATTTTCATTATTTATTTATTTGGAAAAAATTAATATTTAAAATTCTAAAGATATTACTTAATAATTTAATATACTATTACAATGATTCAAATATATAATAAGTATATTAAAATATTAAGTGACATATTTAAAATTTAAAATACTAATTTTTTTAAATAAATAAATAATAAAAATTATATATATATATATGGGGGTGGGTGAAAATATTCAAAAAAATTTGATTTTTTACATTTTTTAGCAAAAAAATTGGTTCTGTCCAGTTCTTCGGTTCTACCCGATTTTTTGCCAATCTGATTTTTAGTAGTTGAACCAACCGGTTGGCCTATTAATTTACGGTTAAATCGATTGAACCGACCTATTCGGTCCGATTTTAATAACTATGTTATTCAGTGTTGTAAATATAGTTATTAAAATTGGACCGATCGATTTAATTTCGAACCGATTGGTTCAATTACTGAAAACCAAATTGGTAAAAAATTGAATTGAACTGAAAAAATCGGGTAGAACCGAAAAATCGAAAAACCGGATAGAATCGGATTTTTTGCTAAAAAATGTAAAATATCTTTTTTTTTTGTATTTTTTCACCCACCCATATATATATATATATATATATATATATATATTATTTGGAAAAATTAGTATTTTAAATTTTAAGTAAATCATTTAATAATTTAATATATTTATTATATTTTTGATTCATTGTAATCATATATATATATATATATATATATATATATATATATATATATATATATATATATATATATATATATATATATATATATATATATATATATATATATATATATATATATATATATATATATATATATATATATATATATATATATATATATATATATATTACAATGAATCAAAAATATATTTAAATTTTAAGTAAATCATTTAATAATTTAATATATTTATTATATTTTTGATTCATTGTAATCATATATATATATATATATATATTAAATTTTCATCATTTATTTATTTGAAAAAATTAGTATTTTAAATTCTAAATATGTCACTTAATAATTTAATAGACTTATTATCTATTTGGATCATTGTAATAGTATATTAAATTATTAAATAATAACTTTAGAATTTAAAATACTAATTTTTTTCAAATAAATAAATAATAGGAATTTTAAAAATATATATATATATATATATTAAATTTTTATAATATATATATATATATATATATATATATATATATATATATATATATATTACATTTTTATTATTTATTTATTTAAAAAATTAGTGATAACTATGGTAAATACATCCTTAAAGGCCCAATTAAGGCGGTCCAACAATGTTCGGCAGGGCCCAAGCCCAATAGCAAAAAGGTAAAGTGTGATCTGAAAGATAGCTCGGGAAACTGTGATGTCCGATCGAACTGATGGGACAGCATGTCATATCAGCCCACTGACACAAGCCAACGCCCATGCTCTCCACCTACTTCCTGTCATGTCGTTGCTCACCTACTTTGACTGCCGGTTATCACTCCCTAAGGTACTCGAATACCCCTCCAAAGAACTCCTATAAATAGCCTAAAACAAAATGATTCCATGTGTTGAACATCTGAGACTCTCTCTCTCTCTCTCTCTCTAACTATTCTATCTCGAAAGCTACTAACTTGAGCTTCGGAGTGCTAACGCCTAGGTCTGACATGGCACTCTATTTTGCAGGTCCTTCCTTTCGACCGACTCTTCAACTGCCAACTCCCCCCTTACAAATAAATAATTTCGTATTTTATCATTTGGTGCTTTCATTGAAAGCTATGGCAAATCCAAGATCTGGCAGGAATGCAGCTCCTGGAGACCACAATCTCACCAGTCAAGGCGGATCCGGGCCCTCAGGGAGAAGAAAGAGATATTTCGGATCACTTTTTAGGGGTGATCTTCCCCCAGATTCAAACGCCGCAGTCATGAGACAACCGAAAGATACCCCTATCACCATCAGGGACATGTGCGCTATTCTTAGTGACTTCACTAAAATCATAGTCCAAACTTTGAAAAAAGGAAAAATGCCCAGAACTTATGAAAAATGCCATGAAACCGATTACATGGCCAAAGATTTCAAAAAAAAAAAAGAAATAGGGGGATTTCCATCAATGAGCCAAGAGCTCATGATAGTAGGGGATGAGCGCTAGAACCCCAGGCAGGTATGACAAGGGGATGGGCACGATGTCCTCAAGTAGGGATTCCCCGTACACCCCCAGTAGATCCTCCACCTTGTCCATTAGGGACGATTTGTCTTTCATGTGCACACTAAATCGCAGCCGCACCAAGGGACGGCGAGACGAATTTACCTCGATTACCTTGAGCAGGGAAGACAAATGGTTCAAATATAAGCTCAAGTAGTTTGGCTTGACAGGCTCCAAAAAAGGAGTATTTGAGGACAACACCTATGGCAACACGGCCTCACCGTTTTGTAGGGAAATCACGAAGTCAGAGCTACCTCTCAGATGGCGAGACGTCATAATAGAAAGGTATACAGGTAAAACTGATCCTGCTACTCATCTTGCTGAATATCTAACTAAAGTGCAAGTATACACCTACGACGAAAGGATTGCCTGTAGGATATTTCCCACCATGCTGGGAGGAGATGCTCTCACATGGTTCCACGAGCTCCCATAGGGTTCAATCACCTTCTGCCGATAACTAAAGGAGCTATTCACTACACGGTTCATTGTACAGACATGAGCGCCAAAGTCTGTGAGCTATCTGTGCAACCTCTACCAGAGGACCGATGAAAGTCTTTGAGACTACATTGAAAAATTCCAAGCCACAATGTCGAAGGTAAGGAATGTAAGCGTGGAAATGACATCCACCGCCTTAGCCAATGGCACCATAGATAGACCATTATTTGAATCAATCACAACAAGGCCTCCTGTCAGCTTTTTCGATTTAATGGAAAGAGCTAGGTAGCACATTCAGCTGGATGACGCCCTGAGGTCCAACCGAGGCTGAAGAGGCAGCGTTATGGACAAGTTACAGCACCCAGACGAACGATTATTCTACCGTGCTCCACCATTTGAGTGGATTACAAGGAGCCCAGAAAGAGCTTCCACTTCAAGAAATTTAGGAAAAAGAAATGAGGCAGAATGATCAAGGTCCGATTGGAGTACTGGTCGGCAAGCTCGGACTTTAACCCCACTCAACACCAATCTTGTGCAAGTGTTGATATGGATCAAGGAGAATAATCAAAAGGTCAACTGGTCGAGAAAGATGGATGAGAAGACCAAAAGGACCAGGGACCACAATAAATACTGCAAGTTCCACAGGGATGTCGGCCATATAACCGATGAATGTCACCAACTGAAAGAAAAAATTGAGCGACTCCTATAAAGAGGGCATCTCAAAAAGTTCGTAGTTCTGACCCGAGGGGCAAGCCCCTGCAGATAATTGGACCATAAAAAATATGATGACGAGTGAAAAAAGCCAAAGAACGCGAATCCACGTCGACCATATGTCGGTGTCATAAATATGGTCATTAGCGAATCATCTTATGGAAAGGATCTCTCTAGAAAAGGAAAGGGTAAGGGTGTCTATATCGTCCAAACATCCAAGCGGCTAGCTCCAATCACCATATTCAATGAGGATACGCGAGATGTATTGTTTCCTCATGAGGATGCCCTTATCGTCAGGGCACAAATCAACAACTTTGATATGAGGAGGATATTGGTGGATGATGAAAGTGCGGTAAATGTACTTACCTTCCAAGCTTATAAAGCCACGAGTCTCCCGGTTGAAGAACTTAAACCAAACGCCACACCATTGATAGTACTTGGCAACACTACCATTCCAGTAGTAAGATCAGTTGAGCTTTTAGTTGAACTTGGCCAGGAGGCTCTAGTTTAAACCTGTAAGGTAACTTTTATGGTTATTGATATGACTTTTGCCTATAATGCCATTTTTGGCAGGCCTCTACTTTGTCAAACTGGAGCTATCACCAGCATTCGATACATGGTGATAAAAATCCTGACTAGGGGAGGAGTCATTGTCCTAAGGGGTGATTAAAAGGCATCCAGAGAAGCATATGTCGCCACAATAAAACACCAAAAGAGGCCATGATGGTAGGATGATCCGTACCAACGTAGGGGCAAAAAGAGGCCATGATGGTAGGATGGTTCATATAGCATATCTAGCATGAGTAAGGGGGTCGAAAAGGCTTCCATTCAAGTTTTGATGACTCACCGAGCATTCTTTATCCGAATGATGGAGGATACTGCCATATTCAACCCTAATATAAAGATCCGGTTTGTATATCGATCAGGTAAAAGTCGTGCTCCTAATCAGAATATCTTGGCAGATTTTCCACTGCATCACCATGGAACACTTCTCTGAATGGATTGAGATAGAACCTCCAACAAAAATGAACTTACCCTTTATTTCTATTGTAGATAATGACAAGCAACTCAACTTTAGCCTCAAGTTCCACCTTTGTCACCCATTCGCAGAGCGGTGGGACGAGCCAGGACTCCAATCAAATACTCTTGGAAGGCTTAGAGAAACGACTAACTAAGACATAAGGACAACCAAATTCAATAACTGGCAAAGCATCTTATGGTCTTATAGGACCTCTCTAAGAACCGGCATTCACAAAGTGCAATTATCTCTTGTCCACGACTTCGAGGAAATAATACCTGAAGAGCTCGGCATCTTGTCATTTTAGTTTGCCTCCTATTCCGAATATAGGCACAGGAGATGCCAAAAATGGAAAGTTCACGCCATACTAGGAAGGCCCCTTATGAAGTATCGAATGTCCTAAGCTTCAATACCTATAGACCCAGGACCCTTGAAGGCTCGGACATCTTTGGAAGCTAGGATATCGCATTGCTGAAGAAGTATTGAGTATAATCATGTATAACTTAACATTCAATAAAGAAAGTATTCTCCATTTCTCTTCATCTTTGAAAAAAGGTACGTTCTCATGTGTTTGTTTTTAGGATTCGATATTTGTTTGCAGGTTGTACGTCTTATTCCAATCAATGAAAATCCCGATTAATTTTCTAAGTCTGATTGTCATAATTCGATCGTGATATCATAAGTATAGCTCCCTCGCCAAGCTTGATGTCCGCCCCAAGCCCAAAATGCGAGAAGCTTTACTCTATTTTGAATTTCGCCATTAGGTTCGATATTGCTCCAAACTAAAAATGCAAGACGTTTTTCATTGGATCTCCACCAATATTCTTGCTAGGTTCGATGTCTATCCCAAACCAAAAATGCAAAACTCTGCAAGTAAATGCAAAAAAGCCACTGATTGGCCAAAATATCTTTTAGTGGATAATCTTCATAAAGCTACTGATTGGGCAAAATATCATATAGTGGATAATCTTCATAAAGCCACTGATTGGCCAAAATATCCTTTAGTGGATAATCTTTATAAAGCCACTGGTTGGCCAAAATATCATATAGTGGATAATCTTCATAAAGCCACTGATTAGCTAAAATATCCTTTAGTGGATAATCTTTATAAAGCTACAGATTGGCCAAATTATCATATAGTGGATAATCTCCACAAAGCGATTGATTTCCGCGAAGTCTAAATGGATCCCTCACCATCAAGTATAATAGACAAGGACCCCAGCGTCCAAATACTTCCAACTCTATCGATAAGTGAGAGATTTGTCATAAAACTAAGGACTTAATTTCGATCGATGATGTATCCCGATCAATGAATCAAAATGGTGCAACTTGTCTGTTAGGCTTAACGAGGCCACAAATGGTAAAGTTAAAGTCCATTCATTCAGAATAAGTCACCACGATAGGCTTGATGTTCATGTCGAGCCCAAGACAATGAGAGACAAAAAGATTCATTCGTCATGTATGATTCTCTGACTAATATCCGACTAGATAAAACTCCAATTAAGTTAAAGACTGAAAAGTTGCCTATTGAGCTTAAGGCGATAAATCCTAATTCGGTCGGACTAATAAAACGTCAATTCCAAAATGGTCATGCATTGCAGTGCTTGAAAAACACTTTAAAATTCAGGAAGTATTCTTATTAGTTAATTTTACGCATTCTCCATGTTTAAATCCCTAAAATCTCCATGGCCGATAAATATTTTATTCTCCCTTTGATAATTTCATGATAGATTTTGCCTAAATTGAAATTGCATTATGAAGACGATTGAAAGAAAAATGCTTTGACATATTGAATTTTTCATATATGAAGAATTTTTTACAAGTCAAAAGGCAAAAAATAAAACAAAAAACACCATCATTACAAGAAATAAAATCTAAACCTCTATATCTACAATCTCTATAAATGTAGGAGGCACATTCGCATTGGCTAAAGGTTAGGAAGACTCTAGGGCGTTTGCAGGAGTAGGATCCGTTGGTGTTGAAATAGTCGCGCTTGGCCCGATTAGTTCCACATGTGTGATCAGAGATGACTGGGGATTATGGAGAGCCTCCTTTTCATCGTCGCTGGAAGGAGGGTTGGGCAAGATCCCTGGATCCTCCATCTAGCTAAGGTCAGCCTCAGGAAAGCGTTACTCGGCTGCATAAATCAATCGAGTCAATAACTGCCCTTGGGCCTCCCCCACCTTGTCCATTAACTTTTCTCTTTGGGCAGCAAGCTCATCCTTAAGCTTCTTGCCCCATGCCATTTCTCTTTCAGTCAAAGAGGTTTTCAATGATTTTTACTCGCCCTGCAGAAGGTTACGTTCCTCCTTCGCCTTTGAGTAATCGACAGAAATACGTCTACACTCCTCCTTCATCCTGATTGCCTCTTCTTCAAATTTTTTCACTAAGGCATTCTCGACAATCAAACGAGCCACGTCCCCTTTAAGATGATCAACCTCTCTCTGTCAAGCTCTCAGGTCTTGAGAAACACGAGCGGCCTCCTTCAATTTTTCAATCTCTAACTAGGCACGAAGGGATTCTCTCCTAGCAGCTTCACACTTATCTTCTGCTTCTTTTCTCATCCGATCGAAATCTTCCCATTTCTTTCTGCTAAGATTAGACACACTATGAAAGCACAGACCCCTCTTTATTAACTAAAAGACAAAGGGGGAGGCAAAATGATCAGACAAAGCAAAATCATCAGGAATTTTTTAGAATAAAAATTTGGTGATTGTACCTCTAGACTTTGCTACTGAAAAAGGCTGCATTTTTTGGGATAGTATATTGGGATCCCCTATCGCCTTGAAATCACTGTCCTGAAGCATACCTCAGCACAAGTAATTTGATACGGCCTTATTGTCAATAGACTAGCCGTCACCAAATTGATTTTTCAAAACCTTTCCTAACGATGAGGCCCGTCTTTCGGCGATTCTTGTGGTTACATTCTGAACTAGCTCCTTATTTCTAGCAGCAATCCTTACATCTATCATGGCTACCAGGTCGGCAACTTTCTTCTTGGCCTCCTCCTCGGCCTTCCTTTGGGCACCTTCATCTGTTACTGGCGTGTTTGTCTAGACTAATCTCCTACGATGTTGAGCTGTTTGCTCCTCGTCAGAATCAATTTCATCCCTCAAAAACAAATGTGTATTGGAACACTGACCCTTGGACAATGGTCGATTGGAAGAGGACCCCATAGGGGTCTGAGAAGGGTAGGAAACAGGAGCTGCGATATCATTGGAAACAGTAGCGGGAGTGGTTACAGAAGGATTGGAAGTCTGAGCCTCTGAAGAAGGCATGAGTTTTCTCCTTTTAGATCTCCTTTCCTCCTTAGCAGCACGATCTGCCTCAATTCTCGCCTTAGCACGATCGACTAACTGTTTGGCAACATCTTCCCCCTTAGCCATCACGTCCACAACTGCATCACAAAAATAAAAGGCTCCACATCAGTGGCAACGTTGGGGTTCAGGTCTCTGACCAGATTGCCCAAAAAGACCGACCGACTATTCAATTTTCAAACCTTTGAGGATTGTAATCTCATAGAGGATCCTGAAGCAGGACATTATTCTCCATTCGTTCGGATGAAGCTGATTAGGGGCAACTCCATAACCTTTGAGAATTGCAATCTCAAAAGCACCAAATGAAAGCCTCAACCCAGCATCCAAGCTCCATAAATGACAAATGAGCCACTTTTTATTCTCACAATCAAAAGGCCCCTCCTGTCATTGACATGGAGCTTGAGCAAGCCATCACAAAGGCTTATATGGGAAGATTGTATCGAGAAGAAATCTTAGCCACTTCTCACCATTATGAGTTTTAAAGGACGAGCCATGGTCTCATAATCTGTATAAGCCTTAAGAAAACCCCTATCTATAGACTGGCTGCTACTCAAAGTCATCTTTGGTAGAGGGGGAGAAATAAAAAATGACATTATGAATAAAGAAGAGAAATCAAAAGCAAGGATTGTTTACTTACTTATAGAAATTCTAAGGTCACTAAAATGGAAAAATCCACACAAAAAATTTAGTAGAGTCTCACTAAAAATCGCTGAAAAATAAGAAAAATTGCCACCAGAGTGCCTATTTATAAGCAAAATATTTCTAGAATACTCCAAACGATTATCCATTGGATGATAGCCACTTGTCTCCAATTCACTAATGGCGGTTATGGAGAACGAAGCATCGCCCTTGACACGTGCACCAATAATAAATGTATAGCGGCTGCCCAAGATAGACAAACGTGACTTATCGAATTCGAAAAAATTCAAAAATCTCGCCAAATGATAAAATAATACATCGCCCAATTGGATCCGTTGGAGGGGAGACAAGTGATAACTATGGCAAATACATCCTTAAAGGCCCAATCAAGGTGGCCCAACAACGTTCGGCAGGGCCCAAGTCCAATAGCAAAAAGGTAAAGCATGATCTGAAAGATAGATCAGGAAACCATGATGTCCGATCGGACTAATGGGACAGCATGTCCTGTCAGCCCACTGATACAAGCCAATGCCCATACTCTCCACCTACTTCCTGTCATATCGCCGCTCATCTACTCTGACTGCAGGTTATCACTCCCCAAGGTACTCGAATACCCTTCCAAAGAACTCTTATAAATAGCCTAAAATACAATGACTCCAGGTATTGAACATCTAAGACTCTCTCTCTTTAAGTATTCCCTCTCGATAGCTACTAACTTGAGTTTCGGAGTGCTAACGCCCAGGTTCGACCGGACACTCCATTTTGCAAGTCCTTTCTTCCGACCAGCTCTTCAACTGCTAGCTCCTCCCTTTACAGATAAATCATTTCGTGTTTTATCAATTAGTATTTTAAATTCTAAAAATATCACTTAATAATTTAATATACTTATTATCTATTTGAATTTATTATAATTATATATAATTATACTCATATAAGTAAGGTTAATATTTTTTGTATTTACTTCATTAGTACTCCATCTAAATATGAAATTATTTTCATGATATGATTGTATTTTTATGTTTCTAACATATGATATTCAAAAATTCATAATTAATCACTTGTAATAATAAAATTAAAATTATATTTTGTAACTTATTATTAGAATATTTTTGATATATATTTAATATTTGATGAATATTTTTTTAATTTTTATACAATAGTATTTAAAATATTATAAAAAAATATAATAATTATAATATTTTAAAAATAGAAAAAAATCCGGTTGAACTGGTCGAACCACGAATTTTCAGCCTTGCGGATTGTAATGGCCTCAACACCGGTCTGGTCATGAACAGTAAATTCCGATGAGGAATAGTGCTCCCGGGCCGGAAATTGGACCCGGAAGTGAAAAATATTTTATTTGACCATCGGAAAGTATTGGTCATGGTGAGTTCGGGGTTGAAATTTGAAGTGAAATCGAGGTCAAATAGGCCTCTGAAAGTCAACAATATGAAAAAGTTAGCGAGTCAATTTCCCCGGTTGGGAAGGTGACTCGATTTTGCATAAATTTTTAAAAATAGCAAATGAACTCTAAAAATTACCAAATTTTGCATGTCTCAATGAAATTTTATTTAGAATATTTTGGTGCAAAAAAATGAATTTTTCGGCGAAGTCGACAGTTGTCAAATCGAACCAGTTCGGTTGAATCGGACCAGTAACGGACTCCGATTGAGCCGAAATTTTATATAAAACCTATTTTTGATGTTTTAAGAATGATGGAATTAAAATTGAAGTGATTTGGAGTGAGGAAGTGGGAGATTTTCAGTTGGGCCTTTGAAAAATGGTTATTGGGCTTTGGAATTTAATTAGTTAAGCCCATTGGATTTGGCCCAAATTTGGCCCATTAGGAGAGCTATATAAGGGTGAGAGATCTACAGAATTCCAGAAAATTTCTGCATCTCCTTCCTCCTCTCCTTTGGCCGAACCCTTCTCCCTCCTTTCTCTCTCAAATTTTCTTCAATCTTGCTCCATTTTCTTTGATATTCAAGCATCTAACCCCTAATTCTATCCCTCTAGATTAGTATTCCAGCCTCAAACCCTGATTTGAAGGATTAAAACAAGAAAAATCCTAAAGGAAAGCTTTAGGTATCTTAAAGAGGTAAGTGATATTCATGGTTTTAAGTTGGGTTTTTGGCATCTTTAAGTATGTTTAAGTGTCTAGAACTCATTTATGTAGTCAAAATAAGCATATGAGATCAAAAAAGTAGGGTTTTATTTGATGGAAATTTCGGTTTCTTTAGGGTTACAAGGAGGAGAGCCATCCAATCCCATTAAAGGCAAGGAAAAGGAAGGATAAACACCCTAAAGCAAGGAGAATATGTAAGTGACTAATAAATCTTAGTAATTTCTTTGATTTTAAATGAAAATCCTTTATGTAACTTAAGAAAATTATGATTAATGTGATAATTAATTAAAATAATGATAGATTGATGTTATAAGACCTTAATTAAGTATGAATAAATGCTTAAATGAATTAATTAGTGATTATATGGTATGGTTTATTTGTTGGCCGAATTTCATACCTAAGGAAACTAAAGTTTAATTAATGAATTTTGATGAAATTAAGCCTTTAAATGGTGTTAGAAATGAAATAATATATATATGAATTTTTGTAGAATTTATAGAAATTAAATGATAGTTTTAGAGACAATTTTTCAATTATGGAAGTATTGAAATTATGAAAGTTATATGAAATAATGTGTATTTTGTTGAGAAAATGATTGATTTTGGTGAATTATGGTGAAGTAATTCACAAATTCTGTAAAAGAAGTGAGAAGGCTAATTAATGAAGAAAATAAGAATAATTAAGGAAAGAAATGTTAAGAAAATAAAGTTTTGATTGAGATTTTAATGAAATTATGCCCTTAGAAATAGTCTGGCAGTGAAAACCTAATTCAGGATATAATTGGCTAGCCATAGGGACATCTGAACCGCGGTGCAAGTCATGGCGACTTGCTTTGCTATGGTAGGATCACTGATCTCCATAGCTTTGTCTGTATCTGATATCTGTTCTGTGGAAAAATGATCTTTGAGGTCATTTTTCAGTCTGTCTGGGACCCATGGGGTCCATGTTCCGAGTATCCTGTCTGAGAATTTCTGTCGGTACTGTACTAGGGGCAAGAAAGTGATAATAAGTTAAAAAGAAGTAAAAAGGAAAGATAAAAGTGAAGTTTAAATAGAAAAAGGACTAAAATGAAAGAAAATAAAAGTTTAGGGGCAAAATGGTAATTTTGCCAAAATGGATAATTAAGATGTAAAAAGGAATAAGAAATAGTTAATAAGGGTAAAATGGTAATTTGGAGATTTAACAGTGTTAAAATGTAAAGTTTTGTAATACAGGGACTAAAATGTAATTTTACCTAAAAGTGGTAAAATAAGGCATAAAAGGTGAATAAATGAAGAATTAGTATAAGAAAAATGAAAATAAATGACTATAATGGCAAAACTGTAAATATGAGGTAAACAGGGACAATTTTGTAATTTAGTGAAACTGTAAAGATTAAACGGAAAAAAAAATTGATAGTAATCAAGTAATAAATGAGAATAGAAGTAAATTATGTAAGTTATAACTGTTTTCTGGACTTTTGAGTAAAAATATGTTTATCTTAGAAGTTTAATTAAATAATTGAATTTTACTACGTTATGAAAGTATTAGGATTGTTAGTCACCACTGGGCATAATTTATGCTCAGCATGTAGTTTCTGCTGCATGCAGGTCACAAGTCAAAGGAGCAGTAAGGCACAATCAAATGATGACATTTTGTTGTATAGTTACACTATAATCTGGCATGTATAAGATTTATTACTTATGGCATGTATATAAACAGACAGTTATGTATGAGGACATGATTATGTAAAAATATATGGAGGTATATATATATATGCTTGTGGTTATGATCTGGACATGATGTGGTGGTGTATTGATGGAGTTGTGAAAGTTAAGATATGTTTATTAGAAGTGTTGTGCCTCTGAGAGGCTGTGGTTTGTCTGATGTTTCAGGGGGCTAGTTAGAAATACAGCCGTTATAATGCCGAAATTTTCGTTAAATAAATAAAAATCTGAGACATTTATAGAACATCGAACAAATAAGTTAAGTATACAATATTATGCATTGACTTTAATTAAATGTAATAAAAAAAAAAAAAATTTCCGGTGTGCGCGCTCTATTCAGGTAGGTCGGAGTGATAAGGGTGTTACAATTATTATTGGTAACAGAGCCAAGGTTTAGGCGGTCCTAAGATCGGAGTGGGTATGAAATGATTTGTCTGTATATACATGTCAGTTACTTTTGAAAGTGAGTATTTTGGAAACTAATGTGCATTTGCTCCTTTTATTTTATAGTGAAAAGATGTCTGCCGAGCAAGAGCAGCAGGCGCCTGAAAGCAGGAGTGAGGCGTCAAGTAATGTCGGGCAACAAGAAGCCCCACAACAAAATCCTCCTCCTGTGGCACCGCCTCCTTTTCCTCAGCCTGATTTCCTTAATTTGATGGCTGACTACATTCAGCAACGACTTCAGGCAGCACCAGCTCCTGTGCAGCCTCAGCCGACAGTGGTACAGGTTCAGCCAGCCCCACCTAGGCGGAGACCTATTTTAGAACAATTAAAAAAATTGGGGGCAGAAGATTTTTCTGGGCGAGAACCTCTGACACCTTCAGTGGCTGAAGAATGGTTATACAAGATAAAAAGGCTGTTTGAAATAACCCATAGCCCACTAGAAGAAAAATTTGAAGGTATTGTGGCATTACTTCAGGGTCCTGCATTTGTATGGTGGGATTCAGTCAGAAGACATACTCCTGCAGAACAGTTGACTTGGGAGTTCTTTGTGGACCAATTTGAGATGAAATATATTGGGTCCGAGTATAAAGCTACTATGCAAGAAGCCTTTTGGAGATTAAAGCAGGGAAACAAGACAGTGGCAGAATATGATCGGGAGTTTGAGCGCCTGAGTGCCTACCTGGATGAAGGCCAGGCTACAGAGGAGAAATTGTGCTTCAGATTTGAGAGAGGCCTACACACCGAGCTTAGACAGATAATTGGAGCTCAGAAGTATCCCACCTTACGTGCCATGGTTGAAGCAGCTATTAAGTTAGAAACTACACAGGCTGAGCAGGCCGAGCGGCAGTCCAGATTTCAGCAAAAGCGAAAACAGGGTCAGTTCAGTGGTAAAGGGAAGAAGATGAAAGGATCTCAGGCATCTCAGGGACAGTCACCAGCAGCAGCAGGTCGTGGTCAGGGAGGTGCTTCGCGAGGCAGAGCTCCAGTTGCTAGTACACCTCGGGACAGGGATAGTGGTTCCGCATTGGCTTGTGAGCACTGTGGTAAGATTCATCCCGGAGAGTGTAGATTGTTGACAGGAGCCTGTTTCAGATGTGGGTCCAGAGATCATCGGATCAGAGACTGTCCTGTCATGCAGACTGCTTCAGTTAATTCTCCAGCATCAGGAACAGGGTCTTCAGCACCCAGAGGTCGGGGTAGAGGAGCCGCCCCTCACACGTCAGCTTCTAGACCGATTGGACAGGCATCCCAGGGTCAGAAGAGAGGATCGGGTCAGACTTATGCTGTCAGAGCCCGTGAAGATGTGGATGCCCCAGATGTGATAGTCGGTACGTTTCTCTTGTTATCTGATTCAGTGCATGCATTGATTGATCCGGGTTCCACTCACTCTTATATTCGCACTGCTTTAGCACGGGAAAAAGGGATGAAAGAGGAGTGCTTGGACCAGGATATTTTGGTGAGCAATCCTCTGGGGCATAGTTTAGTGGTAGATAAAGTATACAGACGGTGTCCTATTAGTACTCAGGGTCATACTTTCCTAGCAAATTTGATTGCTTTACCTTTTCGCGAGTTCGACGTGATTCTGGGGATGGATTGGTTATCCGCCCATCAAGCAACTGTCGATTGTAAAAGAAAGAGAGTTACTTTGAAGCTTGATGATGATCAGGAGATTACAGTGGTGGGTGTAAGAACTGATTTTCTGTCTGATGTGATATCTGCTACGGCTGCTAAGAAGTTAGTTAGAAAGGGATGTATGGCTTATCTGTGTTATGCAGTGGAGGCTACAAAGATCAGTCCAAAGATATCAGAAGTACCTACTGTCAGAGAGTTTCAGGATGTTTTTCCTGATGAATTGCCAGGTTTGCCACCTGACAGGGAGGTAGAGTTTTCTATTGATGTTGCTCCAGGTACTGCACCTATTTCTATTGCTCCCTATAGGATGGCACCTGCAGAGTTAAAAGAATTGAAGATTCAGTTACAGGAGCTGTTAGATAAAGGGTTCATCCGACCTAGTGTGTCTCCCTGGGGAGCGCCAGTTTTGTTTGTGAAAAAGAAAGATGGTACACTCAGGTTGTGCATTGATTACAGACAACTGAATAAAGTTACCATTAAGAACAAGTATCCTCTCCCTCGCATCGAAGATTTGTTTGATCAGCTTAAGGGAGCAGGTGTTTTCTCAAAGATTGACTTGAGATCAGGCTATTACCAGATGGGAGTAAAAGAAGTAGATGTGCCGAAGACTGCTTTTCGCACCAGGTACGGCCACTATGAGTTTCTGGTTATGCCTTTTGGGCTTACAAATGCTCCAGCCGCCTTTATGGATTTGATGAATAGGGTTTTTCATCCCTATTTAGACCAGTTTGTAGTAGTTTTTATTGATGACATACTGGTCTACTCCAAGACGCCTGAAGAACATGATAAGCATTTGAGAATTGTCCTGCAGACTCTGAGAGAAAAACAGCTATATGCTAAGTTTAGCAAGTGTGATTTTTGGTTAAGTGAAGTGTCTTTTCTGGGCCATGTGATATCTGCAGAGGGAATTAAAGTGGATCCTTCGAAGATTGATGCGATTCTTCAATGGAAACCACCCAAAAATGTTACTGAAATGAGAAGTTTTCTTGGTTTAGCCGGGTATTACAGGAGATTCATCAACGGATTTTCTACTATTGCAACACCTTTGACCCGGTTACTTCAGAAGAATACCCGATTTGTATGGACCGATGCTTGTCAAGAAGCCTTTGAAAGACTTAAAAGCATGTTAACTGAAGCTCCGATTCTTACTCAACCTGAGTCGGGTAAAGATTTTGTGGTTTATAGTGATGCATCCAGGAATGGGTTAGGTTGTGTTTTAATGCAAGAAGGCAAAGTGATTGCATATGCTTCCCGACAGCTGAAGACACACGAGAAAAATTACCCTACCCATGATCTGGAACTAGCAGCCATTGTTTTTGCGCTGAAGATTTGGAGACACTACTTATATGGCGAGAGATGCTATATTTACTCTGATCATAAGAGTTTAAAATACCTATTTACCCAGAAAGAACTCAATCTTAGACAAAGGCGCTGGTTAGAATTGATCAAAGATTATGATTGCTACATTGACTACCACCCAGGAAAAGCTAATGTAGTAGCCGATGCACTTAGCAGAAAATTTATGTCAGGTGATGTTAATGTCATTAAGTAAATTAGCATAGATACTTGATATGGTTTAGTAATTAATTGTTTTATCTGCAGCTCTTCGAGCTATGAATGCCTGTTTAAGTCTGACTTCAGATGGAGCTTTGATGGCGGAATTGCAAGTAAAGCCTGACTTTGTGCATCAAGTTAAGACTGCTCAGAAAGAAGATGATCGGTTGATGAGTATTCAGAATCGGCTTCAAAATGGCATTGTGGAGAATTATTCCTTAGGTGATGATAGAAGCCTCTACTTTAAACAAAGGCTTTGTGTCCCAAATCAGGAAGAATTAAAGAAAAGTATTTTAACTGAAGCACATCACAGCAGCTATGCTATGCATCCTGGAGGCAATAAAATGTACCAAGACTTGAAAGCTTTCTATTGGTGGCCAGGTATGAAGCGGGATGTGACGGAATTTGTAAGTAAGTGTCTGATTTGTCAACAAGTTAAAGCTGAACACCAAGTTCCTTCAGGATTGCTGCATCCTTTATTAGTACCAGAATGGAAATGGGACCGAGTAACTATGGATTTTGTGACAGGCTTGCCTTTGACTCAGAAGAAACATGACGCTATCTGGGTGATCATAGATCGGCTTACCAAGTCTGCTCACTTTTTACCAGTTCGGATGGATTATCCTTTGTCAAAACTGGCGGAATTATACATCAATGAGATTGTGAGACTACATGGAGTGCCATCTTCCATTGTTTCTGACAGAGATCCGAGGTTTACTTCTCGTTTCTGGCACAGTTTTCAAGATGCTTTGGGTACAAGGCTTCACTTTAGTACAGCCTTTCACCCTCAGACAGACGGTCAGTCCGAGAGAGTGATCCAGGTTTTGGAAGATATGCTTAGATGCTGTATTCTAGAGTTTGGCACCAGCTGGGAAAAGCATTTACCTTTGGCAGAGTTTGCATACAACAACAGCCATCAATCCAGTTTGAAAATGGCTCCTTTTGAAGCGCTTTATGGTAGGAAGTGCAGAACTCCTCTTTGTTGGACTGAGTTGAGTGAAAGAAAGTTAATGGGTTCTGATTTGATTCGCGATTCTGAAGAAAAGGTTCGGGTCATTAAGGGTAGATTGAAAGAAGCTATGGATCGCCAGAAGTCCTATGCGGATTTAAAAAGAAGGGACATAGAATTTCAGGTTGGGGATCGAGTTTTCCTTAAAGTATCTCCATGGAGAAAGATTCTGAGATTTGGAAAGAAGGGCAAGTTGAGTCCCAGATTTATTGGCCCTTATGAGATACTGCAGCGAGTGGGTCCTGTAGCTTATAGATTGAAATTACCTTCGGCCCTAGAGAAGATACATGATGTGTTCCATGTGTCTATGCTCCGTAGATACAGATCAGATCCTAGTCACGTGATTACACCAGATGAGATCCAGGTAACAGATGACATGACCTATGAAGAAGAACCTGTGAGGATTTTAGCAAGAGAAGTCCGTCAACTCAGAAACAAGCAGATCCCACTAGTAAAGGTTCTGTGGCGCCATCATAACATGGAAGAAGCTACGTGGGAACCTGAGGCGGCTATGAAACATCAGTATCCCCATCTCTTTAATACAGGTAAATTTCGAGGACGAAATTTCTTTTAGTAGGGGAGAATTGTAATGGCCTCAACACCGGTCTGGTCATGAACAGTAAATTCCGATGAGGAATAGTGCTCCCGGGCCGGAAATTGGACCCGGAAGTGAAAAATATTTTATTTGACCATCGGAAAGTATTGGTCATGGTGAGTTCGGGGTTGAAATTTGAAGTGAAATCGAGGTCAAATAGGCCTCTGAAAGTCAACAATATGAAAAAGTTAGCGAGTCAATTTCCCCGGTTGGGAAGGTGACTCGATTTTGCATAAATTTTTAAAAATAGCAAATGAACTCTAAAAATTACCAAATTTTGCATGTCTCAATGAAATTTTATTTAGAATATTTTGGTGCAAAAAAATGAATTTTTCGGCGAAGTCGACAGTTGTCAAATCGAACCAGTTCGGTTGAATCGGACCAGTAACGGACTCCGATTGAGCCGAAATTTTATATAAAACCTATTTTTGATGTTTTAAGAATGATGGAATTAAAATTGAAGTGATTTGGAGTGAGGAAGTGGGAGATTTTCAGTTGGGCCTTTGAAAAATGGTTATTGGGCTTTGGAATTTAATTAGTTAAGCCCATTGGATTTGGCCCAAATTTGGCCCATTAGGAGAGCTATATAAGGGTGAGAGATCTACAGAATTCCAGAAAATTTCTGCATCTCCTTCCTCCTCTCCTTTGGCCGAACCCTTCTCCCTCCTTTCTCTCTCAAATTTTCTTCAATCTTGCTCCATTTTCTTTGATATTCAAGCATCTAACCCCTAATTCTATCCCTCTAGATTAGTATTCCAGCCTCAAACCCTGATTTGAAGGATTAAAACAAGAAAAATCCTAAAGGAAAGCTTTAGGTATCTTAAAGAGGTAAGTGATATTCATGGTTTTAAGTTGGGTTTTTGGCATCTTTAAGTATGTTTAAGTGTCTAGAACTCATTTATGTAGTCAAAATAAGCATATGAGATCAAAAAAGTAGGGTTTTATTTGATGGAAATTTCGGTTTCTTTAGGGTTACAAGGAGGAGAGCCATCCAATCCCATTAAAGGCAAGGAAAAGGAAGGATAAACACCCTAAAGCAAGGAGAATATGTAAGTGACTAATAAATCTTAGTAATTTCTTTGATTTTAAATGAAAATCCTTTATGTAACTTAAGAAAATTATGATTAATGTGATAATTAATTAAAATAATGATAGATTGATGTTATAAGACCTTAATTAAGTATGAATAAATGCTTAAATGAATTAATTAGTGATTATATGGTATGGTTTATTTGTTGGCCGAATTTCATACCTAAGGAAACTAAAGTTTAATTAATGAATTTTGATGAAATTAAGCCTTTAAATGGTGTTAGAAATGAAATAATATATATATGAATTTTTGTAGAATTTATAGAAATTAAATGATAGTTTTAGAGACAATTTTTCAATTATGGAAGTATTGAAATTATGAAAGTTATATGAAATAATGTGTATTTTGTTGAGAAAATGATTGATTTTGGTGAATTATGGTGAAGTAATTCACAAATTCTGTAAAAGAAGTGAGAAGGCTAATTAATGAAGAAAATAAGAATAATTAAGGAAAGAAATGTTAAGAAAATAAAGTTTTGATTGAGATTTTAATGAAATTATGCCCTTAGAAATAGTCTGGCAGTGAAAACCTAATTCAGGATATAATTGGCTAGCCATAGGGACATCTGAACCGCGGTGCAAGTCATGGCGACTTGCTTTGCTATGGTAGGATCACTGATCTCCATAGCTTTGTCTGTATCTGATATCTGTTCTGTGGAAAAATGATCTTTGAGGTCATTTTTCAGTCTGTCTGGGACCCATGGGGTCCATGTTCCGAGTATCCTGTCTGAGAATTTCTGTCGGTACTGTACTAGGGGCAAGAAAGTGATAATAAGTTAAAAAGAAGTAAAAAGGAAAGATAAAAGTGAAGTTTAAATAGAAAAAGGACTAAAATGAAAGAAAATAAAAGTTTAGGGGCAAAATGGTAATTTTGCCAAAATGGATAATTAAGATGTAAAAAGGAATAAGAAATAGTTAATAAGGGTAAAATGGTAATTTGGAGATTTAACAGTGTTAAAATGTAAAGTTTTGTAATACAGGGACTAAAATGTAATTTTACCTAAAAGTGGTAAAATAAGGCATAAAAGGTGAATAAATGAAGAATTAGTATAAGAAAAATGAAAATAAATGACTATAATGGCAAAACTGTAAATATGAGGTAAACAGGGACAATTTTGTAATTTAGTGAAACTGTAAAGATTAAACGGAAAAAAAAATTGATAGTAATCAAGTAATAAATGAGAATAGAAGTAAATTATGTAAGTTATAACTGTTTTCTGGACTTTTGAGTAAAAATATGTTTATCTTAGAAGTTTAATTAAATAATTGAATTTTACTACGTTATGAAAGTATTAGGATTGTTAGTCACCACTGGGCATAATTTATGCTCAGCATGTAGTTTCTGCTGCATGCAGGTCACAAGTCAAAGGAGCAGTAAGGCACAATCAAATGATGACATTTTGTTGTATAGTTACACTATAATCTGGCATGTATAAGATTTATTACTTATGGCATGTATATAAACAGACAGTTATGTATGAGGACATGATTATGTAAAAATATATGGAGGTATATATATATATGCTTGTGGTTATGATCTGGACATGATGTGGTGGTGTATTGATGGAGTTGTGAAAGTTAAGATATGTTTATTAGAAGTGTTGTGCCTCTGAGAGGCTGTGGTTTGTCTGATGTTTCAGGGGGCTAGTTAGAAATACAGCCGTTATAATGCCGAAATTTTCGTTAAATAAATAAAAATCTGAGACATTTATAGAACATCGAACAAATAAGTTAAGTATACAATATTATGCATTGACTTTAATTAAATGTAATAAAAAAAAAAAATTTCCGGTGTGCGCGCTCTATTCAGGTAGGTCGGAGTGATAAGGGTGTTACACGGATTCTTTATCCGGTCCGATTTTAATAACATTGGTTGTAAATGTTTAGAATCCTATTTGTTTATTGTTTGTAGATAATTAAAAATTTACATGTATCTCTTTATTTGGCGGGTTAAATTTTTATTTTATCCAAAATCTAAAAATAAAATTTAAATTTTATTCTCTCCCAAATCTAAAACTAAAATTTCAATATATATTAATTTTAAATGATTATATTAGTATTTTTTTATTTTTTTAATGTTTGACACTAAATCATATTTATCAATATATTAAAGGCTATGTAAATTTCAATATTAACACATTATAAATTTCATAGTTTAAAAACCTAGTAAACAATGGCATACTAGTACAAGGAAAATTAAATATTACCTCTAAATTAAATTAATCACACAATAATGATAATAGCTATGATAAATTCTTTTTTAATTACAAAAATATTAGATGGAAACATACATTTCAACAAGAATTAAATACTCATGCAGATATTGGTGCCAAAAATAAAGATATAGTTGTGATACTAAAGTACATGAAATTAAATTATTACAATAATTAGGTGATAAATTATTTAGTTAAATGATTTATTACAATATTTTATATATATAATTAAGTACGAGGTTTTGTTTAATCATAAGTCATAACTAATGAATAATTATTTAAATATCTTTTAAATTATTTATATGATATGATAGATTAGAAATTTAAAATAATATTATATATAAATAATAAGTAATTTATTTAATAATTAATAAAAATAGGTTCTTTTGGTCCAATGTGATTCTGGAATAATTTGGTACAGTTTAATATGAATTTGGATTTAACTTAAGACAAAATATTCAAATATGTTCCAAATAAGGTTAATGATACAATTTACCTCTATTTTGTTTTATTCGATATTTTGGTTTAGTTTTAAAAGATCCAAATCTATATATACTCATAATGTAATTGTCATGTGTAAGGCACATGCACACAAAATTAGTATTTCTAATATTAGAAAATTTCTTGTCAAAGCAGAAAGTGATTAACAATTAAAAAAAAAGGAAATATTAATTAGGAAGAAAAAAGCAGAAATATTTTTGAATATCCAATCATCTTCTAATATTGGGATTTGATTCAACGCGAGCGCATGTTGCACACGTATTTGAATCGTCAGATCGACGGGACATGCATGATCTAATAGTATCTGATACACGCATACAAAATTACTACTATGGGGTTTGCTATGCAAGAAAAGGCTAGAATAAATGAGTTTGGTTATATGGAAAATGTGGAATGTTAGAAACAAGTTTACATCATTGTTATTAAACTCGGGTTGACTCGGGCGGTCGGACCGGTTGAACCGTGACTCGGCAAGCAATTCGAGTCGATTCAACATGAAAATCGGAAAGGGTAAAAACTCGGATTGACTCGGAAAAAATCGGGTTGAACCGGTGACTCGGTGACTCGGACCGGATTCCGGTTCAACCAAAAAAATTTACATTTTAAGAAATCAATCCCTAAATTCCCAAAAAATACAGTGATATAATTAAAAACATAAAATTTAAAGATCCTATAATGTGTTCTTTTAACTAAATCCATAACAAATTATTATGTATATTCAAAATATACAAAATCAATGTCTATAATACATATCTAAATGTAGAATTGAATCACCACAAAAATTTTTTATATTTAATCCTAACAGTAGATAATTTTTTTAATTATTATTTTTTATATATAAGAGTTTATTATATATAGATCGAAAAAATCATTTGATAGTAATTACAACTAATGAATTGGTAATTATGATTAAAAATTTTGAAATGATAGAAATATTTGAATATATAATTAGTTTATAAGAAATAAAAAGCTGGTAAGAAATTGGATTAAGTTTTGATTGCTTAAATTGCATGTTAATGGAGCTGCAATTAGATATTGATAAGCACCATCCAATGGCAATTAATGTTGACTAATTAAGCATCACCATGTTTCAATTGGTATATAAGTAGCATACAAATAATTTTAGAAACACAACTAACTTTGTTGGTTTTAATATTTTTACATTGATATTTATTAATTAATAAAATTTTCAATGTCTTTTGATATATTATATTTTTATTTTTTTTATAAATAATTATATTTAATAAAAAGTAAAAACTCCGAGTCGAACCGATCCAACCAATTGACTCTTGACTCAGTTGGTAGACCGAGTCGATCTCCGAACCGATTCTGAAAACATTGGTTTACATAGGATAATCTATTGATGGCCCTTCATATTGTGGTTAACTATGCTTTATCTTTTCTAGGAGAATGGAGGGCGACAAAGGAGGTTTTAAATATAGTTTTTGTGACAGGAACGAATAGCACATTGATGTTGTCTTCCTTTGTGCAAATAGTAAACAACTTATGGAGTTGTAATATTGATGCTACGGTGTTTGCTGATTAGCAAATAAGTGGATTTGAAGCTATTTTCAAGGATATTGATGATCAGTTCTTTAAAATTATTTCAGGTCATTGACCAGGGGTACTTTCTTCTCATGTTGCAGAAGGTCTGATACTTCGTTCAGTTCTCTCATGGATTGAAACTCACCTCCCGACAAATGAAAATATTTACACTAATGCCCAAGAACTTTATTTTGCTGTTTGTAATAGTTTAGAAATTTTTTTCTGATTTTAGTATAGCTGTATTGAATTATAAGTTTCTATTTTTTCATAAATTAGATATTGAATTATCTTGAATTAAGAGGTCTAACAACTCTAAAATTCATATCATTGTTGTATGAATCGATTATTATGTGGAATGATTGTTCCCCTTGTCTTTGATCTTTTCATTTATAAAGGCTTTGCTTTTCTTCAAAAATAATATATATATATATATATCACAAAAAGAAAATAATTAACAATTAAAAGAAAAATAATATGTTTTATGTTCTTCTAAGAAAAAGAAATAGTAATTAGGAAAAAAATTAGAAAAAGAAAAAAAAAAGAAAGCTAATAACAGCCTTGTTTACTTTTTAATTTATAAAAATTGAATTATAAGTTGGTTCATGATCTAATTTTTTTTTTTGGGATCATTTTGAGTGATCTACCAAGTTAATTCTTAATCTAAATATTTTTTTTGGATCATTTCAGAATTTTTAGCTTTGGATCAAGTTGGAGCTTACCTTTCTTTTTTCAATAAATTTTAGTAGAATAAAACATGCCAGAACTAATAAAATTGAACCAGCAAACATGTGACCTATGAAATGAGAAAGAAATTAGTACTGCACATTTTGTTGGGTGTAGTGTGATATATGAATGGGTAGTGCAAATCTGCAATTATTTTCTCCAAGATCCTTTTCACACTGTAATTACTCTTTAATTTCATGTAGCAAACGTATATGAATGTGACTCGAATAATATAATAAACAAAAATAAATGAATGGTTAAAAAAAAACATAACCTATTAAACATCTTAACGCCTTGGAACTTGCAAGCTGAAACCAAAAGTCCTAATCTCCTCTTTCTTTCAAGCAAGCAAGATAGAAAAAGTGAAACAAATTGACCAATCAATAATTATACAACCAAGGCACGAATCATATAATTTCTAAATAAAATGTTAAAAAAAAGAGTTATAAAAACAAAGACAAAACCAAAAACAGTTGCTGTTTAGCCAAGTCATCTCCCACCAACACTACCATCTACAATTACAAAAACTCTACATAGAAATCTCAGAATTCATAACCCAATTGAGGGTGGTGAGAGAGAAAAAAATGGCAGAAAGGCATTGTTACAGAGATGTGTTGCCATTTATTACTTTGGTGATAATGGAGTGTGTTAATGTTGGGTTGAATACACTTTACAAAGCAGCCACTTTGGAAGGGATGAATTACCATGTTTTTATTGTTTATGATTATGCTATTGCTGCTCTTGTTCTTCTTCCTGCTCCTTTCATTTCCCACAGGTATTTTCTCCTCTCTCGCTTAATTTCATATTTCCTTAAACGGGTATTCAAGAAAATCATCAATGTCAAATTTTGCCAAATGGGTATTCACAAAAGTTCATCAAGTATTTCTAGATGGTATTCAAAAAAGTTCATCAAGATCAATTATTCTAAATAGGTATACAAAAAATTTCATCAAGATCAAATTTTGGCCAAATGGGTATTCAAAAGAACTCATGAAGTTCCAATCTTTTAAAAGTTCTTCTCTTGTTGCAGATCAAGAGTGCTTCCTCCATTAAGTTTCTCCATCATCTATAAAATTGCTCTTCTTGGAGTTATTGGGTAACAATTAATCACTTGTCTGATTTTTTATTTTTCAATTTCTTTTTTTAGTTTCCCTATTTTTACTGAATTTATTAGTTTTTTGGGTTATGGAGCAGAAGCTCATCTCAGATCCTGGGATACACAGGCATAAATTATAGTTCTCCAACTTTATCTTCAGCCATCAGCAATCTTACTCCAGCTTTCACTTTCATTCTTGCCATCATTTTCAGGTTTTTCATCACTTCTTTACTATCATTTTCTTTTATGATTTCACATGACTAGACCTAATTGGAGAAAAGAAATTTTTTTTTTGTTAATATTGACCAGACCTTATCTGATAAAAGATTAAATGGCTTGTTACCCTTTTTTCCTTTTTTTGTCCTGTCCAATGTTTTTTTCTTTTTCACTTTTGTACTCTCTAATGTGGTCTGGCAACGACAGAAATTCTGCACCTTCACTTATTTTGTCCCATCTTATTTACTTTTTAGGTTTTAGGTCTCTTTTTAATTTCGTTTGCTTCAAGTTACTTCGCCTAGAGACATGGATAGAGGTATTGTTGCATAACAGTTAAAAGTAGTACAAACTTTTGTGTGGATTAAAGTCTGAACTATAATTTATACTTCAATTATTTAATTTGTAGCAATTCAATCTTAAATTATAGCAATCCAGAGATGCGTTGATTTAATTTATAAAATTTAATTTTCTAGATCATGTATTGGTTTATGATTTGATATTTTGAACCAATCAGTATTACCTACAACTAAATTTTAGCATGCTACTAACCGATTTCTAAAACTAGAACATCTATGAAGGTTAATGTACATAATAATAATAATATGAAGAATATAATTCTCTCTCTCTTGTTGTGTACCATCAGTCTATCAAGATCGTGAGACACACATATTCATCACTAGGCTTGCCAATTAGTACCATTTTGCATCTATATAATTTGAAGATAAGTTTATCTAGCACGTAGTTGCAGTCCTTAGATTCTGCGTTACTAGTGTTGCTGCTGATAATGATCGTGTCTTCTTTGCGGAAATTAAATTCCAAAATTATGTTGATTATGACAATCCCTTCACTTTCAAGTAGATTAATTGTGATGTGACTCTGAAATTGTGTATGCTCTTATCAGAGTCATGGACCTCTAACTTCTTTAATTGTTCCTTTGGCCAAATTCCTATTTTGGCTTGAAAAGGATGGAAAGAGTTTCTCTCAGAAAAAGAAGCAGCCAGGCCAAAGTTTTGGGCACCATTGTATCAATAACAGGTGCTTTTGTAGTTACTCTTTACACAGGCCCAGCGATTATCATTGCTTCGTCGCGATCCGTTAAACGCGATCAACCTCTTCGATCATCAAACCCGAACTGGGTACTTGGTGGCATTTTCCTGACAGCTGAATATATACTAGTTCCATTGTGGTACATCGTTCAGGTACAGTCACAAATATAATGCAGCACATACTACTATTAGTACTACTCGTTAACATTTCGGGGATTGATTTTCCATTGCAATCATATTAACAGACACAAATAATGAAGGAGTACCCAGCAGAGATGACAGTGGTCTTCTTTTACAATTTATGTGTGAGCATCATAGCAGCAATTTATACTCTAATTGTAGAAGGAACTTCAAGTGCCTGGATAGTGCGGCCGGGTATAGCATTAGCCTCCATTTTTTGCTCGGTGAGACACCGATGCTGTTAAATTCATCCACTGAATGATTACCCTATGTTTATGCTTTCATTTCTAATTCCCTGGAATTGTATCTTCTGTAGGGACTTTTTGGATCATGCTTAAATAATACAGTTCATACATGGGCCCTGCATTCGAAGGGCCCTGTCTTTGTAGCAATGTTCAAGCCTTTGTCAATTGCCATTGCTGTTGCCATGGGTGTCATGTTGCTTGGCGATATTCTCCATCTTGGGAGGTATTATCACAAATCTCAGTGAATTTTTATACTTCACCCCATCTGAACTATTCTGAGTCTATTTTCAGTTTTTACTAAATTTTGCTCTTAATTTTAACACATTTTAGTGATGTGCTAAAGTCAATTTAACTAAGGCATGATCAGTATACCAATAGGCAAAATTAAAGAAAGACAACTTTTTTCAGTTTTTGTTTTAGTTGCATAATGCTGATATTGTCCTGGATTCAACAGTCTAATTGGAGCAACAATAATATCCATTGGGTTTTATACTTTAATGTGGGGAAAATCCAAAGAAGAGTTGGGTGATGATGTGGCTACTAGTAACCTACCTCAGAAGGCTCCTCTGTTGAAAAGCTACAGAGATGAACTAGTGTAGGGAAATCACCAAAGATGGACACACAGTGCCCGTTTTCGCCTTTTAGAAATTAGGGCATTTGCAGTCGAAGCATAACATGGGGTAGTTACATGGATCCAAATCAAACGAAGTCCCCTTAATACACTTGTTTGTACAGCACAACGCACAATGTTTTGGACCTAGTATAGTATATTAAAAGTAGAATAGTAGAAAACAAATAGCAATTGTATACCCTCCTTTAAGTATGTAATGCTTCTGATTCCACTGGATGATGGGTTGGATTTTTCATATTAGCCTGATTTGATACAGAAGTTGTACCAAAACACAGTTATTGTGCTTTGATGTGTTATCAACTGCTGACAAAATGTAAATAGAAATCCTTGCCAATCACTGCTCTTCGACTTGACTCCTGCTTTCATTCAATTCTTCCATTTTGTATTGTTTGGATCATGCAAACCTGCCTTAGACCCTTGGTAATACATTCACCGACAAGACAATACGTGCTTTTCTATTTCAGTGCATGACTAAGAATTAGGATATCAATACAAAAAGATAACCAAACTATCAAACTATGGGGCATTGTCTACCTTTAACTGCATGTTCAAATTGTCTGATTACTCGTGTATACCATGCAACCGTTTGCATTCATAAGATAATAGCAGATTGGTACAAGAACAAAAGCCACGAGTAAATGACTCCCATTGGCTACTCAAGTTGCCCAGCTCAATGGAATAAATACTCCTATCTGACTATGGAACTTGAAGAAGAAATGCACATAGCATAACTACCCATCTCAGCGACACACCTTTAGTATAGAGCATGAAATTTAAGGAAAAAAAAAATTTCTTGATGGCATAAGCATAATCTAAAAAAACTCTATGATTGGCTAGTGAAAAACAAGGTCAAATTATACCGTATCAACATAATTCTAGTAGCAAGTAATGAAAAACAAAGATCTTCTATACCTAGAACAACCATCAAAAATTCTTTGTTTCCTTCTCCATGATAACAGCAAGAAGATTTACAAAACCTCATCTATCATTCACATAATTGTAACAAGGTAGTGCAATCCCTCGCCACGCACATGAAAGCAGAAAATAGCAGAACTGCAAGTTTCCTGAACTCAATCCAAATGCCACTATTATGTAATTCTGAGTTCAAAAATGGTCGTTGACTCTTCGGGCAGTCCCATTTGGGACATCTGGTCAAACTGACTATTGGAGCAGCCAAGATGGCAGCAAAATAAGGCAACTTGCAATGGAATCTTTAATGGGGTAGCTATAATGGCAGCAGACTTCTGCACCTGGCACTGGAATCTTCTCTCAAGTCTTAAGATCATCAGACATAGCAAAAGGTATACAATGTGTTGCAAGGATATCAGCAGTTGCTGCCTTAGCATTCTTGGTATGTAAGACCACAATCTGCAGAAACGAATTTAGAACCCAAAAATTCATGAAATGAGAGAGAGAGAGAAACCTGTTGATATTCTAGGTCAAACTTTAAAAATTTGTCATCACAGTTTTCTACCATGTCAGCCAAGTTCTTCAGATTTTTAACAGGCTTGCCATTGAAAGCAAGAACCTACAAAATAGCAGAAAGATCTTTGACAAAGTACTCTTTAGGTTCCCATGCCAATTTACATCATTAATCCAGAATCCTACCTGAGTGTTGACAATTTCCTCGTATCCAATATTAATGTCAGCCACAAGGACCTAGCACACATTTCAAGTACATATTTGCATGAAATTGTTAGTGTTCTTTTTCCTTTTTCTTAAGAAAAAATTATTAAGCTACCTCATGATTCATGATCTCATGGAAAACAACAAAACTACAAGGTCAGGGACTTGGGAAGTAGGGACTGGGTGAAGTTGGTGTCATCGGAAGAGAGAGTGAGAGAGACATACCTGTGAGACAACCACCACCTGTTCATCTACAGACTGTGCCATTGCATGTAGATGCTTATCCAATAGTTTGACTGGAGCATCAAATTCATAGTCCTTTCCATACTGGAGGGAAGACAAATTTAATCAATTACAATAGAAAAATTGGCCCAACTGAGGACCTGTTATAACGCCAAATATAATTCTACTAGAGTACATTCAGAACTGACAAAGATGCTAGGCTCTCCACAAATCACACTAGCTACCAATAAAATTGCAATCCCATATCAGTTGAATAATAAAAAGCCCAAAACATTCTCACTTGTAGGCAATATGAATACATTAACCCAGTGATGTTATGCAGCACGTGCGTTAGCACTTGACTTAATATAAAGTAAAATGCAAAGGCCAAAATCTTTCATTGAGGTTTTGCACTTCACAAGTGGACATGAGGTGTGTTTCCACTGAACATAAGAAACAACTGATGGGGCAGATTCATCCATCCAGACTATAGCACCCTTGTTGACAAGTGGCATTGTGAAAGGCAAGGAGTGAAATAGAAGAATTATTTATAGGATACATACAATTACAGATCAGTGTTGGAAACTTCTGAACTAACAAAGTGCTTAATAACAATGAAACAACACATAAAAAGAGGACAAAAAATGATAATGCACCATTTTAATAAAAGTATTGGTGACAGCTTGAAGTTTGAAGAACATAATCTATAGCCAAGCACTTAACTCACTTGCACTGATGAGCATGAGTAAGGGGCCCATCAAGTGAGTTAGGAGACCATCGGAGTGAAAGTATTTCATGTCCATGTAGATTCTAGAGACATATTTGAGTATGCAAGTATTAAGCTCTAACAAGGAGTGACTGAAAAGCAAATGGCGTATAAAAAAATTAAAAGAGGAGGCAACAAACCACAGAAAAAAGAACTATGGTGAAAATGTCCAAATTGAGAACACACCTCAGAACGCAGATAAGGAACAGATACAGCAGAAAAGACAAATCCTGCAATGATGTAATAAGAAGGGGGTTTGCCCTTGATATGTGCTGGGATCAACCGTGTATGAGTTGCAAGTTTTATATTGAATTCAAGTATCTGTGATTTCCGAAGAACCTTTACTACAGCTTTGTCCCCAGTGTACTTTTGAGAAACAAGATAACTGAAACTAATTCGCTCTCCATGCCTGAAAGGGACTGAAAACCAATCCAAAGAAAATTAGTATGCATTAACATACATAAATTATGAAAATATTTATGAAATTGGTATCTTGCTCACCAACTTAGAGAAAAATGGTATGACATTATGCAAACCATGTCAAATGAGAAACGAAGAAAGATCTTGAGGTGCAATTGTAACAGAAATTATACAAAGGTTAGCATTTGAAACAAACAAATAAATAAATATAGTTATGGGTAACAAACACATTGGATTGTAGTAAAGTGAAAATGCTTACTTGTCCCATCATTTGCAATGTTAACCCCATCAAAACTAAGGATGACATCAGAAGGCTTCAAAACATTGGATTCTGGAGCTGTTGGTTCGATTCTTCTAATCCGGACTCCCTTCATATCAGGTCCCATCCCCATTGATATACGCAAATCAGGATTTTCCATCTTCTGCCACTCAACACCGAGAATAGGAAAGCCTAACACAGCAAAAACATACAGATTATGATAAGAAAAGAACAGTTCCAGCAGCAATAATATATAGAATATCAATCATTGAGCCAAACATATCAGGTTATCTGTTCTAACTCTGTGAACCAAGGGAAATAAAATTGTACCATGTATCTGCATTTGGCCATAGAGTGAGTAAATCGAGAAAATAAAGGAGAAATATCTTGCGAAGAGGAGGAAAAAGTGCCAAATGTACCTGTATAGGCTCCATTCTTCTCATAATCGCGAATAAAATGTATTATAACTGGCGTGGGTATAACGTAACCAATGTTCTCCACATCTTCATGTTTCAGAGATTGAAATGCAATGCCAACGCATTTTCCCTTGTCATTAAAAGCAGGCCCACCAGAATTTCCAGAGTTTATGGCTGCATCTATCTGCATCATCCAGAATATAAATTGGATTCATACATACTCAATCACCAGGAAAAATGTTAAACAGTAGCAGGTACAATTGTAGTCTATAACCTGCAATCCCAAAAGTTCAGTTGAACCATGGACGTAAGATAGTATCTCTATGCGTGAAACAACACCACTTGTCACGGAGATTGTGTCACCTCCAATAGGGTAACCCACGACTGTTACAGCATCTTGAAGGGCAGGCAAATCTCCAAACTCCACGGGTGTGACACCCTCCCAGAACTCATCATCATTTACTGTTAACAATGCTGTCACATCAAGAAAGAAAATTATTGTCAATAATATAAAAACAAACTCTTCCTACATCCAATTATTCATATGGATGCAATAATATTGCTCAATGAGATGAATAGATGATAATGTCAAGGTATGAATGAAAGATCATGCAGCACTAATAGCAATTCAAAAGCTTTTATTTCAAGGTTTAAAAAAAAAGAAAAAAAAAAGCCTATAGATTTAAACAGGCCTTCAATGTATGTTAGTTTATTAGTGCATGATAACACAGATATAAAACTGAAGAGATATCATTGATTCAAGAAGAATATAGGAGCAGTAATCAGTAAAAGTTGCAGATAGAGTCATATTTCATTCCAAAAGACATGAAGACAAGAATAAAGTCAAAAGAAGTGCCTAAATTTTTTACCCTCAACTAATATCAACGACATCTTTTATCCCTATTTTGCTCCTACCCAAGTTATATCACAAAATATCAATTCAAGGTTATTACATCCCAAAGAAATCCATAATTGTAATAAACTGTAGAAATTCTTCGTGTAAGCACGGAAAAAGAACAGTATTGCCCTTCGATAGAAGAATATAGCATATTGAAACAAATTCCATCATCCATTTGTTTCCCAGAATATCATGTAAATGAAATTCTACCCATCCACCAAACATATAATAATTTGCTTTAAAACAATTATAAGAAAAAATAAATGCAAAAACCAAAACTTAACCATCACAGATATTCAATGAAGCAAACAGTTCAAACTAAACATCAAAATTATCCAATTGCACCACACACACACACACACACACAAAATATCAGATAATCAATTGTATATAATATCAATATATAAAAAATAAAGCTAGAATGGGAAAGATATAAACTGTGCATACCAATATCACACTCTGTGCCAATTGCCAATACAGTAGCCAAAAACTTAGTATCAGAGCCCCGCTTTTTAAGTTTAACCTGAGTATGATGTTCTACAGAATGGGCATTTGTCAAAACTCTCTTTCCCCCAATAATAAACCCACTACTACTTGAACTATACTGCCTTTTCCGCTGCCATGGAAGCGAAAAATTTGGTTCAGTATGCACACAGAACACCTTCACAACAGCATCCATCGACGGAACAACTTTCACCACCGTTTCCCACTCCGCCGCAGCAACCACCCCGACCATATTATTATGCCTAATTTCGGCTCCAGGCGCGTGAAATTCGCCGTTTTGCTCGCCGTGACGCATCAGTCTCCGTTCAGGGGACTTGGGTTCTGATTTTTCGGTGTGTTTTCCGACTTTTCTTGGTCTTCCACGGCGACCAGAGGGAGGAGGGCTAACGGTGGTGGTGGGGGATTCGGTGGTGGTGGCGGAGGTGGATGGGAGAGAAACGGTGTCGTTTTGAGGTGCGTTGGTGGTGAATTGGAAGTCTATAGTTTCAGGGGCAGGGGCTTTTTTGGGTTTTCGGCCACGTTTTCTAGATTTGTTGTCCATTGCTTCGGGGTTTATGGTTTATGGTTCTGGGTTAGGGTTTTTCTGGTTTAGGGTATTTTGTTAAAGATCCAAAGAAAGCCAGAAGGCGAAGAAGAAAAATCCAGGAGAACCAATGACAGGGCACAGTCAGTGCACATGGGCTTTTTGTTTATATTTTGGCCTTCGGTCCAATAAATTGCTTATGATTCAATTCTTAAGTTTCTTTCCTTTTTTCATAATGTTTTTTCATAATAATAAATTGCTTATAATTCAATTCTTAAATTTTTTGTTGGTTATTGCATATTAATACATATTATTATTATTATTATTATTATTATTGAATTATAAGCAATTTATTATTATTATTATTATTATTATTATTATGGTTGAAAGATTGAATATTATTGCATAAGAGAAAAAATATACAACAATTATGAACAACGCCCATATCCTTCATCTCTTATTGAAGGTTTTAATGAAGCAATTGATGCCGTTGGACTTGGGGATGGATGGGCATCCATTTACATGGGAAAGAAGTGAAGGCAAGGATTCCTGAATTGAGGAGAGATTAGATTGTGCTCTTGCATGCACTTTCCAATTGGATTGATATTTTCAAAAATTACGGAGTTGTTAATTTGGGGTTTTCTTTTTCAAATCATTGCCCAATTCTAATTTCTCTTTATGGAGCAAAAGGTAATAAAATTAATTCTTCTCTCCCTCCATTTCGGTTTGAGAACTTTTGGATCTGCAAGAATATGTTTCTTAATGTTGTGCGTGAAGCTTAGAACCACTCTGATTTGAACACTACTGTTGATAAAATTGCTCTTTGTGCTGAAGCCCTTCATAATTGGGGAGGGGAAATTATGAAAGATTTTCGCAGCAGATTGAAGAAATGCAAAGTTGACATGAACTATTTTTGTGGTGGATGGGATAATGTGTCTATTCAGAATTTTAATTCGACTAAGAGAGAAAATTTTGAGGTGTTGAACCAAAAGGAGATTTTCTGGAAACAAAGAGGAAAACTATTTTGGCTTTAAGAAAGGGATACGAATTCTAAATACTTCTATGCCTATGCATCCAAATGTAGAAGGAAGAACACAATAGAGAAGCTTCGACATGAAGATAGAAACTAGATTAATTGGAAGAGCGACCTAGGCAAGCATATCGTTGGTTATTTTCAACAACTATTTACGTCTAATCAACCACTTGAAAAAGAAATCTTAAGCATCATTCCTAGTACTATTACATCATATTAAAATCAGAGACTTCTTTCTCCCTTTACTGAATATGATGTCAAGGAAGCTCTGTTTGCTATACACCTTACTAAATCACCCGGAATCGATGGGTTCAATCTTACTTTCTACCAACATTATTGGGGCATTGTGGGTAAGGATATTGCAATGACTAGTATTCAAATAATTAACAACGCTTCACTCCCAGACAATTTGAATGACACTACTTTTGTTTTAATCCCAAAGAAACAGAGGGCTGAAGTAATTGTAGACCTTAGACCTATACCCTTGTGCAATGTCTTATACAAAATAGTTGCTAAGATGTTACCTAACAGGATGAAAGTGTTTTTCCTGTGATCATATCTGAGAACCAATGTGCCTTTGTGGCAGGAAGGCTCATTATGGATAATACATTGGTTGCTTATGAGATTCTTCTACTCTACGCAGGAAACAACGGGGTAGGATTGGCTATTAACCGGTGTTTAGCAAGTGTATTAGATCCGCTAAATAACACAAGAGAATATATTTAAAACCCCAAAAATATTGAACCCAAGGAAATAGGAATTGCTAAGTATAATATCTGATTGAGTTGAATTAATCTAAGATTATCCCTAAGTTTTTGAATTAAAAGGAGTCCTAATCTAAGCAAGAAATTAAATCTAAAAATTAACAACTAAATTTAAACAAAATCATCAAGAGAATTAATCAAAATTGAAATTAATACTTAGGAAGTTCTATCCTCGTAAATGTAATTGGAAACAAGTAAAACAATATTAACATGAATATTTGGAAAAATGCAACTCTTATTCAGAATACCATTTTAGATTACTAAGCTCTCTAATTAAGAACAACCTATAACTAGCATTATGTTGGGTTCATAAATTCCTAGATCTCAAATGAATCTTTTCTATCCATTTAAAAATCCATATATTTCCCAATACACTTGAATTAAATATAATCCACACATAGGAATCAAAATCTCCTTTTGGAACATAAAGATAACTAAATGCAGAAAATAAGAGAACAAGGCATGAACACATACAATTAATATTCGAATTCAATAATTAACCATCTCTCGATATATTAAAAATCAAAATCAAATATCAACAATAAGTGCAAAATTAATTATAAGGAAAATAAAAGAAAACATGCAAATATTCATTAAACTCAAAATTCAAATACAGTTATAATTCAAGAATTTCTAAGCAAAAGAAGTACTTAAACATCATGAATGTAATATTAAGATACAAAGATGAAGTTAAGAATACACCCTTGATGAAGATAAAATATAACTTGAAGTCCCTTCTTCTTCAACCTTGAATTCTTCCTTAAATCTCCAAATTTAATCTAACTAAAAAGATAAAATAAAACCCCAATTTACAAAAGCTAAAAGAAAGAATAAAAACTGTAAATAAGAGAAGTTATGTTGCATTAAAACTTCTTACAACAGAGAAACTCTAATAAAAGAACATAATTGGGAACAAGTGCCTCGGTAGAGATGTTTTTCACCTTTATCGAGGTGATTTAGTCTTTGAAGAATTGTGCCTTGCCTCAGTAAAGGTAAATTTCTCCTCCACCGAGGTGATCTTCTTTGCCTCCTCTTCATATCTTCCTCAATAGAGGTGATTTTCACCTCCACCAAGGTGTTTGCTTCTGAATTTAAACTCCGCTCTTTCTTTTTCTAAAGACTTCGGTTGGGGTGATTTTCATCTCTACCTAGGTGATTTCTTCTTTCTTCAATTAAACACCTACAAAACACCAAAATGCAATTAAACCCACATAAATAAAAAAAACTTATGAAATTAAATACACAATTAACTAAATTAACACTAAAACAACTCTTAAACACACTGCAACACACACTAAGAAATATAGTTATAATTCAAAGCTATCAAATACCTCACACTTAGCCTTTAATCGCCCTCGAGCAAAATTGAATATACCAACTTCTCAAAATAATCAAATTTCAACCAAAAATTATACACTTTAAAATTATGCTTAACAATTAAAAGGAGCACTTAACAAAATTCCAACTAGATCAAATTCAACCAAGAAAATATAAGTCAGTTTTCGTGTGTGTGTGCAAGACCAAAAATATTTTAAGTCTTTTCAAAATTAAAACACCAATGCTATCTCATAGTCAAGCTTTGAAATTAATGTACATCTATATGTACAAACGGTTTCGCTCTTGAAATTTTAGAAACACCATAAGCCTCTCTTTTAACATCGGAACCCGAAGGTCATCTTCGTTAAATAACTCAAAACCAAGATAGAATCATTGGGACTTCATTATGATTGTAATGTGGTCATGGAAAAGGCCAATCAAAGAATGGTTAAAGGTAAACAAAGATGAGAATAACCACCCTACACTTGAAAACACTAACTTACACCCATACTAGCGCCACCTAACTTATCAATTCTAAATTACACAGGAATGCAAAACTTCAAAGCATTAAAGAAAAAGGCTACTTAAGATTTCCTCTTATTTTTCACAAACTCAACCAAAATTGGGAGTTCACAACCTTTTCTTTCTCTTATTGTAAATACTCCACACTTAAAAATTTGCTTTAACCTTTTTTTAGAAGAAATAACAAACTTTTGCTAGCTTTATTTTTAACATTACTAAACAAAAGGATATTTACAATTTCATAATTTCTATTACATTCCCAACTTTGAAAACATCCCTTAAAATCATCCCAATCAAAATCCCTTTAAAAACTACACTCTCTTGAGTACCCATGAAAAACAATCATTCCCAATCCTAGAGTGGCCAATTCTTAGAAGGGGAGATAAAGGCTTTTAGGCTATAAGGTATACAAATGTGTGTAACACGAAAAATAATTATGGTACGTATTAAGCATACCCTATTAGGCTCAAAATAGCTAACAAGGAAAAAATATACATACAGGGTAGGTAAACAAGCTCCATTAGAGCTAAACAAGAAAAATGTGTTTAGATCACTTTCTAGCTTGTTTGAATTATTTTCATGCTTAGAAGGGTGATAAGAAATGTTCTAATGTCCTAAAATTTCTTGCTCAACTACCTTGATGCACTAGTTTTTCTTTTTATTTCAAAACTGGTCTTAGTGTTCAAAGTATGAAAACTAACAAATATTACTCAAGTTGAATTCTAACATAGCTAAAGTTACATAAAGCAACATGTCTGCCTTAATACTAAACAAATATTTTGACCATTACATATTCTAAGTTAAAGTTTAACAAGTTCATTTTTTAGAATAAACTAGGGCAAACTAAGTTAAACATACAATACATGATATTTGAACTAAAGCAACTCCATTAACATGCAAACTACAAACTAAACTAAACAGACAAATAAAATAATTCAAAAGCAAGATGAAAGAACTTCCCTGAATTAATATTCAAAATCAAGTTTAGTCGCGCTTTCTCCCTTAAAAACTTGATCGGTGTCTAACAAGTGTACAAAATTGGCTAAGTAATACAAGAAAATATATTTAAAACCCCAAGAATATTGAACCCAAGGGAACAGGAATTGCTAAATAAAATATCTGATTGAGTTGAATTAATTTGAGATTATTCCTAAGTTTTTGAATTAAAAGGAGTCTTAAGCTAAGCAAGAAATTAAATCTAAAAATTAACAACTAAATTAAAACAAAATCATCAAGAGAATTAATCAAAATTGAAATTAACGCTTAGGAAATTCTATCCTTATAAATGTAATTGGAAACAAGTAAAACAATATTGCCATGAATATCTGGAAAAATGCAACTCAAAAAAGGCCTCTTATTCAGAATACCATTAATTCTAGATTACTAAGCTCTCCAATTAAGAACAACCTAATAACTAGCATCAGCTCGGGTTCATAAATTTCCAAATCTCAAATGAATCTTCTCTCAGAAAATGCATTTAAAAATCCATCTATTTCCCAGCACACTTGAACTAAATATAATTAACACATAGGAATCAAAATCTCCTTTCAGAACGTAAAGATAACTAGATGCCGAAAATAAGATAACACGGCATAAACACATATAACTAACATTCGAATTTAATAATTAACCATCTTTTGATATATTAAAAATCAAAACCAAACATCAACAATAAGTGAAAAATTAATCATAAGGAAAATAGAAGAAAACATGCAAATATTCATTAAACTCAAGATTCCAATACAGTTATGGTTTAAGAATTCCTAAGCAAAAGAACTACTCAAATATCATGAATGTAATATTAAGATACAAAGATAAAGTTAAGAATACACCCTTGATGAAGATAAAATATAACTTGAAGTATATTCTTCTTCAACCTTGAATTCTTCCTTAAATCTCCAAATTTAATCTAACTAAAAAGATAAAATAAAACCTTGATTTACAAAAGCTAAAAGAAAGAATAAAACCCCTAAAACTAACTCTTCTCAAACTTCCCTTAAAATCGTTCTCTTATTGCTCTTTTTATATAAATCCTTGAAAGACCCTAAATACGATAAGTTTTGTTGTATTAAAACTTCCTAAAATAGAGAAATTCTAATGAAAGAAGGTAACTGAGAACAAGTCCATTAGTAGAGGTGTTTTTCACCTATACCGAGGTGATTTAGCCTTTGAAGAATTTTTCCTTGCCTCGGTAAAGGTGAATTCTCCTCCACTGAGGTGATCTTCTCTGCCTCCTCTTCATGTCTTCCTCGGTAGAGGTGATTTTCACCTCCACTGAGGTGTTTGCTTCTGAATTAAAACTATATTCATTCTTCTTCTAAGGACCTTAGTTAGGATGATTTTCACCTCCACCTCGGTGATCTCTTCTTTCTTCAATTAAACACCTGCAAAACACCAAAATGAAACTAAAACCACATAAATAAAAAAAATATGAAATTAAACACAAAATTAACTAAATTAACATTAAACCAACTCATAAACACTCTACAAGCACACTAATAAATATAGTCATAATTCAAAGCTATCAAATACCCCACATTTAGTCTTTGCTTGCCTTCGAGAAAAATTGAACAAACCAACTTCTCAAAATAATTAAACTTCAACCAAGAATCAGACACGTCGAAATCATGCTTAATAATTAATAGGAGCATTAACAAAATTCCAACCAAATCAAGCTCAATCAAGAAAATATAAGCCAGTTTCTATGTGTGTGTACAAAACTAAAAACATTTTAATTCTTTTCAAAATCAAAACACCAATGTTATCTCATAGTCAAGCTTTAGAATTAATGTACAAATAATTTTGCTCTTGACACTTTACCACTGGAACCTGAAGGTCATCTCCGCGAAACAACTCAAACATAAGATAGAATCATTAGGACTTCGTTAAGGTTGTAACATGGTCATAGCAAATGCTAATCAAATAATGGTTAAAGGAAAATAAAGATAAAAATGGTTCTACACTTTAAAACACCAACTTCCACCCGCACTAACGTTACCTAACTTATCAACTCTAAATTACACAGGAATGCAAAACTTCAAAGCACTAAAGAAAAAGGCTACTTAAGATTTCCTCTTATTTTTCACAAACTTAACCAAAATTAGGAGTTCATAACCTTTTTCTCTCTCTAATTGCAAATGCACCACACTTAAAAATTTGTTATAACCTTTTTCTTTTTCTTTCCTTTTTTTTTGAGAAATAACATACTTTTGCTAGCTTCATTTTTAACTTTACTAAACAAAAGGATATTCACAATTTTATAATTTCTATTGCATTCGTAACTTTGAAAACATCCCTTAAAATCATCCTAATTAAAACCCCTTTAAAAATTACATTCTTTTGAGTACCCATGAAAACCAATTATTCACAATCCTAAAGTGGCCAATTCTTAGAAGGGGAGATAAAGACTTTTAGGCTATAGGATCTACAAATATGTGTAACAAGAAAAATAATTATGGCACGCATTAAGCTTGCCTCATTAGGTTCAAAATGGCTAACAAGGGGAAAATATACATACATGGTAGGTAAACAAGCTCAATCAGGGCTAAATAAGGAAAATGTGCCTAGATTACTTTCTAACTTGTTTTAGTTGTTTCTATGCTTTGAAGAGTGATGAGAAAGGTTCTAGTATCCCAAAATTCCTTGCTCACCTACCTTAATGCATTGATTTTTCTTCTTATTTCAAAACTAGCCTTAGTGTTCAAAGTGTGGAAACTAACAAATATTACTCAAGTTGAATTCTAACTTAGCTAAGATTCTATCAAGCACCATGCCTTCCTTAATGCTAAACAAAGATTTTGACCATTACACATTTTAAATCAAAGTTTAACAAGTTTATTTTTTAGAATAAACTAGGGTGAACTAAGCTAAATGTACAATATATGATATTTGAACTAAACTTACTCAATTAACATGCAAACTACAAACCAAACTAAACAAATTAACTAAAACAATTCATGATAAGGATGAAAAAACTAAGCATGCATCATTAGGCTCAATATTCAAAATTGAGTTTTGTTTTCTCTATAACCTCTCTAAAATCTTGTTGTTGTCAGCAAGGTAGTAAAAATTAGCTCACTAATATTGGGCACTTAATGTCAACTTCCACTCACTCAAAAAGTGTAGCTCCACCTTAAGCTCATGAATAATAAAAAACATAAAAACATAACAATAGAACACCAAACATAAACACACTAAATGAAATACAATAAATTTAGAGTTGAGAAAAGTTAGAAAATAGAGTTCTGAATTTATAAAGTCTTCAGCTCGATTTTGGTTACTCTCTGGAGGTCGAGCTTGCTATCCAAATAATGGTTTCTTCGAACTTTGCTCTTCATTTTCTCCCATTAGTAAAAAAAAACTTGTTAAAGTTTACCAAAGCTAGAAATTCCATGTCTTCAACAAAGTATAAATCCACCTTTAGTTCTTCAAATACGAACTCTACCAGCTCTTTTAGCCTTAATAAATTCATCAAATGGACTGAATTCAGTGCCTCCTCTTGAGAATTGAATTCTTCTTGCACCTTTGGTGACAAATCCTTCGTAAGAGATTTAAATTCATTCTTAAAGAGATAGGATTGATCTTTAACAATGACTAGCTCCTCTTTTAATTCATGCACCCTAAACTCAATTTCTTTCTTATCCACTATTGGCACATGACTCATATCATCCTTGTTATCACCACCCCCTTGACTTTCTATTGAAATACTCAAGAACTCCAACCTAGATTCTATATTTTTAATTCCTATTTCTTGATCTCTCAATAGATACTCTTTAGTCTTTAACAAATTATTTTGATTTTGCAATAAAGCTTATTCATTTTTTATCTTCTCCTCTTGAGAATTGATTTTTGGCATCCATTTTTCTTTTTCAGCTCTAAATTATTTTTCCTTACTTGCAAGCAGTTAATAAGAACTTGAAATTTGGAGGCACTAGACTCTTATACAACCTATAGAGAATAAGATTCTTCAAAGGATGATGATGAATAGATTGTTGAAGGTTTATGTGAGGATTGAAGTTCTTGCATCTCTCTCCTCAAATCTTCCATTTGTGATCTCAAAAGAACTAATTCATAGTCTTAGACATAATCACGTGTCATTTATAAATGCCTAAACATCTTCCTACAAAGAATAACACCAAATCAAAAACAAATAAAAGAATATAAATCTCAGACTAACTTATAGATATTAAACAAACAACATTGTTGTTCCCCGACGATGGAGCCAAAAACTTGATCGGTGTCTAGCAAGTATATTAGATCGGTTAAGTAATACAGTATAATATATTTAAGATCTCAAGAGTATCGAACCAATAGGGAATAGGAATTGCTAAGTAAAATATCTAATTGAGTTGAATTAATTTGATATTATCCTTAAGTTTTTAAATTAAAAGGAGTCCTAAGCTAAGCAAGAAATTAAATCTAAAAATTAACAACTAAATTAAAACAAAATCATTAAGAGAATCAATCAAAATTGAAATTAATGCTTAGAAAATTCTATCCTAATAAATGTAATTGGAAACAAGTAAAACAATATTAACATGAATATTTGGAAAAATGCAACTCAAAATAGGTCTCTTATTCAGAATACCATTCTAGATTACTAAGCTCTCTAATTAAGAACAACCAAATAACTAGCATCAACTCGGGTTTATAAATTCCTAGATCTCAAATAAATCTCCTCTTGAAAAACCCATTAAAAAATCCATCTATTTCCCAATAGACTTGAACTAAATATAATCCACATATAGGAATCAAAACCTCATTTCGAAAAATAAAGATAACTAGATGCAGAAAATAAGAGAACAAGGCATAAACAAATACAATTAACATTCAAATTCAATAATGAACCATCTTTCAATATATTCAAAATTAAAACCAAACATTAACAATAATTATAGAATTAATCATAAGGAAAATAGAAGAAAATATGTAAATATTCATTAAACTCAAAATTCCAATACAGTTATGGTTCAAGAATTCCTAAGCAAAAGATCTACTCAAACATCATAAATGTAATATTAAGATACAAAGATGAAGTTAAGAATACACCCATGATAAAGATAAAATAACCTTGAATTCTTCCTTGAATCTCCAAATTTAATATAACTAAAAAGATAAAATAAAACCCTAATTTACAAAAAGCTAAAAGAGGTACAAGAAACTGAAATTGGTAAGAATACTTCTAAAGTGGTGGAACCAACAACGGAGGTAAGTATTTCTAACTTAATAATTATTGATGAAGTGCCTTCTATTGTTGAAAAAAATAAAGGTAAGGAAAAATTGGTATCTACTATGCTTGATAAGTCTCAATTATCTTTTCCATCTCTAACTAGAAAAGAAAAGCAAAATAAGCAATTAACTAGATTTTTAGACATGTTTAAAAAGTTGCATGTAAATTTACCATTTGCTGAAATTTTATTACACATGCCTAAATATGCTAAATTTATGAAAAAAAACTCTATTCTAGTAAGAAAAAGCTAGAAGGTGTAGGAACAGTCCAATTATCTGAGAATTATAGTGCAATAATCAAGAAAAAAAATTTCAACTAAGTTAGAAGATCCTGGTACGTTTACATTATCATATGATTTAGGAAAAAATTCTATAGGACATGCATTATGTGATTTTGGTGCAAGCATAAATCTAATGCCTTATTTTATTTATAGGAAATTGAATTTGGGAGACATGAAGGAGACCTGAATGACGCTACCATTGGCGGATAGATCATTGAAGAGGCCTAAAGGAATTATTGAGGATTTGTTGGTTAAAGTTGAAAGCTTTATATTTTCAGTCCATTTTGTAGTCATGGATATGGAAGAAGATAGAAGAGTGCTTTTTATAGTTAGAAGACCATTTATGAACACAACAAGAGCTTTAATAGATGTTCATGGGCAAACAGTCACTTTGAAATTTAATGAGGAGCAAATGGTGTTCAATGTAAACAAAGTGATGAAATATCCCTCCTATGATTTTGAAGAATCCATTTATTTTTTTGATGATGTTCAAAAATGTATAGATGTAAAGCAAGATGAAATCATTTTGGATGATGAGCTAAAAGAATATCTAATGCATCCAAAGAATGAAGATGAAGTGGAGACAAGAGAAAAAGAGATAATTGAAGAATTAGAAAGAGAACATAATGAAGAAGGACATATGGAGGATGAATTATCCCTTCTTGAGGGAGATTCTGAACTTAAAACTCTTTTTTCTCATTTAAAATATGTGTTTTTAGAGGAAAATGAAAAATCAGTAATTTATCTTCTTTGTTGATAGGTTTGAAAGAGAAAATGCTCATTGAAGTACTTAAAAAGTATAAAGGAGCCATTAGTTAGGAAACATACAATTTAAAGGGTATAAGCCTCAGTTATTGTACACACCGGATACCAATGGAGGATAATTTCAAACCGGTAGTGCAACCCTATAGGCAACTTAATCTCGCTATGCAAAAGGTGGTGAAAAAGGAGGCACTTAAACTCCTTGATGCAGGCATTAGTTATTCTATCTCCAATAGTAGTTGGATTAGTCTAGTTTAATGTGTGCCTAAAAAGGGGGGAATGACTATGATCACTAATGAAAAGGATAAACTTATCCCAACACGCATTGTGATGGGATGGCGAGTGTGTATAGATTATAGGAGATTGAATAATATCACTAGAAAGGATCATTTTTATTTACCATTCATTGACCAAATATTAGAGAGATTAGCGAAAAATAGATTTTATTATTTTTAGATGGGTATTTGGGATATATACAAATACCAATAGCCCCGAAAGACCAAGAAAATATCACATTTACATGCTCTTATGGTACATTTGCATATAGGAGGATGCTTTTTGGTCTATGTAATATCCCCGCTACATTTTAAAGATGCATGATGGCCATTTTTCATGATTTTATTGAAAAATTCATGGAAGTTTTTATGGATGATTTTACACTATATGGCCATGATTTTGAATCATGTTTAAATAATCTTGCATTGGTTTTCGAAAGGTGTAAAGAAACTAATCTTGTTCTGAATTGGGAAAAATGTCATTTCATTGTAAAATAAGGGATAGTTCTAGAGCATAAAATCTCTAAAAAGGGAATGAGGTAGATAAAGCTAGAATTGATGTTTTTAATAAATTGCCTTCTTCTACAAGTGTTAAAGGTATAATAAGTTTCCATGGTCATACGGGTTTTTATCGTCGCTTTATTAAGGATTTTTCTAAGATTGCTAAACCGCTTTCCAATTTATTGATGAAGGATACTACATTTAACTTTGATGATGGGTGTTTGTAAGCTTTTAACTTATTAAAGCAAAAGCTAATCACAACAACAGTCATTGCATCACCTGATTAGAGCTTACCATTCAAAATTACGTGTAATGCTAGTGACTATACCGTGGGAACGATTTTAGGCAAAAAGAGGGAGAAGACCTTTTATACTATCTATTATGCAAGCCACACACTCACCGGAGCTTATTTCTTTTGACAAATTTAGATCTTATCTCCTAGGTTCCAAAGTCACAGTATAGACGGATCATGCTGCATTGAGGCACCTTTTTGCCAAAAAGGATTTCAAACTGAGACTTATCTGCTGGGTATTGATATTACAAGAGTTTGATGTGGAAATTAAAGACAAGAAAGGAGCTGAAAATTATATGGTAGACCATCTCTCTAGACTCGATCATGCCAATATTAAAAAGGGAGAAATTGCTGATTTATTTCCTGATGAATATATTAGTGTAATTTATGCTTGTAACTTTGTGACTCCTTGGTATGCTAATATAACTAATTTTCTCGCATGAGGTTACCTTGCCAAAGAGTTCACTTGGAAACAAAAAAAAGTTGTAAGCAGATATCAAACACTACCTTTGGGATGATCAATACCTAATCAAGATTTTTTTTGGATAAAGTACTTCGAAGATGTGTTCCAAAGGGAGAACAAGAAGATATCATGAGACAATGTCATAGAGGAGAAGTTAGAGGCCATCATGAACCTAATCTTACGGTACAAAAGATTCCCCAATCAGATTTTTCTGGCCTACTCTCTTTTCGAATGTTAAATCATTCATCGAGCTTTGTGATAAATGTCAAAGAGTAGGAAATATTTTTAAAATAGATGAAATGCCTATGAATAATATACTCGAAGTAGAAATTTTTTTATGTTTGGGCTATAGATTTTTTGGGGCCATTTCCAAACTCATTTGGATTTGAATATATTCTAGTTGCTGTATACTATATGAGTAAATGAGTAGAAACCATAGCAACTGGGACATATGATTCCAAGGTGGTGCTTGAATTTATTAGAAAAAAATATTTCCACCAGATTTAGAGCACCAAGAGCCATTATAAGTGATAGAGGCAAGCATTTTGTCAACTATCAATTTAAAACATTACTCAGAAAATTTGGTGTTAAGCAGAAGATAACAACCCCATATCACCCTCAAGCAAATGGGCAAGTAGAGGTGTCCAATAGAGAATTAAAATCTATCTTAGAAAAGACTGTCAATAGTTATAGGAAAGATTGGTATTATATGTTGGATGAGGCTCTTTGGGCTTATAGAACTACATTTAAAATCCCTATAGGCATGTCTCCTTTTAGGATTTGTTTGGAAAATCTTGTCATTTATCGGTCAAATTGGAACATAAAGCGTATTGGGCAACAAAGTTTCTTAGTTTTGATTTGAGATGTGCAGGAAAAAAGAGGAAACTACAGCTCAATAAACTCTATGAAATTCGATGATGGTCATATAACAATGCAACAATTTATAAGGAGAAAACAAAACATTGGCATGATAAGCGTTTGAAATTTAAACAATTTATTCCTAGTATGATGGTGTAATTGTATAACAGTAGGTTGCATTTGTTTTCAGGTAAATTGAAATCCAAATGGTTGGGGCCTTATCAAGTCTTGTCCAGTAATGAATTCGGAATGGTAACCATAAAGAGTCTGAAAGACGGCAAAGAGTATAAAGTGAATGGACATCGATTGAAGCCATACTTTGAGGGAAGAGTGGAGGTGGCTAAAGTAGTGTTGGTATTTCAAGAATAGCAACAGAGGAAAAAAGTCTAGTGTAGGACTTGTCAAACTCAGAACTAAATTCTTTATCCTTTTTTTGTTTACTTAATGCATTACTTTATTTGTTTTCATTTGGTTTTATTATGTGTGTTTTATTTTCACTTATGTTAATTGTTTTAGTTTTAGTTTTAGGAAGTGTTTTGTGAAGATAGATCAATTTTCTGATAGAGGAAGAAAGAGGTGAAGTTTTTAGTATGTACACGTAAGTTGAGTGAGAATTAGCAAGAAACGCAATCCTAAGGTACATCATTGTGAGAGTTTAACCTTAAGTGTTGTGTGGAGTATGATGAAGTTAGCAGTTCAATGATCAATTTAGAGTAAGATGATTAAAAACTGGGTCAAATCAAGGCAAACTTGTGCTAAAATAGTAAGATTATATTCTGTTGCTGTGATCTAAATAAGCATTTGAGCATTTGATGGAAAAATTTTTTTTTATTTTCACGATTGATGATTAACATGAGAATTTGCTTAACCATTTTATTGTGCAACATTTGTTCACGAAGGGAAGCATTCGATAGAGTCCAATTTGATCCCATCGAATAGGAATGCTTCCAATTTGGCTTAAATTGTATCAATTGTTGGCTTTAAAGTGTAGTGATGGACCATTCAGTAGAATGAGAACATCATCCCACCGAATGGGACTATGATTCGGCCGAATAGATTTTGATCTCACCAAATGCTTGTTTGCTTTGTTTGTTTGCTTTGGTTTTTGGTTTTTTCTTTTTTTTTTTGGCAGTGGAGGACCATTTGATCGAATGAGAAACCTTATCCCACCGAATGGGTCTTCTCCATTCCATCGAATTCCCCTTAAATAGCACAATTGCATACACTTTCCACCAGTTGCTCCCTTTTTCTCGATTTTTCACTCCCATTCTCCCTCCACTCATTTAGGCATTCTACCGAATCAAGTTTACTTGTGTGATTTTTTTCTTGATTTAGTTGTTCTCCATCTTTTTCATCATAAGTAAGTGTTTAATTACTTTAAATTCCATCAATTTCCATTTAAATTCATGGCTTACATTTATAAAATTGGGTTGTGTTGTTCATGTGATTTCACTTCTATTGCTTATAATTATTCTGATTTGTGATGCTAAATGTATTTGGTGCTGAATTACATGTTGATTATCAATTTTTAAGTTGTTAGAGTTATGAGATTTCATATAATTTTGGCTTGTGAACTTGTGCACACCAAGTGTTTGTTGAATGTCTCCAAGAATAAATGCATTACTTAGGCTAAGATTTTCAATCTCATTGCTTTGCTAACTTATTCTTGCATTGATACATATTGATATTGTGTTTCATTAATACATATATTTCACCGTCTTTTTGCACTAATTTGATCAATGATATCCTTTACTCATTTATTTTACCCAATGGACTTTTCATGTCTTTTATCTTTTTAGTGAGTTCTAGGAAAGCAAAGAAGGATGACATGTCTAAGAAAGCTAAGAAGGATAAAGTAGCTAAAATTGCAATACTGAATGAACCATCTAAGACATCCAATGAAGCTAAAGCATAAACATCTAAGAAGACTTTTCCAGCTTATATTGATGAGAACAGAGCTGAAATGTATGAATATTTCAAGCAAATCAAATTTGTCAAGCCTCTTTACTTGAAGCAATTTTTTCTTGATATCCTTGATGGCAATCTTTGGAATAAGGTTTACCCTCTTATTTTCGGTATTGGATAGGAATGGTTTATTGACAAACACCCAGAAATCTATCCATTTGCTGCACTTCAGTTTTTTACTTCCTTGCTGCACATTTAGGTTTTCCAGATGGTACAATACGTGAGCTTCTTAATGCTACACCATAAGAAAAATGGGAATTCATTAAAGATCCTCTGCATCCTGTCAAATATAAACCTAGCAAGCTCAAGGCTCGTGCTTTAAGAAGTCATCCTCTCTGGATTATTCACAGGTTCCTGTCTATCACTTTCTTTAGTTGCCTAGAAAGCCCTGGGAGCATTAAGAATGAAGAATGTATGGTGTTGTGATGTAGGGTTGAGGGAGTTTGAATCAATGGGGCTGTCCTTTGTGCCAGAAAATAAAAAAGTTGTAGAAAATGAGTACAAAAATTAAGGCGACATCATTGGGTTGGGTTACAATCATTATGGCTAGGGTAGTAGGCTTCATGGATATGAGGAAACCTCTTGGGAAACCAACTTACATGGGTTATGCTATGTTGGCTCGAATGAAGATATTAATTAACAAGTCATGGAGACATTGGTTCGATAGGGAAGAATATCTTCATGCACTTACCATTGGTAGAAATAAAGATGAAGAATCTGAATCGGAATCTGAGCCCGAGAATCCAGCACCCCCACCACAGAAGCCTTCAGATCAAATGTAAGTTTTTATTACTCAAATGAATAACAGAATGAACAAGCTGGAGGGTCATATGGATACTATGCAGGACCACATTCTTAAAGTAAAGCATAATTTGGAGGTGTTCACTACAAATGTTTGGAAGCGTTGGCCAGCACCACCATTACCACCAACAGAGTGATGATAGTTGCTATGGACAACAACATTTTTGAGAGGGGGTAGAGCTTGTCTAAATCTCAATTTTGCAAGAATTTAATCTTTCTTCTCTCCTTTTCTTTTAAGCACTTTAGTTTTTTGTTTTTTAGTTTGGTGTGTTTTTACTGTTTTGTGACCCTTAGGATAACTGTTAATGTTTGTGTAAGCACTTTATCTTATAACTTTCACTTAAACTTTAGTCTGCCCTAGTTGTTCTCAAATTTCAAACATATTGAACTTTAAACTTAGAATGTGCATGAGTTAAAATTCTTAGATTAACAGTAGAATAAGTAAGTTGTTTAATGAATTTTAGTTGGAATAGCATATGAAATTGATGTATATTTGTTAGTTTCCAAATTTTTGAGCACATTAGACCAATTTTTAAACTTAAAGAAAAGCCAATGCATTGAAATAGTGGAGCAAGGAATTTTAGAATACTAGAACCTTTCTCATCACCCTTTGAAGCATAAAAATAACTAATTGCAACTTAGAACATGATCTAGGCAAAATTATTTCAGTTTTAAATCTTCATCATAACTTTTGGGATTTCTTCTCTCTCTACATATAATTTTCTTTCTAAAACTCAAAATCTTTTCATACACACACAAGTTTCCCTTGGGTTCGATATTTGGGGTCTTAATCTTTATTTTCTTATATTACTAGTCGATCTAGTACACTTGCTAGACACCAATCAATTACATTAGAAAAGAATCATCCTTTAATTCAAGGACGGCCGATGCAGCAGCAAACTCCTCTCCTATCTCTGGTGGTGCCTCTTTCTCAAGGACTATAGCCTTACATTCAATCTTCTCTTTGCCCTTAGCATTGGTGGCTAATGACTCTGATATCAGTACCTCCTTGGGGTAACCCAAATCCAAATCAATGAGCTTGGCCATAACCTCTTTATCCCAGAACCCTAATACAGGCTTGACAATTCTAGTTGACCAATCAAATACGTTGTCAAAGATTTCAAACCCAGGAACTATCTTCCCTCGAACTATCACTGGTTCAGCCTCCCCATAATATTTGCACTCCTCAGATGCTGGCACAAGGCTTTCAAGTGTATGAGGAATATTTTCCAGCCATACTTCGTGTTGCTTCTTAACATTACCCTTACAATAACCCAAGCCCTTCCTATCTTTCTGACCAATGGGAGCAATAGGAATAGGGATCCCCTGAGAATTCTTTCTCAATCCAGCACCTGGCAAGTAATTCATCTTCTTTAGCATGTTAATGGCCTGAGGGCTTCCAGAATCCATTCCTTCCCCCTTGGCATCAATTTTGTCCATATGAAACCCGTTGAAAGGCTGATTAGCTATGCTTAAAGTAGAAACTGAGTTTTCTTTCACCGCTTTAATAGTAACCATACCTCCTTTATGTGATATTCGGACCATTTGGTGTAGGGTGGAAGCGACCCCTCCTAACTTATGGAACCAAGGTCACCCTAACAACAAAGAGAAATTGGCCGGTGTTTGTAACACTGCAAACCTTGCCTCAGTCTTAATAGGTCTTGTCTTCACTAAAGCCCTGAAAGTGCCAACAACCTACCTCTTTGATTTATCATAAGTCGTTATGGTTAGTCGAGATTAAGTAAGCATAGTCTGCCATAAAGGGATATATATTGATGGAAGAAGCATCATCCACCACTACATATGCAGTGTGTTTGCCATTGACCTCTGCCTTAATGCATAAAGGGCGATTTTGTTTACATCCTTCTAACGAGAGATCTGCATTAGTGAACACAATCTTTTCTTCAAAATCCCCTTTCACCATTTTTAACAGCTCAGAAAGAGATATGGTGGTAGCAATAGTGGACTCATATAAAGCCTCTACCAACTTCTGGCGGTGGCAAGGCGATTGCCTAAGCAAATCTCATATCGAAATTTGAGCAGGAGTTTTCTTAAGTTATTTCAGGACAAAATTATCCTCCATGGGAGCAACGGGTTCTTGTGGCCTTTCAATTTTTGGCATGACCCTCTCGCTTCTGGTGACTACCTGAAACATTTTTCCATCTGTCACTTCCTTCTCATCTTCATTAGTTTCCCACAAGTCTTTCAACTCGTCTTCAGCCTTGACTATGCCCTTTTCACTGTTTATATCCCAAATATCCACTAGCTAAACTAATCCCCCCATTTCAACTGACCCTTTTACACTTATGTTTGGACCATTGTTGCTTTCTTGGGCCTTGTGCATAATAGCCAAATACTCATTTCCATACAAATCCTTTAGAACATAACATTTTGGCAACTCGAACCTTACCATAAATACCGATGGTGGTATAGCATTGTAAGCTTCTTTCTTCTTGGCTCTTTTTTCTGGATCAGAAATCTATCGGGAGTCAATCAAGTCTTGTATATGTTCCCTCAAGGTGTGACAGTAATCAGCCTCATGCTCTGTATGTTGGTGAAAGGCACAATACTAATCAAATTTATGTCCTGGCTGGCCCTGACTTCTTGCAAGCTTGGAAGGCATCCGTTACAACTTCCCTTCCTTCATCAAATGACTAAGACACCAGGATAGTGACTTACCTAATTCTAAGTAATGATGCTGATTGACTCCCATTGCTGATACCTCAGCATTCCTTCTGCTATTACTTCCATTACCACTATTACTTCCAGTATTCTTGTTGAATCCTGAGCTCCCAAAACCTCTCTTGTTACTGTTATATCATCCACTATTTGAACTTATAGTGCTAGCCTTCTTCACCAAATATTCCTGTTGACTTCAATCGTTATGTCTTTTAAAGACTCCCAATCCTTCAACCCTTTCATTTTGAGACCCTCTTTCAAATAAGGACTTGCATTCTGAATGAATAGGCAAATTTGATCATGTGTGTTTGGGTTTCCTTTTCATCTCCATTACTCTATTCCTCCAACGAGTGAGGTATTCGTGGAAGGACTCATTGGGTTTCTATTGCAACAACTTTAAATCCTTCAGGGTAACTTCCATACATGTGCTACAGTCATACTACTTGAAGAATTCCTCCATCAACCTCTCTCAATTTTCTTTTATCTTTCTATCTAAACTATGATACCAGTCGACAATGGGACCCATTAGATTGAGGCTAAATAGATTTACCTTTTATCTTTTAGTAAAAGCAGTCCTTTTTATAAGCAAGATGTACTGTTTTATGTAGGCCAGGGGATCAAATGTGCCATCAAACTTCATCAAGTTAGGCATTTTAAATTGACTAGGTAAAGCATCCTCGCCATCCAAATTTATATCCTCAGGGCTGATTCCCTTCCCCACAGACAACATCCTAGTCAAAACTTCCAACTTTTCTTCCATCTTCTTTACAATGGGACTTTCCTCCTTAGGAATGAGGTTCTTCAGCATTTGAGGGGCCCATAACTCATCCGTTTCATCAGTTATAAAATCAAATTCAAGACCAACACGAGCAGAATCCTTTTTCGCTCCCTACAAAGTTACATTCTAGACATCTGCTGTAGGTGGGGGTACCATGATAGAAGTTGTTGGGGTCTCCCTGACAGGAGTCAGTTCCACTCGAGTAGTAGTTATTACAACAAGTTGAGCAGCCGAGATGGAGGCCAAACTAGCTATGAGACTTGCAAACATCCACATAATTTTTCTTTCAAGATAATCCATTCTTTTATTAGCATCTTGGGAACCAGATGAACCAATTAGAGGAGCAAGATCGGCTATAACTTCCCTTTTGACTGTTCTAAAAACCCGTTTGAAAATTCTTTTGAAACACTATCTATTCTCAACTCAAACTCCAATTTTGAACTCTGCCCTGATACCAATTCCTCAGTCTATTCAGCAAACCACTTTTTAACCAAATGATCGTCCAAACCTCAAAACCAACTGGGAAATGATGGCTCTATTATGGCTGCCAAATCGGGGGTTGTCAGCATGATGCATGAGCAAATGCAGATGCATGATTGTGAGATGCAGTATTGACAACCAAATGTAGGGATCCTCTCTAACTTATTCCTCGCACACATATGGCCAAAGTCCTCTTTCCTAGGTGGACATAATTTATGGGTCAACAGGGGACCCTGATGATTGCGTATGGTGCACGAAAAAAAAACCCGACAGCATAATGTCTATCTTGAAAAGCACACAAAAAGGTGTTGATCGGTGCGTATTCGGGTGACCTAAGCAAATCAAAATGGGCTTACTGAGGTATGGCAGCCTTTGATAAGTAGACATCTGAATTTATCTGAGCATGCCTAATACACAAGGATCCATATCACAAGCAATGCAAAATTATTATGGACATCCTAATCGAGATTTCTATGCCATTATATGGGCTTTTGGTCTAGGTACTCAATTGCAAGGCTACCCAAGCATGGTCCCTGCCAATGGCAAGCATAACGATCGATCGGGTCACCATTCAATACACCCTTAGTTATTAGACTTAGGCTAGTGATTATCCCTAACACTATCCTCGGTTGAGTAAACGATAAAAAAGTGCTTCGGGAATGCACCAGAGTCAGAAAATTAGGACATCTAACTTATTCTAAGGCTCTAGCATAATTTTAATGCAATTTTAAAAAGAGATAAAATTTCTTAACCAAAAGCCTTTTATGTCAATCAAAAGTGGTTTCAGAGCAAAAATCTCAAAGGCATCCCCAATGGAGTTGCAACTATGATGCGCGCTCTTTTCCCGTCCTCGACAAGGGGGTCCTTTTCCCCTTTCTGGTCATCGACACCTGATTTCACCCCTGGAACCAAAGGATTGTCGAGTTCGAATGAGGAAACCTCTAACCTTTAGTGATTCGATTCCACTTTTAGGGACAGAAATAGGTTGAGTTTCCTGATCTAGGCGGACAATCGCTTTGCAATAGGAAAGAGACTCAACTCGACTTGCCAAATTATAAACCTTGAAAGGCATGATTTAGCACATCCAAGTGACCCTATCTTATCATTGGCGATTGATGACTACACGATATCTAGTTAGGCACCAAAAGGCTAAGCAGTGAGGAGTCGCCACCCAATAGAACATTGAAAAAGGAGGGTGTTCCGACCTCTTGAGGCCAAAAAATCAAAGAGGATTCGAAATTATGCTCTTATTTTTACCCTTGACAAATTTGACATAACGGTTTTCAAATCCATCACGTTATCTCTTTTCTTTCATGCAAGAATAGAGCAAATATAGGAATTGAAGGCATACCCAATCACGTAAGAAAGCGATAGATCATAGCATATGATAAGGTGATAAAGGCATCCATAAATCGGGTAATTCATTGTGACCCTTTTAGGTGAAGACTTTGGTCCTCGCATGTAAATTATAGAAGAGGCATTTCATTGCAAGATCTTGAAGACAGGGACTTGCCAATCCAAGTTTTATTTATGAAACATCTCCTATTATTTAATTATATAAGAAATTATTTACAATATTAAAAATTAATTTTTTTACATGTGAAATTCCTCGGGAAAAATGTGGACATTGGTCTGAATTTATTAATGAAATATTCCAATTACTTGCTATAAATATTTTTAGTGACATTTTCCATTTGCAGTCGAAAAAATATTTCTAATAATAAAGAGGAGGGATCGGGGACTTACCTATAACACTTAACCAGTCGTGTCCATGAAAGGGTTTATCCTACGGAGCAATAATAATGACAATAAAAATAATGATGATAATAATAAAAAATGAAAAGAAGACATATATAAAACTAATTTAAATTAAGAAATATAAAAAAGATAAAAGAATAAAGATGTAGCATGTATATCGAAAAATACACAAGAATGCATTTAATGACATATGGTCAGCTCTTCTACCTTAAAAAGCAAGAAAATATATTTTGGGCCATGCATCATTTAATGTACGGGTGCATATCAAACAATGTATGGCCATCTAAACCTGATAATGGTGAGTTTTGTGTCTTTTTGAAACAGAGTCCTCGTGAACAACAGATCCAAAAGGGAACAAAAAGGAGAAGTTAAATTCAAAGATGGGTTTTATGTAAAAAACAATCTTGAAAAGAAATGGACAAAACATAAATTAAAGAAAATGACCTAATAATTTCTATCACACAGCAATATACCCTTTTAAAGGGTTTCACAACCTAAATCTAACAGAGATTAATACATAATAAAAACTAACAGACGAAAAAAATGACTAAACTTATCATAATGTGAAAATATCGAGAAAAGCCTTTTATCTTACCTTCAGTGTACTTACTCGAATAAATTGTCAAATGTTGAATTCATAGGCCCTTTGTAGTGTTGAAATAATCAAGAAATAGTTGAAGGATTAAGAGCTAAAAGCCAAAAACCCCCTTTTAACTTAGAAGGCTTTTAAAACTATTTGGAAGTTTTGAAGGTTTCCTTTTTTAGAACAATGTTAACTCTGTTCTCTATCAATTCCAAAACTTTTCCAACCAACCCTAAAAGAGGATTCGAAGAAAGCTTATAAAGGAGGGAGTATACGGCTGTGCATTAGCAATGCACAGTTGTACACTCAAGCGGTGCCTCCCACTTGCCCATTGGCCTTATAGGGAAGTCCACCAACTTTTAACTGTACGGTTGTACCATAGAGATGCACGGGTGTAAACTTCATAAGAAGGTCAACTTGCCTAAAAAGGCAAGATTCCTTAAAATACACGGCTATATACTCTTTTATACAAGGCCGTGCATTCTAAAAAAGGCCAAAATCCCAACTTTTAGGCCAAATGATGAACATTCTTATAATGTACGGGCGTATATGCCATAAATGCATAGTGTGCAAGCCTCCTAAACACAAATAACTCAATTTTAAGTCCCCGACTAAGGGTATTTTTCACTGTTTTTCCCTATATGTCAATCGGCTACTCGAGTCAAGCTCGAAAATATTTTAAAAATCTTTTCAAAAAATAATTTCAAAACCACGAAGGGTTCATCATCCTTGATTCACTATTTTTAAAGGAGCAGTTTTCCTCATTAGGTAACCCTAACAAAGGCCTCTTTAGGACCTAGTGCTTACAAATGGCATCTCATTCTTTCTTGTTATACTACCCATCCTTTGGCATCTATCACATCTAAGTACATATGTTGTAACATCCTTAAATAAATTAGGCCACCAAAAACTAGATCAAAGTACCTTGAAAGCTATCTTGGATATACCAAAATGACCACCAGCATTCATGGAATAGTAATGCTTCAAAACAACTCCAACCTCATCTTGGGGAACACATTTTCTAATCAATCCATTTGCACAGCTTTTGTAAAGTAATGGCTTTCCCCAATAATAGAACTTACAATCATACAAAAACTTTTTTCTTTGATTATAATCTAAACCATATAGAAGAATACCACTTACCAAGTAGTTGGCAATATCAGCAAACCAAGGGACCTCTTTAGAAATCACACTCAAAAGGCATTCACCATGAAAACTTTCATCTATAACCACACCATCATCATGCATCTTCAATCCATCTTAATTAAACCTTGACAAGTGATCTCCCATAAGATTCTCAGTTCCTTTCTTATCTCTAATTTCTTAATCAAATTTTTAAAGCATCAAAATCCTCCTTAAAAGCCTTGGATTTGCATCCTTCTTACTTAAAAGGTACTTTAAGGCAGTATGATCCCGAACATACTATAACCTTTTCCCTACTAAATAAGCTCTAAATTTATTGAATGTATAAATAATAGCCAGTAAATCCTTTTTTATTGTGGTATAGTTGATTTGAGCTCCATCTAACGACTTACTTGCATAATATATTACATATGGTTTACCTTCTTTTCTTTGCCCTAAAACTACCCCTACAACAAAATTGCTTGCATCACACATAATCTTGAATGGTTTATCCCAATTAAGTGGCTGTAAAATATGTGCTGAAACTAGAGCTTTCTTCAATGTCTCAAATGCATCAAGGTAAGCTTTATCAAACATAAATTCCACATCCTTTGCTAAAAGATTACATAGTGGTTTAGCTATCTTTGAGAAATTCTTGATAAACCTCTTATAGAATCCTTTATGCCTAAGGAAACTTCTAATATCTCTTACAATCTTTAGAAGGGGCAAATTGGCTATCACCTCAATCTTTGCTCTATCTACTCTAATCCCTTTACTGAGATAGAATGACCAAAAACAATACCCTCTTGAGCCATGAAGTGACATTTTTCCCAATTAAACACCAATCCATGCTCCATACACCTATTAAGAACTTTAGAAAGATTCTACAAACAATGATCAAAGTTAGCTTGATAGAAACTACAATAAATATAAAGGCTTCAATGCATTCATTTATTAAATCACTAAAAATAGAAAACATACATCTTTGAAAAGTAGCGAGGGCATTGCATAAACCAAAAGGCATATTCCTAAATGCAAAAGTTCCATAAGGACATGTGAATATAGTTTTTGCTTAATCCTCAGGTGAATAAGTATTTGTTAAAAACCACTTAAACCATTAAGATAGCAAAATACAAAAAGTTAGCTAGCCTCTCTAAGACTTGATCTAGAAAAGGCAAGGGAAAGTGATATTTTTCTAGTGGCATTGTTTAACTTTCTATAATAAATGCACATAGGCCATCCCGTGATAGTTTTAGTAGGAATAAAATCATTAGATTCATTTTTAACCAGTGTCTAGCCTCCCTTCTTAGGAACCATTTGAACTGAGCTTACCCATTTACTATTACCAATGGAATATATGATACCATTATCTAAAAGTTTAATCACTTCTTTCCTAACCACCTCTTCAAGAGTAGGATTCAAATGCCTTTGACCCTTAATTAAAGGCTTACCATCATCTTCTAAAATAATTCTATGCATACAAATCTTAGGACTAATCCCTTTCAAATCATTTATAGAATAACCAATAGCATTTTTATGCTTAAGCAAAACATCTCTTAATTAATCTACTTGATCATTAGGCAAAGATGAATTAACTATAAAAGAAAATTGAGAGTTTAAGTCAAGAAAAACATATCTCAAATTTGATGGTAGAGGCTTGAGCTCTAACTTTGTTTCTTCCTTTAAAGAGGCACCTTTTTAGTCATCATCCTTACTTAAGGGTTCAAACCTTGGGGGCCTATGAAAAGGAATTGATTGGGCCTCCAATTGATGCACTTTAGAATCCTCTCTAGCAAAAGGCTTAGTAGGTTCTTGCCTCAAACAATCATGCAAAATATCCTCAACACATTCATCAATAATATCAAGAGAGTCAATTTTACTAATACTTTCTATTGGTGAAGATCTCATCATTTTAAAAACATCAAATTCCACACTTTCATTATTCACTTCTAAGGTAATCTTGCCTCTTTTCATATCAATGATAACACTAGCTGTAACCAAGAAAGGTCTCCCAAATAATATAGTAATTTCTAAGTCCTCTTCCATTTTTAGCACAACAAAATCTGCTGGTATGACAAACTTACCTACCTTTGTGGGCACATTTTCAATAATTACTAAGGGATGAGTAATGGTTTTATTAGCCATAAACAAACACATGTTAATAAGCTTAAGTTCACCTAAATCTAATTGCTTATATATAGAATAAGGCATAAGACTAACACTAGCACCAGCATCACAAAGATACTTTTTAAAAGAAACACCACTAATAACACAAGGAACCGTAAAAATACTAGGATCCTTTTGCTTAGGTGGAGACTTAGAGTACATGGACATTGATTCTTCCACTAATGAAACTAAACCATAATCTTCTAACTTACTCTTATGTGTAGTAATGTCTTTTAAAAACTTTCCCCATGAAGGCATGTCTCTTATAGCATTCATAAATGGAATAGTGATAGTTATAACTTTAAGATAATTTAAAAACTTTCCAAATTACTTATCTAAATTACATATTAAGAACCTTTAGGCAAAAGGCAAAGTTTTAAGGTTTACTCTAGGTTCATTCTTTTTATTAGGTTGATCATCTTTCTTTTTATCTTATTTAAGCTTAATAACATCATTATTACTATCAATCGCATCATGCACATTAGACTCATTAGCCTTACCTTTAGACCCATCATCTTAAGTTAGCCATTTCTTACCTCTTACCTCATTATTGTCAACCTCCTTGCCACTTCTTAATGTAATTGCTTAACAAGTCTCTTTGTGTGGGAACTCAGGTTGGCTAGATAGTTTTCCCATAGGTTAAGAACTTAAAGAGGCTTTTTGGGCAATTTGGGTCTCCAAGTTCCTATTATGGGTAGAAAGTTGTTCAAACTTTACATTAACTTGCTTGCACTGCTCATCATTATTTTTATTAGTGGCAATTTGTTGGCTAATAAAATTTTCAACAAGAGATTCAAGATGGAATTTTGGTTGTGAGGGATTAAATGGTGGCTTGATAGGAAAACCAAGTGAGTTTTGTGGTCTAGGTGTGACATACGCCAGAGTTGCCCCTCGATTCTGGTTGGGTTCTCGGAGGTCCACTTTTAAGGTCCAAGGCTGAAGGAGGCTCACTTTTAGTCATGAGTTGGCCACTTTGCCATGAAGAGGGATCAAACCTAATTTATGGCTAGTGGTCAACCCACAAAGGCATCTAATAATAGGCTCAAAAGAGGTAGATGTCTTGGAGTCGCCACCCAATAAAATATTGAGAAATGATTCTTGACCTTTTGATGCCCAAATAGAGATTGGTGTTCGGGATATCACTTTTATTAGGCATTTTGGTTAGATGTTTATTTTATAATTGAGTTTTACATTCAATCCCCTCTGCTCTCTCATATGATGCAAGCGATAGAATTAATTAAACATCCCAATCACAGCAAAGAAAGCAGTAAACAAATACTCAAAAATAAAGTCCTAATGAAATTATTGCATGATCAAATTGTCCAAAAACAACAATAGAATAGAATACATACATAAATTGGGGTATTCATTTGGGTTTGGGAACATTGGTTCCCTCATGCATATTTGACAAAAACCATAATTTTTATTTCGTGTGGACTTGGGTTAAAATTTGGATATTGGTCTATATTTTGAAGGAAAAAAACAAATTGATTCAATAGAAAACATTTTAAATTCCTTTTTCTTTTATCGTGCACAAAAACCCTTTTTTACTACCTATTACACCCCCGAAATAATAATACATCCAAAAATACAAACCAAATAAATGAATAACATAAAATACATAAAAGATAAAATATGTAATAAAAAAGAATTAATTGAGCGAAATGACTAGGGTCATTAATCGACTGGGGCACGAATCCCAATAAAATATACCTCTAAAAAAATTCTCCAAATGGTAAAAAATATACATACTCACAAAAATAATACCAAAGGCCAATGGATTAGTACCATACAAATAATCATCACAAATATGAAAAAGTTAATTACAAATTCACTTATATAGTATAGGAAATGACTACATACATATCTAAATAGTGTAGAATAATGCCTTAAACATCACAAAAATCAAATAAATGATACAAAGATATAAAATCCATGAAAGTATATAAAAATATGCAATAATTCAGTCACAGATGCCCAAAGCAGGTAAGGGATGCCCATACTTGGAGTGAAGGACAGGACGAGAGGAAAGCCCATGACATCCTACCTGTCACATGACAGACAGGCATCTGTCGAGTCTTCTTCCCATCCACCACCACTAGTTAAAGCAAAATGCAGTTTTTGGGGCTAAAATCATGTAAAAAATTATACAAAACATACTTTAACTTGAATTATACAATTATAAAGCCTTAAACTATGCTAAGGTAGTGTTTTAACATCAAATCATGTTCAAAATTCAACTAAAACATGTTAAAATATAAGTGTACAGAATAGAGAATAAAAGCTTAAAACTACAACAATGGAGAAATCTTATTTTAAACACACCGTTAACATGCCAATTCGATTCAAATTCATCTTGTATCACATCTAAGCATGAAAATAAATCATATGTAATATTTAAACACAAATATTTTAGTAAATCTTATATGATTTATGCATGGTCATTCTAGAGAAAGAAAAAATATAAAAATAGAGAAAGAGCCTAGAATATTACCCGCAGGAGATATTCTAACTTTAAAATCTTTATAGTCTAGATCTCTACTCCAATTGGATTCTTTTTTTCAAAACAAATCAATGAAAATCGTGAGTATTTGTGTGTCTTAATCAAAGAGATTATTAGAAAATAAGAACTTTAGAGAGAGAAAGAAATTGATTTTCTTCTCCAAAGTTTGTCTCTCTGTAAAACAAATAATTTCTCCCTTTTCAAAACCTTAATTTTTAGGTTTTATACCTAGGTTAGAGGTGGAGTTAGATTCCAACTCCAACTCTCCAAATTTGGAGATAAATCCCCATGAAATCTAGATAAAATCCATTAAAATCATTATCCCCTTTTTTGAACTCCAAAAATGTGGGAATTCTAGAATTCGAGCCACGGATGGGCATCCCTTAATAAGAGGCAGTCGTTCCTCAGCCCCAAATCTTGTTTGGCCTGTACAGGAGAGAGGAAGGCATGAACGCGTGACCCTCAGATGGTAGATGGCTATCTATCACTTTTAAAGGTCCAAATCACGATTTTTATGCATCTTTAGTAAAAAGTCTTGGAAACGTTTGGAAAATCATGAAAAACACTTGAAAAGGTGCGAGAAATTCATGATTGAAGTTTCGAGATCAGAACCTACTGTTAGTAATATACTATTTTCTCATCATCGGGTAACCTTATCTAGGCTACCTCAGGTCACAGTGTCTACAACTACCCCTAAATTTAGGGAGCTGGTGCACTGGTGCTAAAATAAGCCAAAATTAAGAAAAAAAAAAGGAAAAATATGCATACCTGAGGTAGTGAATCTCTTGGTTGGTTAAAACATATACTCTCTAAGGTAGTGAATCTCTTAATTGGTTAGGTAGTTAATGTCAACTTGTCGATGCGTTAATCCTAGCTCGGGTAGTTAACATTAGTTCATCGATGTGTTAACTCTGATTCGGATAGTTAACATCTATTTGTCGATGTGTTAATCTTAGATTGATTGTCCAATTAACACCTGGGGCATACAGAACCAGGACGAGTATATTAACTCTAATTAGCATCTAGGGCATACAGAATTAGGTTATTTAAATGCATTTGATTAGCGCTTGTAGCATGTAGAATAAAGACAACTTGGTGGGGACTAATTAACACCTAGGGCATGCAAAATTAGGTAGTTTGAATGCATCTAATTAGCGCTTGAGGTATATAGAATCAAGATGACTTAATGGAGACTGATTAGCGCCTAGGGCATGCAAAAATAGAAAGTTTAAATATGTTTGGTTAATGCTTGGTGTATGCAAAATCGAGACGACTTGATTGGATCTGATTAGTGATTGATTTTTTTACCTATAAAATGAAATAAGTTTTGAGTAGTGTTTCATTGTTGTCGATTGTAGATTGACCTTTATGTTGGCTGGTATTTATGGTGGGTGTATTTTCCCTTTTTAAAGAGATATTCCATTGGGAGGGTTTTGGCAAATATGCATCTGTGAAGAGACACGAAGATATTTGGAAGCCATTCTGGCAATATGCATCTGTAAAGAGTTATTGCGATATTTGGGAGCCACTTTGGAAAATATGCATCTGTGAGGAGTTACTAAGATGTTTAGGGCCTTGCTAGCATTTTTCCCAATGACTATGTCACCACTCTGTAAGTTGGCACCAATGTAAGGAAAACCATCATCATTAGAGCTGTCATCCCGCGCTTGATCTTGTTCTGTATTCTTCAAATATTTCCATTATCATCAGACTTTTGCCTCTTGTCCAATAGCTTCTTGCTGCAAATCTCTTTTATTTTGTCCTGTTCAGGTAACTTCTTGTGATGAAGATGAGTGTCTTCACTCCTTGTTATTAAAAGAGTAAGTATATGCCCCCTGGTGGGGTTTTAAGTACCTGCTATAAAAAGAATTCGGTATTAGTGTTCTATCAATTTAGCCTCTTTTCTTTTTTCCCTTTTTTTCATGTGTTTGTTATTACTTTTGTCTTGTTATGATATATTGAATTATAGGTCTTATTATTAACTTCATGATTCATTCCTGATTAATATCATTTTTATTATTTTATAGGCTTAATAGATATGAAACAAATGAAGCGTAACAATTTTAAGCATAAAAAATATGAACAAAATGAAGCATAATATGTACACTTGATTTTAAATACAAGTTCCATCTTTATATATAACAAAAATTTTCAAACTCCTTGAATACAAAATGGATCTACTGCGAAGGCCCTAGTCTTCTGTGGTAGGCTGGCCCAAATGAAGGTCTAAATGTTGAAGGCCCAATAGGTCTGGCTTATGCTATGGCCTGTGGCACTACTGGTGGTTGCTCATTATCCAGCCCAAATCTGAATCGAAACTTAAGTAGTCCTGTAGTCAGGGGCTACAAAACCTGTGTTATCACCTCTGCCACTATCTATAAACCCTGGCCAACCTCAGTAATAGCCCTGAAATAACACTCAAGGTATCTCACTAAATCACCCCCAAATACCCAATATACCTCCTCAGCCGGGGACGCCTCTGGGCATGCTGGTGATGGTGGAACAGATGGTGAAGGAGCAGTCAATGTAGAGGCCCTAGGGGTCCATAAGGTAGAGAGACTGAAGAAGTGGATGCTCAGAGATGTCTATAGGAATACAACCTCAATAAAATCCTAATAATTTCAATAAATTTCAATAAATTTTATTTATGCATTATTTATTATTTACTATCATTTTCACTAAAATAATCAATTATTTCACAATATTTCACAATTTTCACTATATACATACACATTAAATAAGCTTGAAAATTCTAAAATTAATTCCAAATATTCTTTAAAAATTTCCAGGCACTAAATATTGTCTCCATAATTAATTTAGGCTATTATATATTAATTACATGCAAAATTTCATATTTTTCCCTTAGTGAACAATTCAGCCACTTATAGTATTCCTTTCGAAAAATTTTTTTCCTTCCATTTTGACATTCAATTAGTCTCTTTTATGATTGAATTTCATTTTTCCCAAACTAATTTCATCATTTAACAATTTTAATAATTTTTACCCTAATTACATAAAAGAATTAAATTCATAAACTTAGGAAATGTAAAGATTAATTAGCCACTTATAATTTTCACTTGAATTAAAATGCCTAAGCCTCTTTTCCTTTGCCTTTACACTTGGAAAAACCTTCTCCTTCTTCACCACCTACCAAGACCAGCCAATAAACCTTAGATATCTTTATTTTATTGTTCTCAAATGCAAAATCCAAGCTCATAATTATATTCTACACCTCAAAATCTATGGAAAAATATTAAAGAATCAATTTAAATCACTTAATTTCTCAAGATCAAACTTACCCATTTTTCTTTCTCTACTTGATTTCTCCACTTTCTTTGCCCAAATCAATCAAGAAAAGCTATTTTGGTGATCTAGAGAGATAAAACTACAACTCTTAAGTTGGAATTTATGGAAGATTTTGAGTGATTAAGAAGCAAGAGAGAGAGAGGAATGGAGGAAGGTGATTTCGGCCAAGAGAGGAGAGGAAGGAGATGAGCAAAATTTTGGAGATTTCTCCAGATTTTTAGTTCTTATATACTTCTTCAATGGGCCCAAAATTGGGCCAAACCAATGGGCTTAGCCCATTTATTTCTTATGGCCTATTTTAGGCATCTTAAATTCCAATCAAATTTCTCTCTATTCCAGCCATAAAATCACTTTAAAAATAATTTCATCACTTTTATAACATCAAAAATAGCTAGTACGCAAATTTTTGGCTCAATCGGAGCTCGTTATCGGTCCGATTCAAACTTATCGATCCAATTCAACAACTGCCGGTGTCACCAAAAAATTTCATTCTTATTACTAAAATATTCTACATAAAAATTCATGTAGATATAAAAATTTTGGCAATTTTCAGAGTTCATTTACTATTTTTAATAATTTATGCAAAATCAAGTCACCTTTCCTACTAGGAAAATTGACTCGTTGCCTTTTCGTATTTTTGACCTTTAGAGGCCAATTTGACCTCAATTTCACTTTAAATTTTAATCTCAGACTCACTATGACCAATACTTTCCAATGGTCCAATAAAATATTTTTGACTTTCGGGTGTCCTTTCGGGCCTAAAAAGCACTATTCACCATCGAAAAGTACTGTTCACAGGTGACCCGGTATTGAGCCCATTACATTTCTCCCCTACTAAAAGAAATTTTTTCCTCGAAATTTACCTGAACTGAAAAGTAGAAAATACTGTTGTCTCATCGTTGCTTCAGGTTTTCATGTCGCTTCCTCAACATTATGGTAATACCATAGGACTTTCACCAATGGAATCTATTTGTTCCGAAGATGTTGGACTTCCCTAGCCAAAATCTTTACTGGTATTTCCTCATAGCTCATGTCAGTCTGAACTTGTATCTCTTCTGGTGCTATCACATGAATCGGATCAGACCTGTATCTGCAGAGCATAGATACATGAAAGACATCATGTATCTTTTCCAAAACATATGGCAATTTCAACCTATAGGCCATGGGACCCACTCGATGAAGTACCTTATATGGACCAATAAATCTAGGGCTTAATTTGCCCTTCTTTCCAAATCTCATAAGTTTTTCCATGGAGATACCTTCAGAAAGACCTTATCTCTGACTTGGAACTCAATATCTTTCCTCTTTAGATTCGCATATGACTTTTATCGATCCATTGCTTCCTTCAACCTACTTTAAATGATTTGAATTTTTCCATCAGAGTCATGAATCAAGTCTGAACCCAAAAGCTTCCTCTCACTCAGTTTAGTCCAACACAAAGGAGTTCTACACTTTTTACCATACAATGCTTCAAATGGAGCCATTTTCAGACTGGATTGATAGTTGTTATTGTAGGCGAACTCGACTAATGGAAAATGTTTTTCCCAATTAGTGCCAAACTCAAGGACATAGCATCTAAACATGTCTTCTAATATCTGAATTACCCGTTCTGATTGGCCAACAGTCTGAGGGTGGAATGTTGTTCTAAGACGAAGTCTAGTACCCGGAGCATCCTGAAAACTCTTCCAGAAATGGAAAGTAAACCTGGGATCCCTGTCTGACACAATAGATGTGGGCACTCCATGCAACCTAACCACCTCTTTTATATAGAGTTCTGCCAACCTAGTCAAAGAGAAATCATCCATATTGGAAAGAAATGAGCTGATTTGGTGAGACGGTCAACGATTACCCAGATGGCATCATGCTTTCATTGAGTCATAGGTAAACCAGACACAAAATCCATGGTCATCTGATTCCATTTCCATTCTGGAATAACAAGTGGTTAAAGTAGTCTAGAAGAAACCTGATGCTCTGCTTTCACCTGTTGACATGTCAGACATTTACCCATGAATTCAGTCACATCACGCTTCATACCTGGCCATCAGTAGTAGGCTTTCAAATTCTGGTACATCTTGTTACTTTCAGGGTGCATGGCATAGATAATATGGTGTGCTTCGGTCAAAACCTCTTTCTTTAATTCTTCCTGAGCTAGCACACAAAGTCTTCCTTTGCAACAAAGACTTCCATCACTAGATAATGAATAATCACTTTCACTGATGTACTGAAGCTTGTTTACAACAACCATTAGTCTGTCATCTTCTTTCTAAGCCACTTTCACTTTATGCACAAAGTCTGGTTTAACTCGTAGTTTAGCTACTATGGCTCCATCTGCTGCCAAACTCAAATTGGTATTCATTGCCTGAAGAGCTGCAAAGATCACTATTAATCATTTACTCTTATCAATGCCTTATACAAGTTCATTCAAAAGCACTAACATTACCTGACATAAATTTTCTGCTAAGCGCATCAACCACTACATTTGCTTTTCCTGGATGGTAGTTGATATAGCAATCATAGTCTTTAATCAACTCCAACCAGCTTCTTTGCCTGAGATTGAGTTCTTTCTGGGTAAGCAAATACTTTAAACTCTTGTGAACTGAATAAATGTAGCATTTCTCTCCATACAAGTAATGCCTCCAAATCTTTAATGCAAAAATAATGGCTGCTAACTCTAAATCATGAGTAGGATAGTTTTTCTCAAGAATCTTGAGTTGTCAAGAGGCAAAAGCAATCACCTTGCCTTCCTGCATCAGAACGCAGCCTAAACCATTCCTGGAAGCATCACTGTAGATCACAAAATCCTTGCCTAACTCAGGTTGAGTAAGGATAGGAGCTTCTGTCAACATGGTCTTAAGCTTCTCAAAGCATTCTTGGCACTTGTCAGTCTACACAAATTTAACATTTTTCTGTAGCAGTCGCATTATAGGAACTGCAATGGTGGAGAAGCCCTTGATGAATCTCCTATAGTACCCAGCCAAACCCAGAAAATTCCGCACTTCAGTCACATTCTTGGGTGGCTTCCACTGAAGGATTGCTTTATTCTTTGAAGAATCTACTTTAATGCCCTCTGCAGAAATGACATGGCCTAAAAAGGATACTTCATTCAGCCAAAAGTCACATTTGCTGAATTTGGCGTACAACTACTTTTCTCTTAAGGTCTGCAATACAATCCTTAAGTGTCTGTCATGATCTTCTTGTGTCTTAGAATACACTAGGATGTCGTCAATAAAAACCACCACAAACTAATCTAAGTAGGGGTGGAAGACCCTATTCATCAAATCCATGAAATCTGTTGGTGAATTTGTAAGCCCAAATGGCATGACCAAAAACTCATAGTGGCCATACCTAGTACGAAAAGCAGTCTTGGGCACATCAGCTTCTTTTACCCCCATTTGATAGTAACCCATTCTCAGATCTATCTTGGAGAAGACACTCGCTCCCTTAAGCTGATCAAATAAGTCTTCAATGCAAGGGAGGGGATACTTGTTCTTTATCATCAATTTATTCAGCTGCCTGTAGTCAATGCATAATCGAAAAGTCCCATCCTTTTTCTTTACAAATAGGACAAGTGCTCCCCAAGGAGAAGTGTTGGGTCTGATAAACCCCTTATCGAGCAACTCCTGAAGCTAAATCTTTAATTCTTTTCATTCTGCAGGTGCCATTCTATATGGAGCAATTGAAATAGGAGCAATACCAGTAGTGACCTCAATGGAGAATTCCACCTCTCTATTAGGTGGTAAGCCTAGAAGCTCATTTGGAAACACATCCTAGAACTCCCTAACAGTAGGCATGTCTAAAACCTTTAAGCTGTCTTTCTTCGCTTCTACTGCATAACACATATATGTTTCACATCCCTTTCTTATCAATCTTTTTACTGCAGTAGCTGATATCACATCAGACAAAAAATCAGATCTCACACCAACAATAGTGATGTCATCACCATTCTGAAGCTATAAGGTGACTCTCTTCCTTCTGCAATCAACGGTCGCTTAGTGGGCGGATAATCAATCCATCCCAAGGATCAAGTCAAACTCTCGGAAGGGCAATTCAATGAGATTTTCTAGGAATACATGTTCCTGGACACCGATAGGACACTGTCTAAAAATCTTGTTTACTACCACACTATGCCCCAGAGGATTACTCACCAAGATGTCCTGGTCCATGTATGTCCCTTTACCCCATACCAATTATGTGCTAATATAAGAGTGTGTGGAGCCAAGATCTATCAATGCATACACAAAATCAGATAACAGAATAAACTTACCATCTATCACATCAAGAGCATCCTCCTCTTCCTGGGTTCTGACAGCATAAGCCTGTCCCCCTGATCGCCTCTGTCCCTGAGATGACTGACCAACTAGTCTAGAGGTTGAAGGATTAGGGGCAGCTCCCCTACCATGCCCTTGTGGTGCAGATGATCCAGTACCAAAAGCTGGTGGAGTGGCTGAAACAGTCTGTAGCATAGGACAGTCTTTGATCTGATGATCTCTAAACCCACATTTAAAACACGCTTATGTCAAAAATTTGCACTCCCCAGGGTGTGTCCTGCCATAGTGCTCATATTGTACTAACGATCCGCTATCCCTGCCTCGAGGTACACTGGATGTTGTTGTGGCAGCAGACTTGTCACATGAGGCACTACCCTATCCTCGGACCGCTGGTGGGTGGCCTTGAGGTGCCTGCTAACCCTTCTGCTTTTTACCCTGCCTTGTCTTTCCACTGTTCTATCCCTGCTTCCTCTTCTGCTGAAATCGAAATTGTCTCTCTGCTTGCTCGGCTTGAGTGGTTTCTAATTTGAGAGCCGCATCAATTATGGATCTCGGATCTGGATATTTCTGGGTCCCAATGATCTGTCTTAGCTCAGTATGTAGTCCTCTCTCAAATCGCTGACATAGTCTTTCTTCTGTAGCCAGACCCTCATCCAAATAAGCACTCAGGTGCTCAAACTCTCTGTCATACTCAGCCACAGTACGATTCCCCTGTCTCAATCTCCAAAAGGCATCCTACATGGCAATCTTATACTCGGACCCAATATACTTCTTTTGAAATTGATCAATGAAGAACTCCCAGTTCAAACGGTCTGCAGGTGTGTGCCTCCTGACTGAGTCCCAACAAATGAAAGCTGGACCCTGTAATAAAGCAATGATACCCTCAAATTTCTCCTCCAATGGACTATGGGTGATCTCAAATAATCTCTTGATCTTAAATAACCATTCCTCTGCAATTGTTGGAGTCAAGGGATCATGAACTGAAAAATGCTTAGCCCTTAATCTCTTTAACTGCTCCAAAATAGGCTTCCATCTGAGCGGAGACGGCAGCTGAACCTGAATCACTGGCGGCGGTGCCTGAGCTTGAGCAGCCTGGAGTCATTACTGGATGTAGTCTGACAATAAATTGAGAAAATCTAATTGAGGAGGAGGAGGTAGAGGAGGCGCTACTGGTGGAGGTGCCTGCTGTTGTGGGACCTCCTGTTGCCCCATATTACTGGAGGCCTCACTTCTATTGTCTCCAACCTCGCGACTCTATTCTCCAGATATCTTTTCACTATAAAGCAGAAAAGAGCAAGAATACATTAATTCCAAAATAACTTCTCAAAATAACAATTGGCATGTATATAATTAATTGAAATCGAACATTACACACACTCCGATCTTATAGTCGTCTAAACCACTGCTCTGATATCACAAAATGTAACACCCTTATCACTCCTAACACTATACCGATGTACCAAAGGCCGAAAATTTTTTTTCCAACTTATTCATTACGCTTCATTAACATTTACTTAATTATTTTGATAACACTTGCCGATGATCTATAACTGTCTCATTTACTATGCATTTAATAAAATTTTTGCAATATAACGGATGTACATAGTACAAGCCTCCTGAAATGCAGACAATTCACACAACCTCTCAGAGGCACAACAATCAATAATAACAATCAACATCATTCATTCCATCACATTCATATCCAAAATACAGCTTTACTAAAATAATTCTTGTTTAATATTTACATAACCAAAAGTAAAGTTTATATACATATATACATGCCAAATCAAAGTAAACAAAACTCCTAGAAGAAGTCCTGTAACTTGTATTCTTACTCCAGCTTTTGATTTTCTGCACACAATAAAAACTACGCTCTGAGCACTCAACATGCTCAGTGGTGACTAGTAATCGATACAATTCCTACTTATCATTATTATTAAATAATAACTTATACAATTATTCATAAAATCATTTAATTACTTATTAAAACATCAATTTGACTTTTTCTATAATATTATTCATTTTAATTGCAAAATTACAATTTTGCAATTAAAAAGCTTATTTATGATCTTTAAACTGATAATTATAGCATTTTACATTTTTATATACTTATTTTGACATTTATAGGTAAAAATTTCTTTTTAGTCCTTGATGACTATAAAATTCACTTTTTAAACAATTTAACTATTATCTGACTACTTTATCTTCAATTAACCAATTCTTACTTAATTTACTTACTTTTTACACTTTTGAGAAAAATTACTATTTTGCCCCTAAACTTTCTTTTTCTTTACTTTTAGTCCTTTATCACTCTTTATTCTTAACTTTCATTATCTTTTCACTTCCTTATCAATTTATTTCCATTATGTCCCTAGTACAGACCTAGCAAAAAATCTCAAACCGGATACACATAATATAAACCCCATGAGCCCCACTAAAAGAGAAATGATTCCCAATGAACCATTCTCATAATACTGCACTTTTCACTTTCACTTTACACTTAAGCTATGGAGATCAAAGATCCTACCCATAGCAAAGCAAGTCGCCATGACTTGTACCGCGATAAAGGGTGTTCCTATGGCTAGCCAACTATATCCAGAACTAGTTTTTACTGTCAGACTAATTCTAAGGACACAGTAATAATTACTTTATTTACCTTTTTAGTTTTCAAAAAATTTAACGGTTGACTTTTTATTTCTTTTTTATTGACTATAATTTAATTTCATATTAATTCATCTTTTTAGACATTTTTATCCAATTATACATTAATATTTTAATTATTTTCATTATACATAATCACATGAAAATTTCAATAAAATTCTAATAATTTCAATAAATTCCAATAAAATTTATTTATGCATTATTTATTATTTACTATCATTTTTCACAAAAATAATCAATTATTTCACAATTTTCACTATATACATACACATTAAATAAGCTTGGAAATTCTAAAATTAATTCCAAATATTCTTTAAAAATTCATAGGCACTAAATATTGTCTCAATAATTAATTTAGGCTATTATATATTAATTACATGTAAAATTTCATATTTTTCCCTTAGTGAACAATTCGGCCACCTATAGTATTCCTTCCAAAAAATTTTCTTTCTTCCATTTTAACATTTAATTAGTCTCTTCTATGATTGAATTTTATTTTCCCCAAACTAATTTCATCATTTAACAATTTTAATAATTTTTACCCTAATTACATAAAAGAATTAAATTCATAAACTTAGAAAATGTAAAGATTAATTAGCCACTTACAATTTTTACTTGAATTAGGAAGCCTAAGCCTCATTTCCTTTACCTTTACCCTTGGAAAAACCTTCTCCTTATTCACCACCAACCATGACCAGCCAATAAACCTTAGATGTCTTTATTTTCTTCTTCTCAAATGCAAAATCCAAGCCCATATTCATATTCTACACCTCAAAATCTATGAAAAAACATTAAAGAATTAATTTAAATCACTTAATTTCTCAAGATCAAACTTACCCATTTTTCTTTCTCTACTTGATTTCTCCATTTTCTTTGCCCAAATCAATCAAAAGAAGCTGTTTTGGTGATTTAGAGAGATGAAACTATAACTCTTAAGTTGGAATTTATGGGAGATTTTGAGTGATTAAGAATTAAGAGAGAGATAGAGGAATGGAGGAAGGTGATTTCAGCCAAGAGAGGAGAGGAAGGAGATGAGAAAATTTCTAGAGATTTTTTCGAATTTTTGACTCTTATATACTCCTCCAATGGGCCTAAAATTAGGCCAAACCAATGGGCTTAGCCCATTTATTTCTTAAGGCCTATTTTAGACCTCTTAAAATCCAATCAAATTTATCTCTATTCCAGCCATAAAATCACTTCAAAAATAATTTCATCACTCTTATCACATCAAAAATATCTAGCACATAAATATTTTGCTCAATCGGATCTCATTATCGGTCCGATTTGATAATTGCCGATGTCACTGAAAAATTTCATTCTCATTACTAAAATATTTTACATAAAAATTCATGTAGACATGCAAAATTTGGCAATTTTTGGAGTTCATTTACTATTTTTAATAATTTATGTAAAATCAAGTCACCTTTCTTACCAGGGAAATTGACTCGCTGCCTTTTTCGTATTTTTTACCTTTGAAGGCCCATTTGACCTCAATTTCACTTCAAATTTCAATTCCGGACTCACTATGACCAATACTTTCTGATGGTCCAATAAAATATTTTTTGACTTTTGGGTGTCCTTTTGGGCTCGAAAAGCACTATTCACCATCGAAAAGTACTGTTCACGGCTGACCCAGTATTGAGGCCATTACATCTACTCTAACCAACATTGTAATGATCTCATGCATGATGTATACATGCTTGCCCTTCTGCATCTCGCATAAGCTAGTGATGTCTACAATGTTAATGGATCCTAGACTACTTGTATGTCACAAGTAAGAATATGACAGCACCCTCTAAATATATCAATAAATCTGGGTGGTCAACATGGTGCTCTTTGCAGTATTTGATTTGTAGATGGCACCGAGTAGTGTTATTGCTCTCCATCTATCTCGATCTATGAGTTTGGGAGCTGTAACCATGTCAAGACCAATAGGTAGACCTATAGCCTATGTGAACCAATGGTGTCTGATGTTGTAGTGTATACCCAGCACCGGGAACTAGACTACCCCCTCCTGTGTGTCTGAACTCTGATAACCCCCATATTCGAGAGTAGCAAGGACCTCATGAGTCACATCAGGGTAAGTCCTACAAGCTATAGCAAAAAACTCTATCTAACCTACCCTAGCTAAGAGCCTGTCGGCCTCGTCTAATAGTTTGAAGCCCTGCAAAAACTACCTAGACATAAATCGACTGGATCTGTATTATACCCACAGTAGTACTCTATATTTGGTGGCCTACACATGTATTATATAGGCTGGCATCAGCCATGGTGGCTGTGCACGTGCGATCTTATGAGGCATCCTACAAAAAGGTTATGTGTTAGTTTTTGGGCTTGCCTTGGTTCACAAATAAGCCAATATACTAGAATTTACAAGGATTTTTGCAGCATTTCGGCTAAAAGGCAAACACCCAACTGACACAGAAGTATGTGCTAGATGCCATAACACAACAAACAATACTCTAAACCTATTGTTAGGCATTCTAATGAACATACATGGCAACAATACATATTTCATGCTTTATGAGAATTTAACAACATTTTGACAGCATTCCGACTAGTAATGTGACTGCTCCCTTGCACAAAAAGACAATTCACAACCACACAGGCCATCATGGCCGCCAAACAATACATTCATAATATCAATATAATGTATACTTCATGTTTTACAAGAATTTTAATAAATTTTTGGCAACATTCTGGCTAGAAATGTGACTACCTCCGACACAAAAAGACAATTCAAAACAACATGGGCCATCATGGCTGCCAAGCAACACAATCTAAGCTATTAACATTAGGAAATTAAACCTATTTGTAACAATTTAGTGCAATTACAAATCATGCTACAACACGCTTTTAAGGGCAAAAAATACGTAAAAGACATATAAATTATTTGCTAAAAGGAAAGGCTACTGCTTATTTACTTATATACAAGGTTATTTATTATCTATAGTGTCATGAAAAAGTATTTGGCAATTAAACTACATAACTTAAACTCCAAGGCAGCATTTATTTCTAACTTACAAAGAGGTGTTCCCATCCATCATGCCTAGTACTAAAGGTTTACAACCTAAATTATGCCTTAACTAAAGAAATAAATAAATATAAAAGAAATTTTAATAACATTTAATTGTGAAAGATGAAAAAGGAAAAGAATTGAATATAAAAGAGATGGATGCCTCACTGAAGTGTGTCCTGCTCTAGGGAGGCTGTAGGCATAGACAGCTCGAAAAAAGGATGAGAAATAGAGAAAAAATGCCCAAAAATTGGAAGAGAGAACTTGAAATCGAAAAAAATCGTGGTTGGCCAAAAAAATGAAGAAGAAGACCCTTTACATTGCATTTTTTAAACGAGTGGTGCGAGGCCTATCCTTCACTAGGGACGAATGCAATTGAGGCACTTCCCGTCCTTCACATCCAAATGACCAATTTACCCCTTAAATCATTTTTTATTTTATTTTGCTATTTTACACCCCTTTTTTCTTCGTTTCTGAACCATTTTATTTGTTTTTAGACCTCTTTTTGCCTAAAATTATTTAAGAATATTTATTTACATCTTTATCACATATTTTTACATTATTTACACTATTTACATATGTTATTTTGTCATATGTATCCAAAATTCCAAAATACCCCCCTAAAATTCATCATATCTCTACTGCTTCGTGACTTTTCAACTCTAAGATTTTCTACGGTCATTTATCTAGTTCATCAATCTTTTGAATTTTCTGCAAAAATGGAAACAAGAGAAAATGCAATAATATGTACGTGCAATGTATAGGACATGCAAAAAAATAACTTTTGGCCTTCTAGGGATGACAGACAGGCTGCCCGTGGCTCACTCCTTTTAAGGGATGGGCATCTATCATTACTTTCTATAAATAGGGCTTTAAATTTCTTGGTCTTTGTGCCTTTGACCTCTTATTTTTTTAAGAAAGCTTTTACCAGGTATTTTTTCTCTCTCTTTTTTTTCTTCTTTTTCTATTTGTTTTCCTTTCAATTATTTATTTTTTGCTCCATCATTTCTACAATTAAAGGACTTAAAAGTTACCCTTATTATGGCTTATGGACTTGCAAAATTGCATCAACTATTGGATGACCCAAAAATTTCAGAAGGCCCCCTATTGGCTCCGTACTCAAGTTTGAGGTTTCTAAGGAGAGTGTCTTTAGATAGGAATTTACTGCTCGTTGCCGCTCAACATTGGGACCTGAGGTTCTATACGTTTAGATTTACACATCAGGAGTTGTGCCCTCTTCTAGAGGAGTTTGTTGAGATGGTCAATGCTAGATTCGAGCCCAATACTCAGTAATGTCTGCCCTCTCCTATTTTTAACTATCCTACAAAGGTAGCTCGTGCTTTGGGCAATCTCCTTTCTAAGGCTAAAGGCATGATACCTTACGGGAGGACATTCTCACTAGAGCCTTTAATTGATGTACTGGCTGACTTCGATAACATGCCCACCTTTTACTTCAGCATGGTACTACTTTGCTACTTCGCCCAATGTTTGCATTGATGATCCCCTGACTGGCAATTATGTATTATTTAGCATTATGGATGGCATATTTCAGGGATGTAACCTATTTCCCCTAATTATGGCAAAGACCATTATTGGCTTAGATGTTGTTCATTATGACACTCATTCTTTCTTCACAAACAGCCCCATGCTTCTTCAGGTATGTCCTGATTTTAAAGGTATTACACCCCTTGTGGGTTTTCATACTATCTTTTCTAGTTAAAATATGCATCCATTTAGATTTTCTCGTATTTTTTTCCTTATTTTTGCCAGAGATGAATCCAACTCACCCTAGTGGCTTTTTTTTAGGTATGGCTTTATGAGAAGCTGAAGTTGTTGTCAAAGTCTCCTTCCCGAGCTAGAGCCATAGGTGTTTACCCTGTGAGATATGTCAAACTTAGGTAGTTACAGTGCAGTTTCTCGAAGATCCAGGAGGGAGTCAACTAGTTAGGCCATCTGACAGACGATGATATTATGTTTAGGTGTACATGATTGCCCATCACTTCTGTAGTTTTAAATGGGGTAACTGGTTATGTCCCCCTATGTGGACTATACCAGGCCACCTTCTATATCACTGCTCATTGTACCCGTCAATTTGGGGATCGATAGGACATCATTAGGTGTTTCTTAGGCTTTCGAGGTGGCATTCTCACTATTCATTTCTTGATAGAGTATTATGGCTTCCTATAAGGACTTCCATTTTTGAGATTGGTGTTTGTGATTTCACCACCTCTGACTCATACAAGCAATGGGTCACTAGCCCTACCATCGACAACAGATTTTTCATCTTAGGTACCTAGATGTAGAGAAAGAGGTGATAAAGATAGACTATATTAGATACTGTTTACAGATTATGTTTTTACTTTTATTGAACTTTAGAACTTGAACATGTGAAAAGACTATTGCTACTTTTAGTAACATTTATGACATTATGAATACATGTATGACATTTTCTTTTAATTTTATTATACATGATCAGCATTTGATATTTTCCCAATAGCACGTATTACTTAATCTCAAATTGAAACTTTACAAGCATTATAACTCCTGTCATCAATAAGCCCTCTCAAGGCTTTTTTATTGATTATTTTTTCTCAACCTTTAATTTTTCCTCAGGATGCCTTTTTTTGGTTTTCACCTAGGTGAGGCACCTAATTTTAGCAAAGCCACTATTTTTTATGGTTTTTACCCATAAGGTATTTATTCTCTTCTTTTTCTCTTTTTAGTCTTAGCCATAGAACCTTTTCAATTTTTCTATATTCACCCGTTCTCTGAACTCATTGCTATCACTATCGGATAAAATAATAGCTCCTTTGGATAACAACTTCTTGAGCACAAAAGGTCTTTCTCAGGTAGGCCTAAACTTTCTTTGAATATCTGGAATCCTTGGTCTCACCTATTTGAACACCGGGTCTCCTTCTTTCAGAGGATGCTTCCTAACTTTCTTCCCAAATGAGTGATCTCATTCTTATCATAAACTTGATTGTGATAATATCCCCTCATTCTATCCCCGTCAAGTAGGTTAAGCTGTAATAATCTCTATTTAGCCTATTATATTTTTGGTATCTCAGTCTCCAAAACAACCTTTAGAGATTGATGCTCAATTTCTGGTTGTAGTCCTATATCCCTACAATGTGAAGGGTAGCTTATCAGCCCAATCTTTATAAGTTCGAACCATCTTGGCCAGAATCCTTTTCACATTCTTACTAGCTACTTCGATTAGTCAGTTTGATTAATGCCGATAAGGAGAAGACTTATGATGTTGAACTCCATCCTTGATAAGCATCTACCTAGTTTCACTAGAGAATTGTAACCCATTATTAGACACTATGAGATGAGGCAAACCATATCTATACATTAAACTATTTTCAATAAACTTGCCCATATCCCTCGCGCCTATCTTTTTTAAAGATTCCACTTCTACCTATTTGGTGAAATAATCAATGGCTACTATAATGAATCTGTATCCATTCGAAGAAGGCAGATGGATCATACCTATGATGTCTATACCCCATGTAATGAATGATCATGGCAACATGAGATTTCATAACTTTGAAATGGGCAAGTGCCTTAAATTCGCATACTATTGGCATAGTTGGCACTCTTTAATGTACTTAGAACAATCAATGTCCATTATGAGCCAAAAGAATCCTTGATGCATAATCTTTTTGGCTAAGGCTAAACCATTCATGTGGGCTCCACACACTCCTAAATATACCTTTTTTGTAGCCTTCATAGCTTCTTTTTCATCTTGACATCTCAACTTAATCCTATCAGTCTACCTTTTATAGAGCACTCTTCCCACGTTGATGAATTGGGTAGACAATTTACAAATCAATCTCTGGTCTTTTTCAGTAGCTTTTTCATGAAATATCGACCTTTCCAAATAATTTTGAATGCCATAGTACCAAGGCTTTTCATCATCTACCTCGATATCCATGGTTTGTTCATCCTCAAAGCATGGCTTATCTGAACTCAAAATCAGCACAGGCTTCATACTCACCCCTTTAGTATTATCCCATATTGACACTAAGGTAGCTAAAGCATCCACTCGCTGGTTCTCTTCTCTAGGCATATACCCAAAAGTACAAAGCTTAAACTGACCGCTTAAAGCTTTTAGACACTTGTGATAGGGCAACAACTACTCTTTCTTACTTGTAGAAGGATCAAACATCTTTCCATTTTTCCAAAAAGTGAATGAGCATCCCGCAAATACCTAAGAAGGTTCTCTTTAACCACTGCTTAGAGCTTATAGGAATGAAAGTAATGTCTTAGTTTCTTTTATGCCCATATGACTACTAGACAAATCTTTTTAACTTCTATATACTTGGCCTTATATTCGAGAAACTTTTTGCTGAGGTAGTATACTGCATATTCAATCACAAAGTTACCTTCTTGAGCCATCATTACCCCTACTGAGCTATCTTATACAGCCAAATATAAGATCAAAGGCTTACTTACCTGAGACGGTCTCAATATCGACGGATGCAGTAAGTATTCCTTAATGGTATCAAAAGCCTTTTGACAATCTTCATTCCAGACTATTGGCAGATCCTTCTTAAACAGCTTCAATATTGGCTCGCAGATCAAAGTCAACTTGGCTACGAACCTACTTATGTTCTAAATTCTCCTTAGGAACCCTCTAACTTCCTTTTCCTTATGGGGTACTGACATTTCCCTAATGGCTCTCAACTTATCAGGATCTACTTCTATACCTCTCTAGCTCACTATATGCCCTAAAAGCCTACCTATGGTGACCCCAAATATAACTTCTTTGGATTAAGGTGGAGGTTGTACTTATTAATTCTCTGAAAGAAGTTCTCTATTGCCTCAAAATGACCTTCTTGGGTAACTGATTTGATCATCATACCATCCATGTATACCTTTACTTCCTTATAAATCAAGTCATCTAGTACCTTAGTTGCCAACCTTTGGTAGGTAGCACCTGCATTTTTTAGCACAAAAGGCATAAACCAACAGGCATACACAGTCCATTCAGTTATGAAGGTTGTTTTGATTTGATCCACTATCTTGTTCGAAATCTGTTTATACCCTACATATCCATCCATAAAATTATACATGGCACAAGCTGCTACATTATCAATCAAGACATCTATGTGAGGTAGAGGAAAATCATCTTTAGGAAAGGCTTTGTTTAAGCCCCTATAATCTACATAGACCTTAACTCATCCATCCTTCTTTTCTATGAGAACTATACTTGCCAGCCAGTGGGATATTGAACTTCCACTAAGAACTTAGCCTCTATATGTTTCTTTACATCGTCTTTAACCTTTTCAGCCCATTTTGGTCTAAGTCTCGTAAGCTTCTATTTGACTGGCTTATATCATGGGTATGTTGGAATGGTATGTTCAGTAATTTCTCGATCTATTCCCAGCATGTCTTCATAGGTCTAGACAAAGACTTTTTCATATTTTTTTAATATTCTCTCAAATTTTTCTCTCTCCTCAGGAGTTATATCTGATGCCAATAAAATTTCTTTTAGATTTTCTTTAGTTTTAAGATTAAATGAACACATGTTTGTTGAGTTAATATCAAATATGAATGGTTTATGATCATGAATATGCATATTGAAATTAGAAGAAACATCCCACAAGTAAGGAAAATTTTTCATCATATTAAAATAATCAAAAGAGCAATCAATGTTCTCATCAAAAAGTTCAGGAACATAAACAATATCAATAAAAGTATCATCTTCAGTTTTTATAGCATTAGATGTCTCTCCAGCCTCTGCCTCTGATAAGTCTTCAACCTCAACCTTCTCTTTGCCTTTCAGTTGAACGGCGAGCAGTTTCTCTATCAAAACTTCTTCAGGCACTTTCTTATCCCAAGCTGAATGATGTAGCAGAATCTCTTCATTCCAGAAACCCTTAACTGGCTTGATAATCCTTTGTTCCTAGTTGAAGACATCATTGAATAGCTCAAAACCTAGCACTAGCTTAACCCCTATCAGCTGAGGTTCATTCTCTCTACAATAAAGACAAATACCTAAAGCCAGCACAAAACTTTGAGAAATGTGGGGGATCCCTTTCTCTACTTCTTTCTCCTTGTCCTTCTAACTAGAACCAGTAAAGCCTAACCTCATTTTATCCTTCTAACGCTTAGCAACTATAGCAATCTAAGGCCTTTGAGAGTTCTTACCTAAACTAGCAATAGGTAGGAAATTCATCTTTTTCATCATATTGACCACTTGAGGGCAATCAACAAAACCATTCTTACCTTCTTCATCACTGATGGCAGACGTATGGAACCCACTAAAAGGTTGTTTAGTTGTCTGAAGTACAGACACTTATTTCTCCCTTACAGCTTTAATAGTAACTACCTGACTATCATGGTGGATCTTAATCATCTGATGTAGTGTGGAAGGCACTCAACCTAGCTTTTGAAACCATGGTCTTTCTAATAACACAGAGAAATTAGCTAGAATAAGCAGTACCATAAAATAAGCTTATGTCTTAATGGGCCCTATCTTCACTAAGGCCTTGAAGGTTCTAGCAGCTTGCCTCTTAGAATTGTCATAAGAAGAAATGGTTAAGTTTGACTTACTCAGCATGCTTTCATTCAACCTAAAAGTTAGAATGCCCACTAAGGGGTAAAAATGAATGGAAGAACCATCATCTATCATCACACAAGTTGTGTGCTTTCCATTTACCTGAGCCTTGATGTATAAGGGTCAGTTATGGTTCCTACCTCTAAAAGGTAGGTCAGCATTAGAATACACAAAATTCTCTCTCATTCCTCCTTTACTCAAATCCAACAGCTCAGACGGTGAAATGGTAGTGGCAACGATGGACTCACTCAGGGCTTCAACTAGCTTCTGCCTATGCGAAGGAGATTGTCTCAACAAGTCTCATATGAATATATGTGCATTTGTTTTCTTTAATTGCTTTATTATTTAATCTTTCTCAACTTTTTTCTTTATTAACACTATAGTAGGAGCTGGCTGCCTTTTAACCTCTGAGGCTACTCTTTCACTCCTTGTGACCGTTTTAACCTTTTTTTGTTCCCCTACTTCCTTTTTACTCTCATTAGTTTCACTAGCTGAACTCCATATATTAATAGGCAAAAAAGCCTCCTCATCCTCACTCTCTATGGGAATGTTCCAATAATCAATCATAGAAACTAGCCAATTTTCTTCAACTAACTCTATTACTTTAGGGGTGGAATGAGTAATGGCCACGTACTCATCCCATACAGGTCGTTCATGACGTACCACTCAGGTAGACTAAACCCAATCATGAATACCGGAGGTGGTATAGCATTGTAACCTCCTTTTTTCTTCTTATCTCTCTTTTCAGGATCTAAAATATGCTTATTATCTATCAAGTCCTGAATCTTATTCCTCAAGTGACGACAATAATCGATCAAGTACCTAGTATGCCGATGATATGCACAATATTGATCCTTTCTATGATTCGATAACTCTTGACTTTTCACAGGCCTTGGGGGCAATGTTTGAAGCTTAACTTCTTTGCTTAATCTATCCAATACCCCAGATAATAACTTTCCCAAGTTAGAATAATGCCTCTGAATAGCTTCTATAGCGGACACTTCTATAGTCTTTCCAGTTTTGTTTAACCTACTACTGTTCCCCATTGTCTTGTTATTACCGAAGTTACTCCTTACATTCTTACTGTTTGCCCCTTTGGCTAGATACTCTCCCTCAGCTTGTATGGCTATATCCTTTAATGACTCTCAATCCTTCAGACCCTTCATCTTTAAACCATCCTTTAGGTATGGGTTAGCCTTCCTAATGAATAACCTAATCTGATTAGCTATGTCTGGCTTTCTCTTCATCTCCAACACCCAATTCCTCCACTTAGTGAGGTATTCATAAAAAGGATTCATCATGTTTTTGCTAGAATAGCTTAAGGTCTTTCAAAGTAACTTTCATCCTAGTGTTGCAGTCATATTGCTTAAGAAATTTCTCAATCAACAGATCCCAGTCCTTATTGGTATGCCTATCCAGCCCATGGTATAAATCTATGGCAAGTCCAGTCAAACTCAGGAAAAAGTACTCCATCTTCTATTTTTTGGACAAAGTGGTCCCCTTCATGATCAACATATACTGTTTGACATGTACTAGGATCTGAGGTGCCATCAAACCTTGAAAGATTAGGCATTTTAAATCTTTGGGGCAACAGCTCATCTCCATCCAAATCCCTATCTTCAAGGTTCATTCCCTACCAACAGACAATAATCTAGACATAGCTTCGATCTTATCCTCCATCTTTTTGAAAGTTGGATCCTCGGCACTAAGACCCCTAATCCTTATATTCATCATTTAAGGGACATAGTCTTCATTCTCCTCTTTTATGAAATCATCTTCAGGATCATGCCTCATTTTCCTCCTAGGTGGATCTTAAAGCACAGCAGCATGGGCTACGGTAACATTCCTAATGTGCATTGGCATCAATGTCTTGCAAGTAGGTGTTGCAGGCTGAGTTTTAACATCGAGTGCTACAAAAGCCACCATCCCACCAATCATAGCCATAAGCCTCTCTTCAAAGTCCTAGAACCTCCTATCCAACCTCTGGTCTAAGTCATCTCGCACTGTCGAAGGCCTAGTAGGAGTAACATTCGACCTTTCCGTCAGGAATGGAAACCTTATAGTTGCATCATCAGTCACTCTGTTAGTCTTATTTCCCCTTTCAATCTCATTTAATCCTTCATTCTGCATGTCCAAACTTATTTCCTAACTATTTTCTGATAATTGACTTGAGCCTAACTCAGAACTTATCTTTGAACCCAAATCCAAACTCAAACTGGATCTCAACAGACTATATATAGGTTTTCAAACCAAACACCCATTTGACCCTCTGGACCACCTAAATGATTATATGATGGCTACAAAAATTAGAGATTAGGAGTGATGTATGAGCATGGTATATACATAATGTATGAATGCAATGCATAATTTTATTAGGGGTCAATCACAATCACACATAAGTATAATCATAGCCTTCCAACCTTATTACTCCCGCACAGGAGGTCGTGTGGTCTCTTTCCAAGGTGGGCTTAGCCTATGGGTCAATAGGATACCCAATGGACTCGTATGGTGCACAATAAAAAATCGACAACATAACCTCTCTAATTAAAAGCGCAAGCGTATGGATTTTAACCATTATATATTTTGACTAACTCATACAAATTGGGTTAGGACTACCAGGGCATGGTAGCCTTTGACTAGTACCCTCCTAATTTGTTTGAGTTTGGTCAATACGTAAAGGTCTATATAGCAAGCAAAAGATTATAATAGTTATACAACCTAGGGAAAGTTGCTATTGTTATTACATGGGCTTTAGTCAAGGGTGATGAAACTTTAGGGCTTCCTAAGCATGGTCACTGCTAATAGGTCTAGCTCATCACAAGAATAATGACCAATGGGTCACCATTTTATATACCATTTGGTACTAAACTTAGGCTGATGGGTCTCCTTGACACCTTCCTACATTGAGTGAATGTAGGGCGTGCTTTAGGATAACACCGAGGCTAAAAAGGGATGCCTAACGTAATTCTAAGGCTCTAAGATGAATGCAGGAAATGCAGTTTAGAAAAGAGATAAGATTAATTAATAAAACCCAATTATAAAAAAAAACTTAACCAAGATGCTTTTTGGAGCAAGGTCTCTTTAGTCTCCAGTAGAGTCATTGTGATCCGTGCTAAAGCCATCTCTTGATTCCAATTGGGTTCTCGAAGGCCCACTTTTAGGGTCCAAGACCAGAAGAGGCTCACTTTTAGTCATGAGTTGGCCATTTCACCATGAAGAGGGATTATGCCCAATTTATGGCTGATGGTCAACCCACAAAGGCATCTAATAATGGGCCCAAAAGAGGTTGGTGTCATAAAGTCGCCACCGAACAGAACATTGAAAAATGATTCTCGACCTTTTGATACCCAAACAGAGATTGGTATACGGAATATCACTCTTATTAGGCATCTTCGTTAGGTGTTTATTTTATAATTGAGTTTTACATTCAATCCCCTTTCCTCTGTCACATGATGTAAGCAATAAAATTAAATAAATATCTCAATCATAGCAAAGAAAGTAGTAAACAAATACTCAAAAATAAAGTCGTACTTAAATTATTGTATGAGCAAATCATCCAACAACAATACCAGAATAGTATACATATATAAATCGGGGTATTCATTTGGGTTTAGGAACATTGGTTCCCTCATGCATATTTCACAAAAACTTTAATTTTTATTTCTTCTGGACTTGGGCTAAAAGTTAGACATTGGTCCGTATTTTGAAGGAAAAAAACCAATTAATTCGATGGAAAACATTTTAAATGCCTTTTTCTTTTATCGTGCACAAAAACCCTTTTTTACTACCTATCACATCTTTGGAATAATAATACATCCAAAAATACATACCAAATAAATGAATAACATAAAATAAATAAAATGAAACTAGAATAAAATATAAAATAAGCAATAAAAAAGAATTAATTGAGTGAAATGACCATAGTCGTCGACCGACTAGGGCATGAATTCCAATGAAATGCACCTCGAAAAAAATCCTCTAAATGGTAAAAAATATACATACTCATAAAAACAATACCAAAGGTAAATGGATTAGTACCATACAAATAATCATCATAGATATAAAAAGCTAATTACAAATTCACTTATACAGTATAAGAAACGACTACTTATAGATCTGAATAGTGTAGAATAATTCCTTAAACATTACAAAAATCAAATAAATGATATAAACATATAAAATACATAAAAATACATAAAAATATGCCAAAAATTTAGTCACGGATGCCCAAAGTAGGTGTGGGATGCCCATACTTGGAGTGAAGCATGGGATAAGAGGAAGGCCCGTGATATCCCTCTTGTCGCGTGAGAAATGAGTGTATGTCAGGTCTTCGTCCCATCCGCCACCACTGGTTAAAGCAAAATGCAATTTTTGGGGCTAAAATCATGCAAACAATTATACAAAACATACTTTAACCCAAATTATGCAATTATCAAGCCTTAAACTATGCTAAGGTAGTGTTTTAACATCAAATCATGTTCAAAATTCAACTAAAACATGTTAAAATATAAATTTACATAATAGAGAATAAAAGCTTAAAACTACAATAATGAAGGAATCTTATTTTAAACACATCATTAACATGCCAATTCGATTCAGATTCATCTTGTATCGCATCTAAACATGCAAATAAATCAAATGTAACATTTAAACACAAAGAGTCCGGTAAATTTTACTTGATTTATGCATAGCCATTCTAGAGAGAGAAAGAAGATAAAAGTAGAGAGAGCCTAGAATATTACTCTCAGGAGATATTTTGACTCTAAAATCTTTGTAGTCTAGATCTCTACTCCGATTTGATTTTTTTTTCAAAAAATCAATGAAAATCGTGAGTATTTGTATGTTTTAATCAAAGAGATTGTTAGAGAATAGGAACCTTTGAGAGAAAAAAGAAATTGATTTTCTTCTTCTCTAAAGTTTGGCTCTCTATAAAACAAATGATTCCTCCCCTTTCAAAACCCTAAATTTTTATGTTTTATCCCTAGGTTAGAGGTGGAGTTGGATTCCAACTCCAACTCTCCAAATCTGGAGATATATTTCCAAGAAATTCAGATAAAATATATTAAAACCATTATCCCTTTTTTTGAATTCCATAAATATGGGAATTCCATAATTCAAGCCATAGACGGGGCGTCCCTTAATAAGGGGCAGCCGTTCCTCGGCCCTAAATTTTGGAATTCTTAAAATGCCCCTTGTTTGGCCTATGTAGGAGAGAGGGAGACATGGATGGGCACTCCTCAGGTGGCAGACAGCCGTCTATCACCTCTAAAGGTCCAAATCAAAGTTTTTATGCATGTTTAGTAAAAACTCTTGGAAACACTTGAGAAGGTGTGAGAAATTCATTATCGGAGTTTCGAGATCCGAACCTGCTATCAGTAATATATTATTACCTCGTCATCGGATAATCAGGCTACCTTAGGTCTTGGTGTTTACACTAAGCATGGGGTTACTTAAAGGATTAAGTTATGATGAAGTGTTAGACCAAGAAAATCCAGGGTGGTTCCTCCATTGGGGATTATAAGAATTAGAATTTAATCCTCCCCTTTGATTGAAACCGCCTTGAACATAATTGGCTTCTTCGCTATTACTTATTATGCATTGTGTGTAAGAGTGAGATCCTCCACACAAATCCCAAACAACACTTGAATTATCAATGGAATTAACTTGAAATTTACTTACCAATTTGGTGAGTGCATCTACTTTTGCTGTCAACAAGTTGATGGTATCAAGCTCCAAGACTCCTCTTGCTTTAGCCATAGTTGGTACATCTCCCATATGCCCTTGTGATGCAAGTTCCTCAAGCAAAATGACAGTTTTTTTTTGCTATCTTGTCCATCCATTTACCACTTGAGGTTGCATTGACTATATTTTTATTTTCATCTATCAAACCATTGTAAAAGATTTGAGGAATCTTCCAATTAGACAAGCCATAATGAGGACATTGCCTTTGAAGATCCTTAAATCTCTTTCATACTGCATAAATAGTCTCATTTGCATGTTGCCTAAAGTTTGTAATCTCATTTCTGAATTGGGCCGTCTTATGGGGTCGAAAATACTTATGAAGAAATGCTTGCTTCAATTGATCCCAGTGGTGATGGATTCACTAGGCAAACTAGCCAGCCATAATTGTGCCTTGTCCTTAATAGAAAAAGGAAATAACCAAAATCTAATTGCATCATCCGTGTCAATTTATTTTAAATGTTGCACACACATTAAGAAAGGCTAATATATAGGCATAAGGATCTTCTCCTTGGAGACCACCGAACTGATTATTCTAAACCATTTGGCTTAATTTCAAAGTTATTGTTAGCAACCGTAGGAGCCACAATTGCTCCAAAACTCTCTAAAATGTCGGGTATAGAAAAATCTCCCAAAGTACGCCTATCTTGTTCGGCCGTGATATTTGAACTTTGGTCCTGCTCTTCCTGTTGCTTTTTTTTATCTCTGCGCAAAACACGAAAAGTTATATCAATTTCAGGATCAAATGGAAGAAGATTATCTCTACTACTACTACTACTACACATAAAAAGAAAATAACAAATTAAACTAAACTACTGCAAACTAAACAAACAAAAGGCCTAAATCAACCTTTTTTTCTTTCCTAAGTTAATAAAAACAATCACTTATTTTGACTCCTTGGTAATAGTGCCAAAAATTTGCTACGGTGTATTTCTTAATATCCTAGTCTTAAAGACTTAGATAGGGTGAGAAAGGTGTTAAACTCTAGGAATCAATTTAGGTATAAGTGTTATCTTGTATTAACCAGTTAGATGCTAAGATGGATAGGCAATGATAAATAAAAAAGGGTTGGTTGTATTAAATTCTTACTTGCTAATCTAATTATCTAATCTAATTTATAACTTCAAATAATCAATATAAGCATTAGAATTACAAAACATCAATTGATTTTATAAAGATGCAATAAACTCATAAGCATGCAATGAATGGAGAATAAAGCCTACTATTCCTAGATGCAACTCTCATTGTCAAATAAGGGCATCCCCATCTAGAGTCCATAAGCAATCTCATGTTATTATGGACATAGATGAGAACCATGAAGTTCTATGCCTATTCTTAAGCCCCTCAAAGTGAAACCCTTGTCTCCTAAGTGATTTCTAACTTTAAGTAAGCTGATTACCTTTCCACCAAAATGTTCCAATTCTGATTGTGAACAAATTGATTAACATAATACGTATGGTGATCAAGCATACATAATAAATTAAGTACCCAATCAAACTTAAATCATTCATACTTAAAACAAGATAATTATATTAATGAAGATCAATTCATACTTGTAATTCTAACATAATAGAGTTAGCCTAGATACATGTTGGGAAAACAAATACACAAGGAAAAGAACTAATGTCAAGTAAAATCTAAAGAGAAAAGAGAAGGAAGAATGGTAAGAGGCTACTCAATGCTTCTTCAGAAAAATACTTGAGTGTTGATTGACCTCTTTTAATCTCTCCTCTTCCTTGGAGTATTCTTTTTGCTCATAATGTTTTTTAATTGATTTAGAAGTTATATGGTAGTTTTTCTATATCTAAAATATGGTTATCTTCATGTATTTATAGACCTAATTGGTGTCTTTTCAGAAAGTGTTGCAAATTTGAAGAGTTACATGAAAAGTTGCAATTGTTAGCTTTTATGACGAGTCAGCACACTTGTACCTAGTTGGAAAAGTCGGTACAGCCAAGCTCTGTAACAAGTCATCACCAATCGAACGAGTCAACACGCCCTCAATTGCTTCACAACTTGATTCAACATGGCACGAGTCGGCATGCTGAGTCCCTGTGACGAGTTAGCACACCTTGTTACAAGTCGGCACAAGCTTTTGAACTTCTTAAAGACCTTTTTCTTCTATACTTCAACCAAATTCCCCTCATTTATGCTTCATTTCATCCAATTAGGCACATTTAGCCTACAAAACAAAGAAGACATAAAAAGTAACCTAAAACAAAACAAAATATATACATTAAACTAAATAAATGATGTAATAACACACAAAATTGCTATGCTAAATTGCATGATATCATGCCCAGATAGACCTTCCAGGTTTATCAAATGAAGGACCAACTTTAATAATAAAGATTGAATAAAAGCATTCAAAACCTTCGAACAGTGTTTACGCTGATGAATTTATGGATCAAAGAATCACAATAATTCTTATCCTTGCAAGAATAAGTGGAAAGGAAATATGAGAAAAGTATTTTTCGAAGATAGGAGTCTAGTGTATGAACCTAGAGAAAAGGAAGTCAAGTGTATGAACCTAGAGAAGAGAAAGACTTGTTTGATATAGACTGAGAAGAGAAACACTTTTTTTGATATAGACCTTAAAATCAGTCTATAAAGTAATTTCTAAATTTGAAACTGATGAAGATAATTTATAGCGACTCAAATATTCATGATGACTGAAGCACATGTTCCCATGGATTAAGAGTTAGTTCTATTAGACAATACAATATGTACATGTTTATAAGATAAGGATTTTACACACCCAAAAATTACAAGCTTGCTAGTTTTTAATACAATCACAACAATCCCGAGAGTTGAGATTTGAAGGAACCATACATGGAATCCATTGACTTCCGACTTATAATTTTATTATTGTAATATAATAAGATAACTAATAACCAAGCCAAAGCTCTCCAAATCCAATTCATCTTCTTTTAAAAGTGCAGCTCAAGAATCAACTGGAGAATGAGCAAGAGAGATACTAAATAAAAAAAGAGGACTTATTGACACCGGTGAGGAGAGGTGGTGAAGGATGTCGGAAAAAAGGAATTGCTATCTTTAGGAAGAGGCGAACTATTTTATTCTTATTATTGTTACATAAGAATGCAATGACACGTTGAATCCTAATCATAAGAGAAATTCATACTCATCTAATAGATCTTATCGCTCCAATGACTTTTATGAACCAACTTTTAACGATGCGACGAAGATCTCGCACGAAAATGTACAAAGGACCACATTTTTATATGTATATATTAATGGTCAATAACAGACAGCGTCCCAAAAAGCATGAAAATAACCCCTAACTTTCATCATAACAAGTGCGAAGTGTTCTTGACATAAGATCTAAAAGCTTTTTGTTCGATAATTGGAATTGAGCTGGAATATAATTGGATGAATTTCCACAGATCTTGTCCGTAGGCATTCCCATCTGTTTTGCCAATCTTTCGGCCTCATTCTCCCTCTCAATGACATTATCAAAGCAAATGTATCTACCGGATGCAGTCTTCTTCATGGCCTCAAACACACATATGTGTGCCTCTGCTAGTTTCATAACATCAACAGTTGCTAAGATTCCATTTGCATACATTTCTTGAGCTCCTGCATTTTAACACACACATTAGTTTTCATATCAAAATTAGGTTAAATAGTTTTATATTTCTAAGAAGGAAATTCACTTGCCTAAACCTAGTTAATAAAAATATCACTATGCCAATTATATATTGCCATGTATACCAAACGAAAAAAATAAATAACTATTTTGTGAATTTCCATCAACCAAGCATGTAAGCCTTCGTTGCACGCAAGTTTAGGGTGGGAACCAGACCTTTTAAATAAGCAATGGTTGCGGTTGGGTTTCTATGAAAGAAGTCTGGGCCTGTGATGAGGCCTGGACAAATGGTGGCCAATTTTAGCCCATTCTCTTTTGCTCTTCTCCATGCCGCCTTCTCCGCTTTCAGCTTACCCAAAGCATACCACAGCTGCATATTGTAGGAAAATTGAATTTGTTGTACTGAAACAGAATTTGAGCAATAAAAGTAGGAGATATTCAAGTTTAGGCAAATTTCATGAATCAAACTAATAGTGTATTAACATCTATTTTGCTTCTTTTTTAATTAATTTTGCCCAAGTGGTAGTAGTTTAATTCATATAATTTACCTAAACCTGATTTGTAAAAGTTGTTCAAGGACGAAATTTTACCTTTTTATCCATACAAAGCGATTCATCACTCCAAGATTGATGGTTAATTACAGGAGAAAGGTGTTGTGCGGTGTCATCTCGCCATATGCAGGCCAAAACTGACGATGTAAGCACACAACTTCTAACCGACGGTGTTCTCGTACATGCCAGGATCACATTTTCACTGGCCTTCACCTCTACTTCAGCCATTGATTTCTAATACAATGAAAACAGCACTAATAAATTATTTTTATACGCAATTACATTATAAAAAGCATTGACAAAGTTTGGAAAACATTCGAACAAATATATTCTAGATTTTCCCATTATATTGTCAATATTGTTTAATCGAGATGATCGACTGAATTTTTATTCAATTGAATTTCTAAATACCCACATAAATTTGCTTGTATATAGGGAGAGAGACTCAGTTAAACAAATTGGAGGGTTCAATAAAACAAACGAAAAAGTGGAAGGGCTAAAAGGTATTTTTCTTCCTTGAGTTTTTTGGGGCCGATTGGTATTATTTTGCTTTTATTTCTTAAAAGGCTAACAGCAATAAACTTGTTTATTATTTTTTGTTTCAATCTTTTTAAAAAGTTGTCTTATTAGATTAATTATATTTTAAAAAAAACACAGGTGTGGATGATGAAAAATAAAAGAGAAAAAAAAAATAAAAACTAGGAGAAACTAGAAAAATTTTTTAAAAATGTTTCATGATAAGCATTGTAGGAAAAAAATAATTTAATTAAATATGTTTATGTTTTTCTCAAAGTACAAATAAAATGTTGAAAAAGCAATATAATAAATGCCAAACAAAATCAATTAGATGTTAAATGGTTTAGTAGTGAAAAAATTTAGTCAAGAGACTTATCGAACAACTTCAATAAGTTTTGGGGGCCACAAAACAAAATTTTTTTTCCCCTAAAAGATATGTTCATTTTCTACATATTTATTGCACTACTAATCACTACACAGTAGGACTGGGAAAAAGGTTCATTCAAACAGAATGGCATCCCGACAAATGGAACATAAGTGGACATAACTAGGTATAATAACCATAGTAGTTTTAATGCATTTGGTTACACATATGTCCATCCTCCAGATACAAATACATAAATGTGGGTTTCCCATCCATGCACGATCCAAGGGAGCACCAAATGCATGGTCCAATGTGTCTATCGTGCTTACTTATTCTTCCACAAAAAGAGAATGACATTAAAGAGTGGTTGAGTGGGACACTCGGAGTTTAATTGTGAGTACACTACCTATCAATTCGTTCTCAAGTCTACATAATAATAATAATAATAATAATAATAATAATAATAATAATAATAATAATAATAATAATAATAATAATAATAATAATAATAATAATAATAATAATAATAAAGAATAAAAAAATACGAAACAAAAATTATAGGGATGTAATTTGGCACGCAACGTATCTAGACCATTCGGTTATCAGGACACGCGCGATTTGACTATTTAAGTACACGTATATTAGATTACTACTCAAAAATGTATTATTTTACCACTAAACATTTATTTCATAGCTTTATTTTACTCTTTAAGTTGGTTTTAAAACATACAATTTAAGTGCAAAAATTTTTTTATAGATGTTGATAATATTTTTTAAAATGTCTTTTTAATTATTGAAAATTGTCCAAAAATGCTCTTATAGCTATTAAAAATTGTGTTACAGTGTTTCCATTTTAGCACTCTTTTTAGTATTTTTATAGAGCCATTTTAATTCAAAAAATAACTTGAATAGAAAAACAGAGATTTAAGATAAACATTAAAGGCAAAATAATAATAATAATAATAATAATAATAATAATAATAACAACAACAACTTTTTTTATAAATTAATTAATTGAAATCGATGAAAATTACATTTAAGGAAAAGAAAACATTTTTAGGTTTTTAAACATTTATTTTTCATTGAGTTCATCAATTTTTTTTAAATACAGAAGCTTAATAAAATGAAAAAAAAAATGACTTGGAGACTTATACTGAAATATAATATTTTCATTTTATTTAAATCAACCCCATATGTGGACTAAAATAAACGTGAAAGATTAAAAAAAAAAATTAGTTGAAGAATCCATACTCTTTGCCTACAGATAAAAATGCAAAAAGAAAAAGTACTATTCATTAATAAAATGAAAGTTATTCAAACCCATCCAACTTTTTGCCAACATTTAAGAAAGGAAAAAAAGTACTTTCTCATTTTTTTTTATGAATCACTTTTATTATTTTTATTAAAATTAAAAAATAATAAATAAATTTAAATTTAGTATTAAATTGCATGATTAAGACTAAATTATCAAATCTGATTGGTTCTAACTTTATTAGAAAAGAAAAATAAATTAAAAAAGCAAACTAAATTACATTGAAAATATAAAAGTGACAGATAAATAAAATTTAAATTTTAATTAAAAATAATAGATAAAAAAAACGGAGGAAGTAATAAGTTAGAAACTTAATCTACACCGGGATAATACCTTCATTTTATTCAAATCTATTCAATGAGTGCACTAAAATAAATAAAAGTGGGAGATTCAATAATAATAATAATAATAATAATAATAATAATAATAATAATAATAATCTTAATTTTAAGAATTCAAAAAAACTTTTTACCAATAATTAAAAGTTGAAAATTTTTATTTGCATTTCCCTCCAACCATAGATTGGCAAATGTGTTGAGTCATATGACCCATTGGAATAATGTCAGGTCGTTAAATAGGTAAAATTTTTACATATCATAAAAAATTAGATCTATTAGATTGAATTATAATTCAAATATATCATTATTAAATAAGCTGGATCATAAATAAATCCAATCTTAGATGTGTCAAATTTTATTATATTATTTTATTTTTTTCATTAAAATAAAAATCTTTGCATATATAATATATAAAATAATAATTTTTATATTTACATTATATAAAAAAATTATAAAATCTTAAATAATATAGATAAATCATACATGAATTACAAGTGGGTCATAAAATGGGTCAAGTAAAATATGGCACATAACATATCAAGTCAAATATTTCACATAATGGGTCAAGTTATCAGGTCAAATGAATTATATACCGAGTGAAATTTTGATCACATATTTATGGAGAAATCAGATTGAATCAAAATTTGCCTTTTCTTTTTTATGTGAAACAAAATTTTTCACTCTTACCTCCAACTAATATCCAAGGAGTCCCATTTTTCCTAAGTAAAATCTGAAAGGTATTTTTATTATTTTATTAATTGGATTGAAAGCAACAAAAAGTCTATTTTATATAGTGATTTAGAATAACATTAGTCAATTATTTTATTTTAATTTAATTATGTTCTCCTTCTTAATTTTAATTAAAAATACTTATTTTAACTAAATTTATTCGAACTTAAAAAAAAATGAATTATTATTGAATTAATTACTTCAACTCCAAATGCAAGAGGAAAATGGTAGATCAGAGGTATGAAAACAAAATTTTTACCCCAAGCGATGCCTATTGCAAGGAGCAAAAATTGTTTCCAGGACACAACAATTATAGTACTTAGAAATGGAAGTCTGGTTTTGCATTAATGAGTAGATATGGCGAATCAAGTGAAAAAAGAAGAAGAAGAAGACGAAGAAGAAAGAAGAGAGCGTTTGATTGAAATTTGAAAGAAAGCAACGGTGCTATTATGATATGTTGAATTATACTTTAGATTGAATTTAGCCATAACTACCGGAATCGAAATACATGATTATTAATTTTATGTAAAATTAACTTAAAATAATTGTAAATTTCATTAAAATTTAAAAATCCAAAAAAAGACAGCTCATTACTTTTTTTTCTTTTATATCTGAAATAATTGTATATTTTTTTAATTTTTTATATTTTGGTGGGTCATATATTAATTTTAAATCGATCCCACGCAAGATTAATAGACTGTGTTTTAATTCCATTTAAATTGAATTTAATGTGAGAGCAATCGAAATATCAACTTTTGAAAGATTAAAAAACATTAAAATTGAGACCCCATAATGATTTTTTTCTAGATAATTTCCAAATCTTACATTGCATCTATATATATATTTCGCACATCATATTTACTATTTTATATGGATTTTGAGATTAAAAATATATATTTTTTTATATTTTTCATGTGATAGTTTATATTTAATACATTTGTTACATCTTATTATTATTATTATTATTATTATTATTATTATTATTATTATTATTATTATTATTATTATTATTATTATTATTATTATTATTATTATTATTGCTGCTGTTGAGAGTTTCAATTGCCAAATAGGTAAACATATATTACCTTGACGGTAAACACAATTATTCACATATAATCTCCTAATCCATATCATTGAATTAGAAATGAGTAATTCAATATATAAAGATTATCTAATTTAATTGGGTTGTAAATTCTGAAATCAAATTATATGGTAAAAAGTTCTCACAGTGACTAAATAATGTAGTGTAACCAAAGAGACAAAATCGAGCAGGAAAATCCAAAGAGAAAGGGAAAAGGAAGAGGAACTCACAGTGTAGCCAGAAAGGCCAGCTGGATCAGTAAATGAAGCGGTGTGGAAGACGCCACAACACCCCTCAAGTGCTTCCATTAAGCTTTCTATTTCAGTCAATTTAGCCAATACTGCTTTCACCTTATCGTTACTTGTCCCCATCTCCCCTGACATTTCTAGATCTCTCAATTTCTCCATTTCTTCTGCATTTTCCAATTTCAACCAAAATTTCCCCTTTTAATATTTTCTTTTCACTAAATTTATCCTCTTTAATATAAAATTCTAGATCCACCCTTAATACCAATCCATTTAAAATATCAGCATGATTTTTTTAATCATGTATGTAATTTCAATTTTTCTATTAATTTGTAAAATTTATATTTTATAACACTAAAATTATTCAATTTCAATTTGTTACACTAACTTCAATTACTATAATTAAAAAAGTCCAATTAACCAATTCTTATTCAATGGCATGATTTTCTTCGATTTTTTAACAAAATTAAAACCAATTAATTGGAATTTTTAGTTATAATAACCAAATTAAGTAATTTTAGTACCATAAATTCTAATATCTAATTCAACTATTTTAGTGTTACAAGCGATAAAGATAAAGAACTTGTTATGTAATTTACCCTCAATTTTCTTACAAATTATTTCCCCCAATATTTTTGCCATTTTTTAATATTTCTATTTTTTGGTCATTTTATCTCTGTAGTTAATACCTAACCTAAAGTGAAGTATAAGATTTTTCAGAATTAATTCTAAATAAATGAGCTAGAAAATAGACCGTCAACCGTCCCATACTGCAATTTAAATTTTATTCCTTAAAATGCAAGTGATTTATTAATTTTAAAAATTATAAAAGGAGAAAAAAAAATTGAAGATATAATGACCTTCGGTGTGGACGATGATTCGGACGGAGTAGCGACGGCGCAAGAGGCGGTGAACGATGGCGAGGCCTAAAAAGGAAACGCCACTTGTAACACAAACAAGCTTCTCTCCTCCGTCATAATCGCCGGCGATTTCTGTAGAAGAAAGACGAGAACCTATAAACTCATCGCCGTCTTTTCTCCGGCTAAAGCCAGCGCAGGCAAGCAACATGCGCTTTAATTCTTCGATCTCCATTGCTCTTCTCTCCTCGGTCGCTATAAAACCCATTTTGACTTCGAATTTGAGAAGTAACTGATTGTAACAGGAATTATAAGAGTAAGGTTTTATATGTTCTGGTGTTTGATGAATTCTTATAGCATAAGCTATAGAATCAGAGTCATGTTATACAAGGAATTGTATGCAGAGAATAATATATATTGAGAGAGACAGGAAGGTAGAGATTTTCAGCATCTACAGCTGCTTGGGCTAAACCGCTAGTCATGCTTCTTTTTTTTTTAATTTTTTTTTTATGTATCTGCAATTTTTTGTAAATTCTGACGGTACATAACGCGCCAGCAAGCACATCCTTTGTAATGTATTTTTTAAAAAAAATTAGTAAAATTTTCTAATTTTATTGCATTAAATGAATTTATATTTTTTTATCATTTATTTCAGTTTTTTATCATGAAAGGACAGTTTAATCCGTTAGAACCTCCAAGTATTGTTTAGAGAATTAAAAATGTTTTTATCATTTTGTGCAATTAAATTTTCGATAAAAATAGATTTCATAAATTTAATATGGGTTGATTTTAGATTTGTATATTATAAATACGGTAAGTATATAGATCATTTCCTTATAAAATTAAACTTAAGGGTAAATTGTGTCTATAAAACAACCTCTTTTTTTGTTATTTACCAAAAAAATGATTTTAATTATAAAAATATTACTAAAATAAATTAAATTTAAAATATTTTTACCTTTTTTATTGAGTGCGGGCCATTAAATTAATGCGTGGTAATTAAAGGCTTCAGCTTGGTCAAGTATTTAAGGCTTAAAAAAGACTTTTATGTTATATTTATTCCTTATTAGGCCACAAATAAAGCTTCTTTCTCCCTCTAAGTGTTTGGGAAAATAAAAAAGATAATGATAAATAAAATAACAGTTATCCTTAAAAGAAGGAATATAAAATTTAATTGATTGTGAATTCGGTTTACTAGTTGCTATCAATGAATTTAATTAAGGTCTTAATAAGCGAGTGGCTAATACTTCCTCCGTTTTTTTTTATCAATCACTTTTATTATTTTTATTAGAATTAAAAAATAATAAATAAATTAAAATTTAATATTAAATTGAATGATTTAAACTAAATTATCAAATTTAATTGGTTCTAATTTTACTGGAAAAGAAAAATAAATTAAAAAAATAAATTAAATTACATTTAAAGTCTAAAAGTGACAGATAAATAGAATTTGAATTTTACTTAAAAATAACAGATAAAAAAGAACGAAAAAAGTATTGTTTTAATGGCACGTCCAACAATTTATTTTGTTTACAACAACTATAATAAGCATATGAAATTTGCAGATATAATTGGGCTCTCTTGGCATGTCCGGGTCTAAATGATCGGATAAATAAAGAATAATATCATAATTAAGCTATGTTAAGCATAAAAGCTTATATATATATATATATATATATATATATATATATATATATATATATATATATAGGGAAATTAAATAAAATAATATTTTTTTGGTCTAGAAAATGAAAATAATATTGAATGGCGATGATAGCAGCAAACTGACAAGTAAGAACGAGTAGGTAGAATATGTGAAGAAAAACCATCAAACGTAGGGAGCTGCCTTTTTTTTTTCCTGGCTGAATTGATGTCCACTTCTATCTTCTTGTTACCATATACCCCACCCACTCGCTTAAAGGACAAAACCAGATTCTGTACTATCTTTCTAATTATTTTTTCATTAAGTTTTTTTTTCCTTGATCTTAAAATTTGAAAAAAAAATGCATGATTGCATCTTCAAATTTATAATTTTTTTCTATTAAATTTTTATTTTGTCATATTAAATTTTTAAAATTTTGTTTTAATATATATTGAATTCAAATAAAAATTTAATAAAATATAATTGAGAATTAATGACTTAATATGTACTTGTTTCTAACTCTATCTTATTTGATAAATGAGGAATATGATTAGATTAATGAGGAAAATGATACGCTCTTTTTTTCTTTTCTTAATAATAGTATCGTATTCAAAATTTACTTATTTGAATAATCAATATTTACACCGAACAAGTTTATAAAAGGAAATAAAATATTTATTTTTAAATATTTAAATATATTTCATACTCAATGCTTGAATTCTAAACCTTTAATTAGAAAAAAAAATTATCTTAGATCTTGTTTCATCTTTTAAACTGATCTGCTTTCTTAATTCCTTACATTCATATCTATTTTTATTTTCTAAAATTTTTCACTTTTTACTGGTTATATAACCAAAATTAAAATATATAATGCATATGAATATGTGTTATTTCATAAATAAATTTAATATTTTTAATTAATTTTTTAATAAATTTATTTGATTACCGCATTGAATGCAAATAAATAATATTAAGTGCGGTTGGCAAATTTGAATTGCTAATTAATACCAAAATTCAAATACAATTTATACAAACAACTATAACCACGATTGATTTGAAATAAACAAATTGAATTAAAGTAAAATAAATTTAAAATTAAATAAAAAATTAATTATAAACAATATTTAATTAAAAATATGAAGTTGGTATTCAATTTATGTTCAAAACAAAAATTAATTTGCCAACCAATATTCAATTAGCATTGAAATCTAATTTCTTTAGAACTATATTTATGTCTAGAGTTTAATTAATTTAAATAAAAACAAACAGTTTAATTAAAAAAAGGTAAATTAGTTTTTTTTAATGCAGGTATAATAGTTAAAACATACTTATAATTTAAAGTCTTGTCAATTTTAGTGTTTCCTTGTATATTTAAAAACCAAAATCACTTAATAATTAATATTTTATTTATTATTTAATCACTTTTTTTTTGTTATTGAAGATGATATAGTTTGATAACAAATAAAAATTATAAAGTGTGCATAAATGATATACAAATACATATAGGTTTGCTTTTTTTCAATTGACCATGATTCGATTTTTACTCATCACGTCTCTAAAGATATAAAGATATAATAACAATAGTTAGATAAAAATAGTAGTAATATTATCTAGGGGTGAGCAAAAAAATAAAAAATATAATGAACGGCAAAATCAGTTTAAAACTGAACCGATTTTTTCGACTAACTGTTCCGATAAATTCAATAACGATTTTTAAATTTTATATTTTCAGTTTTTAGTTATGATTTCGATTTTTTGATATTGATTAACCGAATATAACGGACTGATTAATGATTAATAATTTTAAAAAAATCGATATTAATGTACTAGTTAATTTTTTTTGTTTATGGACTGATTAATCGGTTCATATCCATTCCTATTTATATATTAAATAAATTTATAAAAGCTTAATTTGATGATGATGATGACCACGACAATGATGATGATAATAATAATAAATATAAATATAAATACTTAAATACTTAAAATGAAAAAAAAAATATATTGCATCATTACTGAATAAGTTTGCAAAAGTTCAATTCTGTTTCTAAAGCAACTTGAATTGCAAACGTTATTTCAGTAGAAAAATAACACAAAAAATATATCAAAATATTTTAGTTAATTATATTTATTAATAGTTCTTTTATCCTAGAACTCTTAATTTAATTTAGTTATTTTTGTTAATAATACAAAAATATGAGGTCATAATTGTTTAAAATGGTTTGTTGTATGTATATATATTACTTGCATGTATATATTAAAATTTTTTTGACAGTATATATAGAGTACTAAACTATAATTTATAAATAAATATAATTAAATAAAATTTAATTAAAAAAATTCAGGTCATGAGTTCGGATTGAATTTAGTTTCAGTTATTTTCAAATAAATTTTTTAAATTAAGCCTAAATTTCTCCGCCGGTTTGAATTCAGATTATTCGAGTTTTCATCGAATCCTAAGTTTTCTTCGAATCCTAACTGAATTTTTTTGAATCTGGTTAGAAATTGCGACATCTTATGTATATGTATGTGTAAAAGAGTATGCATTGTCTAACTCTGATGGGAATAGGTGGAGAGGGGCGAGTCAAAATAGAAGAAATATAGAGGGAGTCACGTGTCAAAGGCTAGAGGGGGTAGGCAAGCACGGGATCGCCTACTTCGCTCCACAGATCATACAAATTTAAGAGAGTTAGTTGGCGGCCTAACTTGTCAAAAATCCTTGAATTTTAACACTTAAAGTTTGGTGTCTTCATTTTTATTGTCTTAAAAAATCCTTACATTTAAAGTTTAGTGTCTTCGCTTTTATTGTCTTCTACTTTGTCTTTTTAAATATTTATTTAGTTTTAGGACCCAGGCACAATATTTAAAAGAATTTGTAAGTGCTGCTATTTTTTATGAAATTATATTTAAACCAATTTTTAGTCCTAAAGGTAAGAAAGTTGTTGTTTGTGGCTTGTCCCACTAAGGCGTTTTCATGAAGGAATTTGAGGTCTCCAGTGTCTCTTGATGATATAGTTACTGAGGGTAATATTTTGGATTGGGCTAACAAATACACTCCTTTCAATTCCTACTTTTCTTGGAAAGTTTGTCTGTGTACGATGATGGTTCCCCAACTAGGAAAGGCTGTCTGTGTAAGATGATGGTCCCTCAACTAGGAAAGGTTGTCTGTGAAAGATGATGGTCCCCCAGCTATCATGTTGTTGATAATTCTGGATCAACATCTCTTGCCTTCCTCTTTCCTTATCCTCAGAGTCCGATCAAGCTCTTGTGCTTGGAAATTTGCAAAGGCTTCTTTTTTATGGGCCAATTAATATTTTCAATGACCATTTTCGTAGTAATATCTCAATTTCATCTTTGAGGGCCTTGCATGCATATGTATGTGGTGTGCCTTACATCTTTATGAAATTCACAATATTTGCTCTTATCCCTCTTAGAGAGCGTCCGACGGAATATTTTTCTAGGCAAGTTTACCTTGCTATATTTTTCTTTTATTCACATCAATGCTTTTCCACGAGAAGAGTCGAGCGAAATATAGATTTTAGCCAAAATTGTTACTTGGCGACCAAATCTTTCTTGCTCATGCTCTTTTCTTTTGCTAGGGTTTCATGAGTTGCTTGCCCTTTCAAGGCTTCTTCTCAAGATTCCTTCATGGAATTCGATTGGCCGATGCTTGCAACTATGAAAATTGTCCATGGTTTGCCCATCTGCTCTCATTGCATCATCCAATTGAATAAAATGGTTAGCCCTTTTCCATCAAATATGAAAAGTCTATGGGTTTTTAAGTCATTAGCGAATAAAAGAGGTAGCTATTTCTGACATTCTGAAACTGCAATTTCAAGATGGAGGTTTTTAATTTTCGATACTAGCGTTTGGAATATGTAAACATAATCCCTCAAACTTTTATTGAATTTTTGTATCATATAATATAAATCATTCACAATTTTTTTCTAGTCAGACTTGGACTGTATACTTTGTAACAAACATATCAGACTGTTGTTTAAATGACGAGATTGATTTGAGAGGAAGATCATGGAACTAAGGGTGAGAAAAAAAATACAAAATTTGCTTAATCACAAAATCGATCCAAAATCAAATTGAACTTTTCGATTAACTGGTTTGATGGACTTCATTTAAATTTTTATTTTTAACATTTTAGTTAACGATTTCAGTTTCAATTTTTGAAAGTATCGGTAACCTGCTCATATTTATATTATATTTTTATTTTTATACCCTCAAAAAATTTCTAATTTTATTTTTCTCTAAAACTTATATAAAGTAATATTTTAAAATATATTTAAATTATATGCCATTCTCCTTAATTATATAGAGTAATACTTATGTCAAGTAACCGGTTAACCTTTATATATGTTATTTCTTATTATAAATATTAGTGTCTATATCATATTTGATAGCTTTTAATGACATTTTTTTAGAGTCTATATTTTAACATTTGGTTTTGTTTAGAATTTTATCTTTAACCTAAGATTAAGCATGATAGTTCACATAACTATCAATTCCACTTTGTAATGTTAATTATTAATTTGTTGAAATAATTAACCATAAGAAGTGGATAATAGTAAAAGTGAGACATGAATTGGGCTAGTATTATGTTTATTTTGTAATTTTTATTTTGAATTACTTTGAATATTTGAAATGACATTGAACTTTATCTTCTTTTTTCTTTCTTTCTTTCTTTTTTTTTAATAATCACATGTTAAAAAATTTAGTAGTTGACAAAAGAATATTGGAACTGAATTGCAAAATTCGAAACCTATAAACTGATTAATCAAATTTAATGGATTAATTAATGATTAGTAATTTTTAAAAATCGATATTAATAGACTGATTAAAAAAAAATTGCTAATGGAACGGTTAACTAGTCCATGCTCACCCCTACATGGAATCAATCTAATGCGTCTCTTGCTAGGTTAGTGGGTAACACTCAACAGAAGAGCTCATCATCAAATGTGTGCATTTGAATCAAAGTGAGCTATTTTGCTATGTGAGATTTGGGATCTATCTTCCCTGCATATTTATTCATCCTTATTTCTTTAAATCTCTAGGGTAAATGGCTTTCTGTATTTCTTGAGGAAAAAGGAAGATTGTATTACCACCGAATTCAAGCTTTTTGGGATGTCTCAGTTTGAATTTCTTGATTGTCTAGAGGAAAAAAATTTCTAGTTCATCCTTATCTCTAATCGGATCAGTTGAGTATCCTTTATTTTTCTTTGATATCTTAGACTTTAGAGCGTATACGAATGACTTGTCTTCTATAGGAGAAGGCAAGTAAACTTTACCATAGGTTCGGAAAAAGTATGCCATTTCTTTTTTTTTTTATCATTTCCTCTTATGAACCTTTTATGTCATGAATCTTATGCCTAACATGTCTCTTCTTTAAAGTTATCTAGCAATCTTTGTTAATTTTGCAAGCTTATACATCATATGTATGGCAGAAAAATAAAAAATTACAAATAAAAAAAGCACAGATCTTGTCAAAAGAATCTAAAAACCTATACCACGGTTTAGATTTTTATCGTGAAAAGTTATCTCCAATCACCAGCATCAATTGAGAACCGCTATGCTTTCGCTATGTCTACAGAAGCCCTCACCATTCGATAGGCTCTGTCATCGGTTGAAAAGCTTCCGCTGCCCTTACTGCTGGATGAATGATCATGGAAAAAATGCAAGAAAGATGACAATGAAGTTATGGATTAGATTTCACAACAAGATTGTGATTTGGGCAAAGAAGCTCCTGCAATTTTATCATTCAGAGATGCTCTGGTTCGTAAGGCTAAGAAGTGGTATGGAGATCATATTTCTTTTGATTTGCCAACCTCTAATGAAGACAACTAGGTATTTTTTTCGGATGATGATATGGAAAATGAACCCTTGGATGATGATTGTAATACTGACAGTGAGTTTGATGTTAATGAAGAAATCTCAATTTCTTTAAAAGGGGGGCTGTTAAAACTTGATGTTTTTGATAAACTAGAACACCAATTAGCTAAACCATGGAAAAAATCGATGGTTGTACATTTGTTGGGGAGGAATATCAGCTACAGAGTCCTTTGCAATAGGCTTGATTCTCTTTGGTCCCCAAAAGGGAATTACAGAGTAATAGACCTGGACAATAACTTTTTTTTATCCATTTTGGATTGTCTGATGATTACATTAATGTGCTAATCAGAGGTCCTTAGACTGTCATGGGACACTACCTCACCATTCAATCCTGGAACCCAAGCTTTTTTATTGAGAATGATGCCTTGACATTGACAGTGGCTTGGGTCTGTTTCCTTGGTTTTCTTTTGCATTACTACCATAAAAGGGTACTGAGGCAAATTGGAACTAGCATTGGCAAAATGATTAAAATTGACTATAACACCTCTGTTTCCAAATGGGCTAAATTTGCTAGAATTGCAGTTGAATTAGACCTTACCAAACCTTTAGTTTCTCAGATTTTTATCAAAGATAGATATATTAAAGTGGAATATGAAGGATTGTATAAAATTTATTTTATGTGTGGAAAGTATGGGCATCTAAAAGACCATTGTCCTCAACTGTGTAATAAGGAAACAATCCCTGCAGGCGTGTTATTTCCAAATGGTAGTAGTATGGAGGGATATGAAGTTACCCATAAAACTAAAGCCGATGCTGATGCAGGTGCTAAGTTTGGCCCATTAATGGCTGTCCAACAGAAAGAAAGAAAGTCAACAGAAGTTAACAATGGCTTTAAGGGTGAGCCAAGTGTTAGAAATTTTGGTATATTAGGCTCTCATTTTGCAGCACTTGATAACATTAATGACACTGAGGAACATCATCTCCTACTAGGTAAATCTCTTGCTAATACTTTGAGACAGGACAATGTTGCTTTTAAGCACAATCAGTTCTCTTGGAATAGTAGTACACAAGCTGTGAGCAATAAGCAGTCCAACTCTAATAAAGTAGTTGTCAGAGATAACTCGCTATTTGCTAGTACTTCTGAGAATTCATTGCAAAATGATACAAACTTATTTTAGATAACCCATCAAATGATCCAAAATGACAAGAAGAACCATGATACCAACATGAACCCATCTCCCCTCCCCCCTCCCCTCCAATGTGGAAATCTCTAAAGATCTTAGCAATAAAACTTAGAGTCTGCGGGAACAAAATGTTCATGCTACCAATGCTATCTCTTTATTGTTGGATCCAAATTCCTATAAGGCTATCTTAGTTCATTACCCTATCAACTCTAAACCAGGTTAATATCCTTTAAAGATAAAGTGCTACAGTAGGGAACAAAAATTAAAAATTTTTCATTTGGTAATATACATCCTCTAGACAAAAGAGGTTTAAAAGGTATCAGGGAAACCCTTTTTTCGACGGGTAGAAGGAAGAGTGGAGACAATGTCTTCAAAATTAATGACTCCATATATATGTTTTCAGACTTGGTTAATGTGGAAGTCTCCACCCAACTTATGGATCTACCTAGACAGCCTTCAACAGACAATACCGCAATGGATGTCACTTTAGATGCTCAATCTTGAGTTGCTAGTTCTTTCCTTTTCTCATTTATTTTTTATACGTTTACAAATTTTATCTTGGAACTATTAAGGTGCAGGTTATAAAGATTTTGTTGTTTATGCTAGGAACTTAGAGAAATTATATAATATTTTTATGTTTATTTTACTGAAAATTAAAGTCAGCGGTGTTATTGCTGATCGTGTTATTCATAAGTTAGGTTTCACTCATTCTTTTAGAGTTGAAGGTCAAGGCTTTGTTGGTGGCATCTGGATCCTCTGGGCTAAGGGTATTAATATTGTTTTTCAGAGTTGTACCTACCAATTTATCAATCTCCAAGTTATGCACAACAATTTGTCTCAATTTTTTTCTGATTGTAGTTTATGGAGATCCATCTTCTGTTTGTCAAAAATTATTATAGGATGATCTAAAGCAGTTGTGTCTTAGTTTGTCTTCTCCTTGGGTGCTCATGGGGGATTTTAATTCCTTTTTATTCTCTCACGAGAAATTTGGTGGCTCTTCTAGAGGAAGTAAACCTTGTCCTCTTTTTGCTCAATTTATCAATTCTTATGGTTTATCTGATATGGGTTTCATAGGCCCTAAGTTCACTTGGCACATGGGGCTAGTTCAAGAAAGATTAGATCGGGCTTTACGTAATTTGTGTTGGAGAGATTTTTTTTTCAGGCTTTAAGGTTACTCACCTTCCCAAGCTCAACTCGGATCATAGACCCATTCTCGTCTTGATCATGGATAACTCTGGTACTATCAATCAATGCCATTTCCATTTTAATGCTGCTTGGGTTCTTTAGACTTTCAGAATTTTGTTACCTCTAATTGGGTAGGCGCAGGTTATATTGTGAATACTATTGATACTTTTGTCAATACAACTAGGCAATAGAATAGAAAAGTTTTTGGCAACATCATGCATCGCAAAAAATAAAAAAAATAAAAGATTTTTTCCAAATAGCAGGCATTGAACGCTTTCTTAGAAGATCTCATTCTGTTTATCGTGATAATCTTAGAAGCGAACTTCAAATAGAACTTGACAACATTCTTTTACAACAAGAGGTTTATAGGAAGAAAAAATCTAGAGCTGATTGGCGTTTGGTAGTGACAAAAGCACTTCTTATTTCCATAATAGAGTATAGTTTCAAAGGCAAAAGTGTTTTATTCATGGTCTGATGATGTTAGATGAGAGTTGATCTTTTGATCAACATTTAAATCTCATGCTGTAGATTACTTTAGCTCTTTGTATAAGGAGGATAGGGCCCTAGCTCCTTTACACCCAATTGGAGATAAGTTTCCACCTTTGAGCAATTTAGCATGTGCAAAGTTGTTGGCTTCTCTTAATATGGATGAACTTCACGACGTAGTGTTTAGCACGAAACCTTTGAAAGCCCCAGGTATTGATGGTTTAAACCTTCTTTTCTTTCAAAAATATTAGGATATCATCAAGGACTCCTTATTTGATTTTGTATGCAATACGTTAAGTGGTGGCATTGTTAGTCTTTATATTTGTACTGCCATTATTTGCCTTATTCCTAAGAAGAATAGACCGATGTATGTTAGCAACTTTAGACTGATTAGCTTAATGTCGGTGATTTATAAAGCGCTCATGAAGGTGGTCACTAATAGATTCAAGCCCTGTCTTTCTACTCTTGTGGGATCCCATCAAGCCAATTTTATTCTGGGAAGATAAATTATAGATAATATTATTATTGTACAAGAAATGGCTCACTCCATGCATATCAAGAAAGGGAGAACTAGATGGATTATCATTAAAATTTATTTGGAGAAGGCCTATGATTGCCTTCGGTGGGATTTCATTCTTGATACCTTCATTGATGCAGGCTTTCCTAATGACTTATCTAATCCACTCATCTCTTATTGGCAGAACAATAGCTCTAAAATTATCTGAAATTGGGGTCTTTGTAATGACCACACTAGTCTATCCGGATTACTGTTACTTATCTTAATATTTTAATAAACAATATATATAATGCTAGTGATATGTTTTTATGTCACATAATTAGTTACTCTTTAATTATATAATTCATACATTAGAACAAGTTACATAAACATATATTTTTGTTAAATCGTAAATATATTTTGAGTTAATAGTTACAGAACATGTTCATTACATTATTTTATAAAAAATTACACAATTCCAAAAGAGAAAGCAGTACAATTTAAACATTCTAACTTCTCTTCCTAGCTGGTGTTGGCCTTATCCCTGAAGCAACAACATATCTTGAACCTACATGGATAAACACCCGTGCTAAGCTATAAAGCTTAGTGGGGAACAATATATATATGAACAACCACTCACAGTGATTGTTCTCAAGCATGCAATAAACAATAATAATGTCAAGATAATTTAATCAACATGCAAGAGTTATAATATAACTCAAAAAGCATAATAAATCATATAATATTACTGTATAAAGATGGATCATCAATCACTAATCAAGTGTTCATCAATATTACATATACTGTTTAGATTATATTGTGAAATGCCTGCTAAAGCCCTATGGGTGTGGATAACGGGTGCTGTGGATACCTGTAGGTATCAAATATCTAATACCCGAAGGTATTATTCCTATGAATACTCGAAGATATCAAATATATAAATACCCGAAGGTATTAAACCTGTGGTCCTAACAAGGACAAATATAGACCCAACGGGGTCAAACCTACAGCAGCTGCAACTGTAACCCTATAGGCATGCATATCTATCCACAACCAAGTTCTATGTGTAGGCAAATAAGCATATTTCTTGTGTCATTAACTCATATTATAGCATTTCACCATAAAGTAGAATCATTCCAAATAATATGATACACTAGATAACAATCACTACCGTATAATGGTATTGTATCTATAATTCACATTCGAATAACCAAATATAAGCATCACATATTATTTCAAAAACATTGCCTTTACATTTCTTTTCAATATATAATTTATGTAAATGTAAATTGAATGTTGTACATTCTCGTGTTTAACATTCATGGAAACTCGTATTTTAAGGTCTATTATGTCCGATTATAGTAACAATACATGGGAAATAGCCTATTATAGTAGAAAATGAGAAAAATAGGCAAATATAGGTGACAAGCGTGTGTTGTCATGCTCGCAGCAAGTGTCGCACTCGCGGCAGAGGGCGACGGCCCAAACAACAATTCCTCTACTCATAAAATCCTGTAGACTAGTTAAAAATATCAACTTATACCTCAATTTAGGCATACCAAAAGACTTTTTCTGACAAATTTGTCTTCTATAAAGTTTTAGCTCTATGTTTTTAGTTTCTAAAAAATCAAAAATCATCTCAATCAGAGCTATAAATCTCAAGATATCTCATAAAAATCGAAGACTGCTTTCAGTTACAGGGCAGCAGTCAAGACCCGGATTCAAGCAAGTTTTTCTCTATCCTAAAGTTTGATTCAGGTTTTGTGTTCTTCATAAGAAATGAAGATATGTGAGTCTAGTTTTATATCTAACTAGAATTTCTCAATTTGAATCACGAGAACTCCAGATATCAGCAATTTTATCTAGACTGGTCATATGAACCCTAAAACAGTTTTCCCCCTATCTTCAACAAAACTTCCCATTTCAGTTTTCAATCAAATCTAACCTCTATTTTTCATGATATTCACTTAATATAATATCAAATATTACTAATCTCACATCATATTCATAATCAACACACATACAAGCAAGGTTAAGTTCCCATACCTCTTAAGCTTTAACCTTTCAAGCTTTACCTTTCTCTCTTTCTTCCTTATCTTTCTCCTTCATCCTCTCTATCTTTGCTCTTTATCTCTTCTTGCTTCTAGCCTTAAGTTGCTGTAAAAATCCTTATCTCTACCATCAACAGCCTTTCCCTTTCTTAAAGCATAAATTTTTCCTATAGGCTTGAAGAAGAAACAAAGAAGAAGAGAAGAAAAGAAAGGAAAAATGAAAAAAAAACAAAAATGCTTTCTTAGGCCAAGAATGGCCGGCCACCACACAAGAAAAGGAGACCAAATTTGCCTCTTTCTCTCATAGCCATCCACTTGGTCAATTTCTGTTGGTTGTTAAATAAAATCTTGGCAAAGTTTCATTTTGGTCCCTCTTTAAATTTATGATTCTTACCTCTCATTTCCACAATTTACATTTTCACCTCAAAACTTTTACTTTAACTTTTCAATTATAATCCTTAATTTACAATTTTCCTTTGATTAGTCACATAATTAACCTCTGTCTTATGCAAAATAATCATCTACTTCTCTTAGAGTACCATTAGGGGTATTACAGTCTTACCGAAAGCTTCGTTCCCACTTGTGAAGTTCATTAAGGGGACCCTCTCTCCCTCTATATTTTTGTTCTCTGCATGGAACGCCTTTATCATGGCATTGATAAGGCTATTCAAGAAGGTAGCTAGAAACCTATTCAGTTAGGCAGAGGGGGCCCTTCTCTTTTTTCCATATTTTCTTTGTAGATGACCTTATTCTTTTTGCTAAGGCCTCTTTGGATTAGATGAATGTTATCAATGGGGTTTTGGATGACTTCTGCAGCTACTCAGACCAGTTGGTTAACAAGGAAAAGTTTTTTTTTTTTTGTGTTTCCAAAAATGTTAACCATGAGCTTGTTGCTGGCTTAAAGAATATTTTGAGTTTCCATTATATAGAGGATCTTAGCCACTACTTGGGCACACCGATTATTCATGGTAGATCAGGTAAGTGCTCTTATTCCTATCTAGTGGACAAGGTTAGAAGCAAATTGGCCAACTAAAAAGTGAATACTCTCTCTATGGCTGGCTGCATCACTCTTGTTAAGTTAGTTCTTCTCTTTATTTTAGCTTATGCCATATAGACAATGGTTCTCCCTATTTCTAGTTGTGATCAAATTGAGTGTCTTTGCCATGATTTCATTTGGGGATCTTCCCCAGATGAGAGAAAGCTCCACCTAATTAAATGGGACCAACTTTGTAAACTGGTGGAATTTGGCGGGCCTGGTATTAAAAGATTAAAGGCTTGTAACGATGCATTTATTGTTAAAATCCTTTGGCAACTTTTTAACAATGGTGAAACATTATAGGTGAAAGTCTTCAAAGCTAAGTACCATTTGCCAAGGACTTGTTGCCTAGCCGAGCTTCCTTCCATTTCAGGTTTGTCTATTTAGCAAGGTATAGTTTGCCTTTGGTCCGTTTTTCGAGCTAATTCTTGTTGGGCCATCAATGAAGGGAGATCTGTATCCTTTTGGTTCAATCATTAGGTTGAGGTGGGTCCTCTCTACTTTTTATGTTCCTATGGTTTTTAGAAATTCAACTCCTTGGCGGCTTATTTCTCATTATTCTGTTAAAGATATGTTTGAGCAAGATGTGGATTGACGATGGAATTATTTTGCTAATTTTTTGAGTTCTGACATCTGTTCGCTGATTAGTTGCTCTTTTTCACCTGATGATGCTCTGGATTCAGATTCTTTAATTTGGCTCCCCTCTTTTTTAGGTTTTTTTTTCTGTTGATTTAGCATATAATATACCTCATCCTGTTACTGGTGCCGATAATAATGATAGATGGGAGCTTTGTTGGGATTGGCAAGGTCCTCAGAGGATTAGAATTTTCCTTTGGTTAATGTACAACCAGCTTCTTACCAATGTTGAAAGGATGCGTCGTTATCTTTCTATTTCTAATTTATGTCCTATTTGTAATAGGGATTCTAAAACCATTTTACATATGATAAGGGATTGTAGTACTGTGAAGATGATTTGACTCTCTTTGTTGTCAAGCTCCATTGCTTAAAATTTTTTCAATTGTAATTTAAAGACTTGGATTTGTGATAATTTGACTTTTAAAAATGTTATTGGGGCTGCCAATTAGACTATTAGTTTTGGGTGTACTTGCTGGTTTACTTGGAAATGGAGGAATGATTTAGTGTTTAACAATAAATCCATCCCAATGAATGTTAAGAAACAACCCATTCTTTCCTCCTTTACTGCTTTAACGGAGGCAAAAGCCGTGATGGGCAATTTGAGTAGGAACTCTGGTGATAGGCAAGAAGTTTTAATTGGTTGGAATTCGACACCCTCAGATTGGATAGTTCTTAACACTAATGGCTCCTTCCATGAGTCCTTGCTTCAAGCCTTAGCTAGTGGTATTTTTCGTGATTTTTTGGGAAGGTGGTTAGGTGGTTTCTCGATCTTTGTTAGTGGTAGTAATGCTTTTTTTGTGCTGAAATCTAAGGAGTATTTTTGGTCTTACAAGAAGTTTCGACAAGAGGAGAATTATTCTACAGATTGATAATACAAGTGTTGTTTCATCTATCTCAAGGGACTTCGATGTTCACCCTTCCCATAGTGCTATCATTCCTCGTATTCGAGACCTATTGCACCACGATTGGCATGTGGTTATTCATCATGTTTTAGAGAAACCAACATGGCAGCTGACTTCCTTGCCAATTGTATGTTTAATCAGAACAATTGTTTTGTTTGGCACTCTTCTTATCCTACAGATTTTGGTAGTATTTTAGCTAATGATGTCATGGGCACTCTGTTCCTTAGGTTGGTTCCGAATTAATTATCTGTTTCTTTCTTCTTTATATATAAACAAAGGTTATTAAATAGTTAAAAAATGTCTCACTGGACTATTATAACTAGTGTCCAATTTCGAACACCTTAAAGTACTCCTCACTAGAATGTGATTCAAGAACGTCTTGCATTTGCAATGGATGAAATGACTTAGAGACTACCGCATATAGATACCCAATTTTGTCCGAGATCCATAAGGAGAAAGAATTAGCAATATATGCTTGTTTGTGAAAATATTTGGGTGTTATGATGCCTAAATTTCTTTCATATTTTATCTTATATCTTATACATTTTGTTGTTGTTTTTTTGGCCCTTTGTACATGGTAGGAAAAATTAAACAAAAAATATAAAATAAAAATAAAGCATAAAAGAATAGAAAAGAATAAAATAATATTTATTTCATTAATATCATAAAATGTCTTGTAAATAATACAAGAATTTTATAATCAAATAAAAAAAAGAGAAAATTAAGCTTATAAAGAAATTACATGAAAGAAAATATAAGTAAACAAAATCTACTGTGGGCTCATGAATACATTATAGCCCAAAGTAGGAGTTCAAATTCTGCATAAAAGCCCACCTTAATAGGATCAATTCAGTTACCAAGGGCCATGTGCAAAGGAGTCGAGAAATGATGGGGCTAAAACCCATTTACAATTTTTGGGCCGACACAATAACTGACCAAGCCCATTTGCTCAAGAGTCTTACAGCTGTCTGTTCATGATAGTAACCTATTCTGAAATTTTTAGAGACTGTTACGTTAATTTTGGGTACTCAAAAAAAAAAAAAAAAAAATATATATATATATATATAGAAAGTGAACAGAGAATTAGCAAAAATCAACAAGTTAATACTTTTGACTTGGATTTAATTTCTTATAATTGACCTTTGGTTATTGAAATTAACCAATTTTTTCCATTATAAACGAAGGTGTCCAGGAGCCAGACAAACTGATGGAGACATTCAAAAAAAGACCAAGTTACTAAAGAAGCATTAGAATGGAAAAAAGAGCAGAAGTCCCCTGGGATGGACTAAATAGTATATCACTATAATCTACAGAAAAAACTCCAAAAGTCCAGAAACAGAAAGACAAAGAAAAGTTCACTGCTTCAGGTGCCAATTCTTAAGATGTTTATAGAAGATGTAGGGTTAAAATATTATAAGAAACAGTCAATTTTTAACTGGTTTCTAAAACGCATAAATATTTTCTCTCTACACCTTTTGAGCGATCAAAAGCTTATTTATTTATTTATTTTTGTATTAAATAATTCATTTACAGTACTCTCTTTTACTCCATGTAATTTTCTTTATGTCTGGTTTGTTAGTTTTTCTATGGTGTATCTAATGAATGTTGGTTTGTCCCATTTTCTTAAGAAATAGTTTGTCCTTTCTGTTTTTTAAGATTGTATTTTTAAATCAAATCCTTAAAAGTATCACCTTTTCAAAATTCTTTTTTTAAAGAAATCATTGGGCTCCAAAAAATTCTATTTTGTTACTTTTTTAAAAAGATTTTATTTTAATGCGGGAATAAATAAAATCATACACTCTTAATCCAAGCATCTAACTCACACATCAAAAAAAAAAAAGTTGGTAATAAATACCCTTTACAAAACTGAAAACAAAGCAAATAAAAATAAATAAATTTTCTTCTTCCTTCTTTAAATCTTTTTATATACCTGCATAGATAAAAAATAAAAATAAAAAATCCATTTTGTCATTCTGAGAAATTTTTCGGTTGTTTCCTTTATTTTTCATTCATAAAAAATAACAAAAGGAAAGCATTTTTATTGTTTCAATGTACATAAATATATATATATATATATATATATATATATACACACACACACACATATATTAACAGCATACATCCTCCAAATTAATAAATTATGCCCTTTTTTTAAAAAAAAAAAACTAGCGACCACATTTTGTACATATGCTCAAAACTAAAAAACGAAAATGGTAAAAATAGCTTTTCTGGATAAAAACCTTTCCTTTTGTAGTGTATAAATTTCGGGTTCTTCAAGAACAAGGATCATTTCAACTTTTGGGTATAGATCCATACTTTGGTAAAAATGAGAGTCCATTGTAAGAGAAACACCAAAGAATCCAGACCTCCTTCCTTCGAAGATCTTCAAGAGAAATCAGTTTGAGGATGAATTCATAAGAAAAAAATTTATGGTAAAATTATGAAGAGATTTATTAAGTTTATGGTAAAACTGCCGTTTGATTGCATAATTACCAAAATGGATATACTTTTTAATTTAAAAACGTATTTTTACCATATTAATAAATAGTAGTTTAATATAAAATTTTATAAATTGTCCAAGCAATTAGTGTAGGAAAAATATGTTAATCAATAAATATAAATTTCATAAATGCATGTAATATAAATTTGTTATGAGTTTACAAAATATTATAATCAAAATATGTATTAATTTTACTACTTAAAAATATGTATGAATTTGAAAAATTAACGTGTTTAGGTATATATATATATATATATATATTATATATATATATATATATATATATAATATAATATATATATATATACTATATATATATATATATATATATCCTTCAAAAAACTCAAAAAAATTGTTTTTTTTTTCAAAAGAATAACTATTTTGATTTTAAACAGCTAACAACTATTGTTTTAAAAATTTTATCAAACATGCTAAACTCTCTTCCAACAGCTAAACTAAACACGCTCTTAAGCAAAAAATTGAAAAGCTTTGAGTACATTGAAAAGAATAAGTTTTTGGTTTGGAAAGAGGAGAGAGGGTTGAGAGTAGAAAAATCTATTAAAGGAAGACAGAAGAGAGAAAATAGAAAGAGAGGCGATAGCTAAATAAGAGGGGAAAATAATTCATTTTTATACCTACGGTTTGAATAATATCTATTATTCATTTTTTAATTGATTGATGTATGTTTCAACTAATCCAGCTGGAGTGGATTCAACTAATCCACCTCATGGAGATATGCCATATATCCTCGGAGACCCTACAGCAGCAGTTGCACCACATCCTGCTATGAATGATCAGCCAGCAGTTGCTACACCGCATCCTCCTGTGAATGATTTGCCTATTGGATCATGTATATATCCCAACAAATCCAATCTCCAATCTCCTTGCATTGGATACTTCACATTCTGGTTATGGTTTCGCATTAACTCCTAGTCTGCACGCTACCAACAACACTACATCAACCACATGTGAAGAAAGAAATGAGAATAATAAATTGTACATAACTGTCAACCAAAAAGGAACGTGAGTGCATTCATCCCACCAAATTATGAATATGTTCAAAATATTTTCACTCCAATGCTTTTATCTAATACATTTTTCAAGTTGGAGCTTTCCTCCCAACGCTCTAGGATTATAACCAATACATTTCATCAGCGAGCAGACATGAATGGAGTTAATTAGATGAAAGATGGTTTCAAGAGAAACCAAAGAGTTTTATTAGGGAGAATTCATGGTACATATATATCTTTTTATCAAAATTATTGGTTATATTTATTCATAAATTTTGCACACTACTTGAATTTAATCTACAATTCTAATTAATTGCACACTACTTGTAATAATTGCAGAAGAAGTGCTATTGGGACCTTGAAGTCAATGGTCTCATTAGGACAGGTTGGAAGATAAAGGTTGCACTTCATTCCAAGGATTACATTTACCATGTAGAGGAGGCAAAAGAAAAGCCAAGAGACTTTCTAGAATCTGCGTGGATTAGGTGGAATCAGATTTTTAATCTCGCTGGACGCATTAAAGTGTCAAAGCAAAAAAAGCTTAATCGTTGTAGAGGATCTGAAGACAAAGCTCTTGGATCATAGGTTCAATTTCTATTGGTGAGCATATCTCGAGATTGGTAAGTATATTAGAAATATATTTAAACTATACAATGTCTATTTTTTTATCATTCGTAGTTAAAATATCATAATTAAGGGAGCAATATCTATAGGGGCAGTCTTATGTGTTGTTTGCTAATTTGCTTTTTGAATTTAAAAGCTGCTGATTTGAATTCTTCATGGAATTATTGGCTTTTTAAGGCATGTCAGCTTATAGTTTGTCAGCAACTTATAGGGGCAGTCTTGTGTGTGCAATAAAAGTATTGTCCTTTGCACTCGCTCATTGTCATGTTGTTTGATTCGTAATTAGTATATGTACTCATGTTTTTTTATGCATAGTTTAATTTTCACAAAGTTCTATGGTTATGCATGTATTCTTAATTAATTAGTGTGTGTGTGTGTGTGTGTATACACACACTTATGCTTTTTTAAACAAATATAACATATTATAAATGATCTAAACTATTATGCTTATGCTTTGTATTCTTTTCTTATTTGCAGATTAGAAAGTCTGACAGCAATGGCCCATTGCAATGATTTTTCTGTTTAGTTTTTTGCCCATTTTAGAGACGTCAGTTGTGTTGATCTTGCTATTTGATTCTGTTCTTTAGTTTCCTGGTTTGGCAGTTCCTGGGTTGTTGTTGTTGGTTTTTTTTTTTTTTTTTTTCGAGATTGCTCTTTTGTTTTGCTTCTATTGTCCTTCTACTTTGTGTTATAGGAGTGCAACGACTTTTTATGTCTCTCATTTTTAGTTTTTTGTTTGCTGATTTAAATTGAAGGCAGCATATGTAGTGCAGAAGCAAGGTGAATGGTTATTGGTTGGTTTGGCTAGGAAGGAGTTGTTTTTGTTCTTGGTTTTTTTAGACTATGCTTGGTTTTGGCTTTTCTTGGCTTAGTTGATAATTAGCCCTTTTTGCTGGGTTTGGTGTTTGGGTAGTAATACATAATTTAATTGTTTTCTTACTAGGTTATTATTGCTGCAGATTGTTTTGGTTGGGAGGGAGTTGTTTTTGTACTTGGATTTTTAGACCATTTTGTATTCCTGGGAGCTTTTGGTTCCACTGTATTATTCCTTTTCAATAATGCTTATTGGCATTTTTACTTTTGTATTCTTTCATGTTAATATCGTTCAATGTATAGAGTAATAAACTTTTAGGCTAATTTTTCTTGACTGCCAAACTTTCCAACAATGGGCTGTGAGATGTCTAATCCATATATAAGTTTTTAAAAATAACTAAATAAAAGATGGTCGTTTTTATTCAACTGCTAGCTTCTGTTGCACATGACATAGGAGAAGGTGAGTGGCTGGCCATGTAACACTGACTATATGTATGGAGACTGATTAACTCAAATGTCCCAGCAGAGCTAAAGTCACCCGATAGCACTAGACCAGACAGTCCGGTAAAATTTTTTTTTCAAGCACCTCTAACGCTTAAGCCACTACAAGAAAATTGCAATGACATTTTCCGTTGCTAATAAAAAATAGCAATGGAAATTAGCAACGGAAATTTCGGTTGCTAATTCAGTAGTTACTAAATTTAGCAACGGAATTTTATTCCGTTTCTAAATCTAACCACTAACATTTGTTGAATTGGTCAAAATTAGCGACCGAATTTAAATCCGTTGCTAAATTTAGCAACAAATATTATTTTTCCATTGCTAAATTTAGCAACCGAAATTGAATTCCGTTGCTAAATTCAGCAACTAGTATAAAAAAATTTGTGACGGTATTTTCGTCGCTATTCCATCACTACTATTATTACTAATAATTCTCACAAAATACATAAAATATTGAAACTTAAATAAACAATCTAAGGCATTAAGTAAGTAATTTTATTTATCTAGGTCTTAATCTAAAAAAAACCTCAATTAAGTGTGCGTGTAAACATATATTTCTATGCATCTTCAATACTCTTGAGGCTTGATATAAGTGAAAACCATAGTAAATAAATGGAAGGAATATTCTGCACAACTTTTTAAAGTTAACATCAGTTAAAAAAAAAGGAAAGACAAAGGATTGGTAATTTTTTTTTAAAAAAAGAAAGAAGAGCAAGCTGAAAAATATCTAGATTAGCAAACCAGATTCAAGGAATTGGATGATGTTCGAAACAGTAATCAAGAAAAAAATTAGAATCACATTGCTACAAGCAGTAGTGGTTGTAAAGAATGGAACCTGTCCAATGTCAAACAGATTGCTGATACATATGCTAAAGTAATGAAATTATGAAACAATAAAAAACAAAAGTAAATGATGGAATATTATTATATTATGATAACATTAATTAATACATAAACCAAATCTGCACAAAATGAACAGGCAGTTCACAGCTTGATATAAAAAATAGAATTCGCACAAACTTTTATTGAATATGGGAAAGGATCCATCCAATCATCCAAAATAATGGACCACTTTTGCCTAATACAGTATTAATCTAAAATACCCATCATCGTCTTCTCTTTGAACTGGAAAATGTGAAGATAATTAATTAACAACTAGCAGTAGTTCCACATGCATGGGATTTTTCAACTTCAACATCAGAATATAAAGCAAACATAACACATAATTGTTGAGTGAGTGGTTTTGTTAATTAATAAGCTCAGATACGTTACATTGAAGGAAATTTGAGGATAAAGGATGCAAGGAAACAGAACAGGGCATACATTTCAATTGATGATGTATTTGTAAATTTCGTTAAATTGGATAATTCAATTCCCATCAAGACACACCTTTGAAGAAGCACTTGATAATGCGCCAGTACTGTTTACATCAGAATAAGCTTTAGATTTGGGCAAATCTACCTGGGAGCTCACTGTGATTCCAAATGAAGGCATCCTAGTAGATATAAAGATAAAATCAATATAATTTTTTTTAAAAAAAAGACGAGTAACATATCTAAAATTTTAATTGAAAATATAGGCTCCAACCGCAAGGATACTCTAGAGAAGTATTCATCTTCCTTACTAATTGTTTTTATAGCAACCTGCATTGCAAGAAATGCCAATAGTTATGTTACAAACCATTAGTATGGCTGGCACATAACAAGCTTACATAATAATAAGTAATCGATAACGGAGTGCAAAATCATATCCACTTGGGATACCAGTTGAAATGGGACCATGAGATCAGCTTCAGCAGTTGACTGGCGGGGAGGTAAACGCATTAACTACCGACTCTCCTCAAGAAAACACTGGCAAAATATAGCAACATTATTACTACCAAGTTACTTTTTCACTTAAATGCATAGCATAGGTCATTAATATGTATTCATGTCAAAACTAGATAGCTGGATATGCAGAAGTAGAAAATTATGGCAGAGCTGGAATTGTACAAGCAAGATCAGGAACTGATATAAACAATGGTTATTGATAATGAAGAGCTCAAACATTCTTGTGAAAGCAAGGTGCTAGATAAAATTTAAACAGACAAGTAAAGAGGACACATAAAGCTTCTAGCAGAAAAAAAGGGTAACTGATTCATCCAAGCCTTAATTTCCGGGACACAGAGAATAGAACGTTATGGTCACATGGAAGCTTAATTGTCAAGGTAGGATAAAAATAAGAAAACATGAGATAAACTCAAAAAGTATGGAATGAAATAATTCAGATATATCAAAAATATATGAAATCCCAAGTGCTAATGTTCATTTATTTTAACCCATTAAGTTCTCAAAGCACACTGTAACTAAAAAAATATATTAGTTAAATTGTTATAAAAAATACAACTCTGTGCATCTACCTTCTAATAAAGAATTCACCATACCGATCTTGAAGAATCCAATAAACCATCCATGAGGCAAGCTGGTTGTACAAGACTTGTAAGGAAATAAAATGTAAGGAAAAGAACACAAGGGTTGTAAAAATTCAAAGTAAAAAAACTAAAGCATTATCCAGTTACCTTTAAAGAAGCTCCATCCACCAAGAAGCCATCAACGTCAGGCTATGCTGCTAATTCTTTGCAGTTTCAAGCATTGACTGACCCTGAAACATTCACTGACTTAAAATTATCAAACACCAAAGGAAAACAATTCAATAACTAAAAATCAATCCACTCAATTTGTCACCATCCTTAATTTATTGAAGGAAAAGGCAAATTTCAGTCCTGTAAGCTTATTTTTGTTTCTTGAAGCAACAATGTTATCCAAAAGCAGGAGGTGCAAGAATATCTTTAATAGATATTCCTAGGGTTATAAGCTATTTAAAGAGGTAAATTTATTAATAAATAAGTCATAGTATAAAAATAAGATAGCCCCTTAATTATAGAATTATAGAATTACAACGACCTTTTAATTACAGAATTTAATATAGAATTACATAATTACAATAATCCATAGTTATTAAAGATAACTAAATCTCAAGCATGCTTGAGCAATGTTTTGAATAATTGAGTATAATATATAGTAGAAGAATTTAATAAATGAGAAGGTTTCTAAACTTTAAATGTGCAAAAAGAAATTTTGGACAGTGGTGAAGAAGAAATCAATAGAAAATTACAAAGAAGAACCATACATAATAACATTATTTAGCACAAGTTTGTTGGAGTTTCTATGAACTTTTGAATCTTGATGGCTTGCTTGTTCTTACTTTGAATGGTAAAGACACGTATATATTGATAAAAATGTATTAATTTTAACATGAAAAATATCAAATTAGTCATCAAATCTCACATTAAATTATTAACAAAGAAATATATATACAAAATGTATATATCTAAAATATTCCAACAATACACTAATTTAAATTTGACAAATCAGACCCCTTCATTTTATTTTCCCATTATAGAAAGGAATATATAGAGCAGTTGGTGGTTTAGGCTACATGTCTACCTTATGTAGGAGGAGATGCAAAATCTCCAACCCCTGATTGTTGTAATGGTCTTAAGCAAGTTCTTAAAAACAAAAAGAAGTGTTTATGTGTAATGGTGCCACGTGCTTGATCCACATAGCGAAAAAAAGGAAATTGTCATACATGGAGACTTAATGCATTCAATAACCTAATTCCTTAAGATAGCATCCATCATGCGATATCCTATCCTTACCATATTGTAATTAGATAAACTATTACAAATTAAATAATTCATAACACACAACAACTATGAAAAATTTTAAGAAAAGAAAATAATCTTGCTATTAAATTTAGGACATGCAAATTTTTAAACAATGAAGCTAGAGAATGATCCATCAATGGCAAAATTAAAGGGAAAAAAAGGAAGAACATAATGACAAGAGAAAGAAAACCATATATATATATATATATATATATATATTGATTTCCTAGAGCTGTTACCTTTCAGCTGATAAATATACCAACACAATATATTTAGTCATGAATTTTACTTGGCTAGATCCAATGCATGATTTTTTGTCATGTTAAGAGCCAATGACAAAGTTCTAATAATCTGCAGTTCGGGAACCCCACAGTACCTCCTCAAGGATCCAATATACTCTTCCTTTTTATTAACCTTCCATTTTTTTGAGCTCTTCTTGATAAGTTGATACCTGAAATCACCATTACAATAAAAAAAATCGAAAATATGGTTAACCGCATCCCATAAATTATCAAAATCCTAATATTATGACAACACGAAATGCTACTACCCTCAGTTTTCTTGGGAAGTTATCAAAGCGTTGAAATTGAGAAACAAATTAAGAAAGTGTTTTAAACCATAGAAATTGAGAAGAAACTATCAAGTCTCTGTCATCATCGAAAAAGAATACATATTTATTATAACGACAGTTAATTTATTGGCTCTTCATAGGACTAAACAAAGAAAGAAACAGTCACAACCTAACCATATTAATATTTATAATTATAAATAAAGGCGAATTTTAATTATAACAATATCTTTCTAGCAAAGTATGTCAATACCAAAAACTACAGAGCAGCAATCCTATTCGGAACATTCACGTTAGTTGTAATCGAACATTAGGTTGGGACAACTTTTCAAAACTAACCAATATACCTAATAGAACATTAGGTTGGGACAACTTTTGAAAACTACAGAGTAGCAATCCTGTTGAACTATTCTTATCTAGCCATACATCTCATTCACCAAAAGGTTGCAACAACTTTTCAAAACTAACCAAAATAGCTCACATGCTAAAAGACTTGACTTTCCTGCTTAGACTCACTAACCTACAATCATTTGGGCAGATAGCACCATGCATTGCAATCTTAGTTAAACATCTTATAGCCTGGCATGTTTTAATTTGCATTAGAAGATCTGTTGTTAGCGAAATAATGGAGCAGCACCCTCCATCAACAAAGAATTGAGAGTTATAAGAAGTGATTGGTCATAAAAATCATATCAGATCACACAAGGGATCAAGCAATATGGCAAGTAACGTGTTTGTGACTATAAAATAAAACCACTAAATAAACACTGATTTGTTAATAAATCAAGCCAAAAATAATGACTAATGCACTGCCTAACATATAGACAAGCTAAGCAACAACAAACCCCAAATTAATTACTGCCAATATGAACCATTTAGCACCTTGCTAATTACACTTTCTAATCAAAGCCATTATAGTTTTCAAATAGAACACTCTAAGCATCTGAAACCAAAATTAAAGCAACCAATAAACTTGAATAAGTGAAATCCATGGGCAATAAAAGATCCAAAATTGAACCTAACTAAAGCAGACAGTCACATAAAACCCAACAAAAAAAAGTATATGAAAATGAAAATTAATTAAGAAAATTAAAGAGACTAACCAGCAATTTGAGCTTTAAAGAAGCAACAAGCCCACTCTTATCCTCCTTACTTTCGGGCCAAGGAGGTGGGTCCAGGACAGACACCTCATCGAGAGCATTTCTAATAGGGGAAATGTAAAACAAGAAAAAGCAGAAGTAGAGTGAGAAAGAACCCACGGAGGATTCCAATAAACCATTTATAGAATTCAAAAACTAGCAATTTTGATTCAAATAAATCATACCTGGGACTTCTTATTAGAGTTTGTGAGATCAAAAAGACTTTTTTGAGATATTTGAAATCCCAAGGTCCTTAAAAAAGAAAAATTACAATGAATTTACAGTTTTTTAACCTCTCCATAAAAACAAATAATAATAAAAAATAAAAAGGGAAGGAAAAGCTTCAGCACCTGAAAGCGCTTCTTGTTTGCTTAAAGGCGTTGCCTGCGAGCCTCCTTGTAAGTATCGAATTTACCATTTTCAGCCGCCATTTTTTAATATTTTGAGGAAGATGAAAAATAACTGAAACAGAAAAGGAAAACCAGAAAGTTGGGATAAGGGTGAAAGAAAAAAAGGAAATTTGGCAAGATGGAACCGAGAAAAAAAAAAAAGGAAAACCAGAAAGTCTGGCAAGACGGAGCCGAGAAGCATTCCGAAAACACGTTCGGCTTGGTCAGGCCACCGCACGTAGCAATAGCAAATGTTGAAGATAACCAAAGGATGCACCTTAGCTGAGAGACTTGACAAAGATGGAGCCGTGAATTATATGATTGTTTGCTTGCTTGCCGCCATTCTCCGATCTCGATCGAGCCAAGGCAATGAGAAAAACCGTATGAGAGAGCACTAGGGTTTTTTGGCAAAAGGATGAGTGTAGTTGTTTTTGTTTGATTGTTTATTGGGCTAAGTTAGGATGAATTGGGTTTATTGTTTTTGTTTTATTTTTTCAACTTTTTTCTTTTTGTTTTTTAATGCAAAAGTTTTCATATATATATATATTTTCATATATATGATGATAGGAAAATATAATATGAATTTGGATCTTAGACAAAGAAGGAAAATGCCAAAATAAATTGATGTTGCCATTTCATGATTTGCTCGTGGGTTTGATTTTTATGCCACTATTCTATCTTTTAACACGGGAATTGTTAGCTGTATTAAATAAAAAAATTATTTAAAAATTTCTTAAAATAGCAACGGAATTTCATTTTTCGTTGCTAAATTAGCAACAAAATTGTATTCGGTTGCTAATTTAGCAACGAAAAAAAATTCCATTGCTATTTTGGAAACGAATTTTTTTAACCCATGTTATTTAGCAACCGAATTATTTTCCGTTGCTATTTTTCATTCCAAATTTTTTCTGCCAATTGTTAGCTCCTTATTTAGCAACGGTATAATAATTTCGTTGCTAAATTTTGGCGCTAAAAATTTCCTCCACTTTTAGCGACGGAAAGTAACCAAATATATTTTCGTTGCTAAATCTAGAAAGTTTAACCAATTCTAGCAACATAAATTATTTTCCGTTGCTAAATAGCAACGAAAATACAATTCCGTTGCTAAATTAGCAACGGAATCAATTTCGTTGCTATTTTTAAATTTTCTTGTAGTGAGCACTATAGCAATAACATAATTGACATGCAATACTAATTACAATTTATACTTATACAAAAACATATACATAATACAAGTGTATGCATCATTAATCCGTACCTATAGAATTTCTATACCTCTAATATGTGTATATACATGTCATGTCTATTCTCATCCTTATCTTCAATTATCCATGAAGAATTGACTACTTAAATTTTCCATCTTCTTAACCTGCATACAGTCAAACAACTACGTGCTGAGTATTAAAAATGTCTAGTGGTAGAATACATATCCTAGACTTTCCAATTCTAATCACATGCATGCATACACAAGCTTATTTGTATCTCATAATATATCATCATTAGTTCTCATATATGGACTATTCATATGTACGATCAATATTCTTGTGTATGGTTGCTAATCACGTATATAGCTACTATTTATGTATACAAAAACTTCTATAATTCAAATTTCGACATTCCAAATATTACTATTTTGGCTATTTCTGAAATAATATTCATTACACTTTTAATTATAATTATGTACTATTCTATATCAGAATTTGCATTTCTAGTCATCTCTTTACTATTATTCATGATCAATTATGATGTGGTCCCTAAAATTATACATTTGTTAATTTACCTTATATTTTCATTATTTATCCTTAATTATAGCTCATTTTCTCTATCTTTTACACTTATTACATACTATAACATGTAAAATTTTGATTTAGTTCTTACTTTTTATTTAAGTGCAAGAATTACACTTTTGGTCCCTATTCCATCATATAATAGGGTTCACTTACACTTTCGTCTTCCAATTAACATTTTATTTGCCATATTTCAATTTGGTCCTTGCACTTTCACTAAATTACGATAGGGCTCTATTTTATTGCTTATCTACACTAATGCTACTAGTAATCTTAAATTTTACACTTAATTTCTTAATTGAGACGCAATCTATCATTTAATCTCAAATATATTATTTTCATGGTAAATTACATATTGATCCCTATTGAACCATTAACTTACATATTAAACCATTCATTTTCCTATTTTATCATTTTTATCCTTTAAATTCATCCTTTAGTGTTATTGCCATTTTTACACTTAAATATCAATCCCTTTCATTCTTTACAAATAAGTTCACTTGTGTTTCGTTTCCACTTGGGAATTAACTTTTATACTTTTTATTCATTACACAGTCATTTAAATATTCAGACATTCATTCATCTATTCAATCATTTAAACAATTATTCCTTAGGTACTTTTCAAGTACATTACTATTCACTTATACGGTTACTATTCAAGTATACAGTAATTTTAGTATTTTTCACCTTTAAGGCTTAGTCTTTAACACAATTATCATTTAAACCCTTGAATCTTTTAAATTCCTTTCAATTAAGTCATTAACTCTCAATCTATTACAAAATTTCCATTATTTATACACTTTAATTACAAATTTGCCACTAGATCACTTAGTTTCACTCAAAACTTATTATTTGACATACAAATTGCTAGTTAATCCTTATTTTATCATTTTCATGTAAATTACATTTTGGTCCTCTAAAATTACAAAAGTTCCTTTTTAAATCACTTATATCTTTATCATTTTTACTTGTTCATTTACTATTTAATCATTTTTACCCACTAATGCTACTATTTGGGTAAATTACCATTTTGACCGTAAACTTTCACTTTCTTTCATATAGGTCCTTTTTCACTTTAATTCACATTTTCATTTCACCTTTTATACTTTTCACTCATTTTTATCATTATGTCCCTATTACAATCCTTATAGAAATCTTCAGATTAGATATACGGAACATGTACCCCATAGACCCACAACAGACAATAGGGAATGACCTCGAAGGACCAATCCACCTCAAATCAGAACTGACAAAAATTATGGGAGATCATTACGATCCTACCGTAGTTAAACAAGTTGTCATGACTTGCACCGCAGTATGGGTGTCCCTATGACTAGCTAAATATATCCTGAACTAGATCAACTACTAAACTACTATTAAGGGCAATTAGTATCCATCATTTTATTCATTCCTTTAATACATGTCCAACATCATTATACCATTATCATTTCATAACCACACATTAAAATTTTAGGATTTTTCATAATCCATATTCACTTAGATATTAATCATAACACAAGATATCCTCAAATTTCTGCACATATACATTGGTTTTCATAATCACTTGTCATTTCATATCATATTCACAAATATTTTATTTACATTTAAGCTTATCACTTCACATTATTTCTTATCATTTTTTTCAATAATTTACTAAAATGGCCCTCAATGCATTTTATTTATAATTTTGCCCTGGATATACATTTTACACTATAAATTCAATATCTATTTGTATAATTACAGTTTAGTCCTCAATCTTCTTGTTATTCATACATTCATTTTTAAAACTTGATTAATCTTTTATGTTACCCAATTAACTTTTATTTCCTTAAATTTTTCAGTTTCTTCTTTTTAATTTCTAATCGGTCAAAATAGAAATTTCACATTTAAATTTATTCTTGTCTTTAAATTTAAATTTATCACTACACTTTCCCACCATATCAATTAATATTTTAATTCTTTCACTTACTTTTTTTTAATCTCAATATACTAATTACTTAACTTTTTCATCACTTATGCATATTTTATGAATTATCTCATTATAATTCATCATTTCCACTTGTTACATGAATTATTTCATCATAGTTCAATATTTTCACTTTGAACATAATGCAATTTCACTCTCTAAAATATTCATATAATTTTCATAAATTCTAAATAAATTCATGGACACTTCTTTTCATCTCTAGAATCATTTTATGGCATTAAACATCATAAATTCACAAAATATACCCAAGTACTCTATTCGGGCATCTCAAGTCCTTCACCTCAAAGTTATTTTCTTCTATTTTTAATCATTCAAAATACCATTTCCAACCTCCTCTAACATTTCTAATATATTAATTTCACTTAAACATGAAAATATGCGCACAATTTCACCACTTACATAACCTTATATCCATACAAAACTCATGAAAATTAAGGGATATTGTATCCACTTACCTTAGATTCACTTTCTCCACACTTTAATCTTCCTCTCCTTAGCTTTACTCCATCCGTCATCATTATTTCCTTTAAAAATTCTAGGTGGCCAAATATGTAAAGGTATAAAACCATCATTTTCTTTGCTCCAAAATTTAATCTAACATCACAAATGAGCTCTACATACCTTAATTTATCTATATAAACCTTTAAATCAAATTATAAAACTTTATTTCTCATACCTCATTTTTGATACATAACTTGATAAATCTTGCTTTTTTACTTCAATCACTCCAAATTGAGCTTAGATATGGTCATCATGTGAAATAAAAGCCTTGATTTGCTTGAGAGAGTGGAATTTGGTGGAAGATTTAGAGAAAAAAAAAATAAAGAAATTCTTGAAAGATGGAATGGCCAATTTGGCCAAGAAGGAGAAATGGGAGAGAGGGAGAAGCTGAGTGAATTTTCTGGAAAATTGCAGATTTTTTTGGCTCTTTATAATGCTGGTTTGGGCTAGGCTTGGTTCAACCAAAGAGGTTGGGCCTAATTAAGCCCAATTTGATTTTTTTAAGCCCATTAATGCACTCTAAATTATTTCTCTCTCTTTCCAAACTCAAATCCACTCAAAATCAATTTCATAATTTTTAAAATAATAAATTAAGTTTTTATAAAAAATTTTAGCTCAATCGGAGTCCGTTTCTAGTCCGGTTCACTCAAATCTATCCAATTAACCAATTTTCGGTGTTATTGTAAAATCACTTTTTTACTATCAAATAATTCTAAATACTAAATAGAGTCTAAGTGAAACCCTCCAATTTTTAAAAATTATTTGCTATTTTTAAAGCCTCGGTCAAACTCACAGTCAACCGGTTACTATTTAAACCAGAATCATTATTTTTTTCTCATACTTCTTGTGTTCAAATTTTCCTAAAAATACTTTCATAATTCTCAAAATACATTCATTGGGCTCCACGAATATTTTTGAGTCAATCAGAGACTGCTTTCCGGTTCGAGTCACTTTTACCAGTCCGATAACTTGATTTTTCAAAGTCACCAAAAAATTAATTTTTCATTACCATATAATTTCACTTATTAATACGAGTGCGTCCATATTCTTGGATTATTTTTATGAGGTCTGTAACATATTTTATGGTCCGGTCAAATTAGTTATATTCCAATTTAACTTCCTAACTCCTTTTCGAGGATCAATCGACCTCCGTTTCACCCCAAATTTGAACTATGGACTCCTGCTGACATGCTATTTCCAATGATCAAATAAAATATATTTCGATTCCGGGAGATATTATTCACCTCGGTATCACTATTTACCATCGAAAAATACTATTGTCTACTAACTCGATATTTGGGTCATTATAGGCCACTTACACTTCCCAAGGTATTCCTACACACACACACACACACACACTATAAATCATAATAGGAATTGGATAACCGTAGCAAGGAGGTGCATGTAAGTAGCATGGAATTTAGTAGTTTTAGTTTTCACAATTATTGGAAGTTTGTCAATTGTGAGTTGCTCTCCTATTTATGCTTATTAAAAATTATTGTCATTTTATAGTCAAGGTATGAGCAATTGTGAAATGAGTGAGCACAAGACGAATCATCTGTGGATGAATCTGAGATGTTCTGTGAGGCTACACGATGCAATAAAAAGAGAAAAATATATTTGATGAAATATGTGATGGAATATGACATGGTATGAATGTGATGATGGCACAGCGGAAAAACAAAAAATTCTAATCATATATGCCATACAATTCCATGACAAGAATCGAAACATGCAATTTTAGAGTTTTAAACTTACAACTTTAGATGCCTTTAAAACTTGAGTTTGATGATGACCAGCAACCAAGAAGGATATGTCCACCTTAGATCTTCACCACCAATGCCAAGGAACAGCCTTTACGCCACTCCCTCTATTCTCACACACACACTTGCAAAGATGGCTTAAAATCAAGAGTGCTAGCTCTATGATTGTGTATTCGGCAATGGGAATGATTTGAAGCCACAAGATCTGATCTTGTTCTTCCTTTAGGTTACTGTTTCAGCCCGAGAACACAAGAGAACAAGAAAGATTTCTTTCCCCTTGAGTATTTCGGCCAAGAGAGAAAAATAGCAAAAACGGCATCCATGTTATTCATTTAATTCATTAATATATATCACTAATTTAGGTCAAGTGTGAGTGCCGTAAATTAAGTGTTAATTTCAGCCTCCATCACTTCCTAATTAAGAGATATATCCTAATTTAAATTCCATTAGAATTTAAATTCAAATGGCATTAGTCATTTAATCAAAACAAACTTACTTATTTAAGGTAAAATAAGTTGCCGAATTCAACTAGTATTTTAGTTTGAATTTTGGCTACTTTAATTTCCTCTCAAGTATTATATTTTGATTAAATACAAATTAGGATTTAATACTCAATTAACTTAATTATACATAGATAATTAATCAATTGAAATTAAACCTAGCACATGCCAACAAATTTCTCTCGTGACCAAAATATTTGCCTAAAACAGCTAGCTGTTTTAGGCAAAAAACTCGTTTCACATATTTGCCTAAAACAGCTAGCTGTTTTAGGCAAAATCGTGGCTTAACAGTTTTGCCTAAAACAGCTAGCTGTTTTAGGCAAAAATCTGTTTACCCATTTTATGCATTAATTTGACTTTAAATAAAAGTCTAAATTAATTCCCAATACACAATTTAAATATTTTAAGCCCAATGCTTTGTGTGCGATCCTATAGGTCCATTTAATGTTGGCAATGAATTAATAAATTAATTCAAAGGCTATATATATTCTCTAGCAAGATATTATAGCATTCCAAATTAAATGAAAATGCATATGGCATTTAGTGACCTAATGCAATTTTGCATAGTCCCTTACCCATAAATATCAGAATTAATATAAGGCATGGAGCCAGTCATCCTTATATATATTAATTCCTTTCTTGATATTCCAGTGACACTGAACTCTCAGATAAATAATGATTACTCATTATTTCATCTCGGTATGGCCATACACTTCTCAGTTCACTGATCAAGTGGCCGATGATATTTTCTCTCTTAATGAGAGGGGTAATCCCTTCACTTCTCTCATGCTCTCTAACATGAATCAATGCATACCCAATCATACCCGTACTTGTCACACTTTTACGAGTACGTTAGATGTATGTCAAAGTACACAGTAATTCATAAAGAGTTTCATAGAGATTTCAGGTCTAAGAACTCCGATACAAAACTTGCATATGAGAAACACTTATGACTTGTACCATGTAGTGTTCTCATGAGTGGATCTAATCCAGATACCGTGTTCTAAACATGTATCTATGATCTCTGATTGACACTCTTGTCCTTATGATCCGTAAGACAGAACTCAACTTATCAGAGAGAGCATACTAGTCTTAATTCATTTTTTATTCCCATAACAATGACTGACTAGGGATATTTAGAATGAAGTCTCATTTGTTTCAAGGTCTTACAACCATGTGCCTCACACATGATAACTTAAACTGAAACAACATTCTTGGATAGTTCTATCAATTGATATGCACGGGAATACAATAGATAAAACAAATGCCTCATTTTATTAATTTCAAGTGTTTCGTTACAATGCATTGGGGCTAGGGCTTACACTAACAATCTCCCACTAGCACTAGTCCCAATTGGGCATAGCCCTAAGACCGAACGCTCTCAAATGAGCTTCGTGCAGATTTGGACGTAACTGTTTCGTCAAAGGATCTGCTACATTGTCTTCACTTGCTATCTTGCTAACCTTGACGTCCCCACGATCAATGATTTCTCTGATCAAGTGGTACCTCCTGAGTATGTGTTTGGATTTCTGGTGTGACCGGGGCTCCTTTGCCTGTGCGATGGCCCCGTTGTTGTCACAGAAAATTTCTAATGGATCTAGGATGCTTGGGACCACTCCTAATCCAGTAATGAAATTTTTAATCCAAACAGCCTCTTTTGCAGCCTCACTTGCTGCAATATACTCAGATTCTGTAGTTGAGTCGGCAACGGTTTCTTGCTTTGAGCTTCTCCAGCTGACAGCACCACCGTTTAAAACAAAAACAAACCCAGATTGCGATCTAGAATCCTGAGTGCTGGTCTGGAAAGCAGCATCGGCATAACCTTGTATGACGAGCTCTTCTTGACCACCATACACTAAGAAGTGATCCTTAGTCCTTCGCAGGTACTTTAGAATCCCTTTTACAGCAGACCAGTGCTTCTCACCAGGGTCTTGCTGAAACCTACTGGTTATACTCAGTGCATGAGCAACATCCAATCTAGTACATAACATAGCGTACATGATAGATCCAATAGCAGATGCATATGGGATTCTACTCATGTTGTCCCTTTCCTCTTTGGTTTTAGGGCACTGTTCTTTAGTCAAAGGAACTCCCAAAGCCAAAGGTATGTACCCTTTCTTTGAGTCTCCCATACTAAAACGCTTTAGTACTTTGTCTATGTACTTTTCCTGACTTAGTCCCAAAAGCCGATTCGATCTATCTCTATAGATTCGAATACCAAGTATTGTCTCGGCTTCACCTAATTCTTTCATTAAGAAACATTTTCCCAACCATTGCTTAACCTTTTGCAATGTTGGAATGTCATTCCCAATGAGAAGGATGTCGTCCACATATAGGACTAGAAATACTACTATGCTCCCACTAACCTTCTTGTACACACAAGGCTCATCTTCGTTCTTGATGAAGTCAAAATCTTTGACTGCTTCATCAAAACGAAGATTCCAACTTCGGGATGCTTGCTTTAATCCATAAATGGATTTTTGAAGCTTGCAAACCTTCTTAGGATGCTTGGGATTGACAAAACCTTCAGGCTGTGTCATATACACATCCTCAAGTAAATTTCCGTTGAGGAAAGCAGTTTTGACATCCATTTGCCATATCTCATAATCATGATATGCAGCTATGGCAAGCAAGATCCTAATGGACTTGAGCATGACTACAGGCGAAAAGGTCTCGTCATAGTCTATACCATGAGTTTGTCGAAAACCTTTTGCTACTAGTCTACCTTTGTAGGTCTTATCAGCTTTTAGTTTGAATAACCACTTGCATTCAATTACCTTAGCACCTTCCGGTGGATCAACCAAGGTCCAAACCTGGTTATCGTACATTGATTGCATCTCGGATTTCATGGCTTCAAGCCAATTTTCCGAGTCTGGGCTCTCAATAGCTTCTCGGTAGGTAGTACGATCCTCACGATCTACTAACTCAATAGTGTCACTGTCAGTGATTAGAAATCCATATCTCTCAATCTCCTGACGTACCCTACCAGACCTTCTAGGTTCTTGTGTAATGGGTTCTTGTTGCACAACTGGTTGTGAACTTGATCCCATTTCCAACTCATCCTCTATAGGAGTTTGTGGCGCTTGAATTTCTCCAAGTTTTACTTTACTCCCACTGTCTTTCTTGAGAAGGAACTCCTTTTCCAAGAAAATAGCCTTGCGAGCAACAAATACTTTGTTCTCGGCTTGTGAGGAAAAGTAGTATCCCTTTGTTTCTTTAGGATAACCCACAAACAAGCAGACACTGGATTTGGACTCTAGTTTGTCAGATGTTAATTTCTTAACATGTGCTTCACAGCCCCAAATCCTGAGAAAAGACATATTGGGTTCTTTCCCAGTCCATACCTCGTATGGTGTCTTCTCAACTACTTTAGTTGGAGTACGGTTCAATAGAAACGCAGCAGTTTCTAATGCATAACCCCAAAAAGAGATAAGAAGATTACCTTGACTCATCATAGATCGAACCATGTCCAACAGAGTTCGATTTCTCCTTTCGGACACACCATTCCATTGAGGTGTTCCAGGAGGAGTGAGCTGTGAAATAATACCACACTCTTTTAGATGACTGTCAAACTCTTGGCTTAAGTATTCGCCACCTCGATCTGATCGAATGGCTTTTATACTTTTGCCAAGTTGGTTTTCTACTTCATTCTTAAACTCTTTGAATTTCTCAAAAGTTTCAGACTTATACTTTATTAGATAGACATAGCCATATCTACTGAAGTCATCTGTGAATGTCACGAAGTAGCTAAAACCACCTCTAGCATGTGTACTTAAAGGTCCACATACATCGGTATGTATTAGTTCCAATAAGCCATTAGTCCTCTCGCCCTCTTTATTAAAAGGACTCTTTGTCATTTTTCCATGCAAACATGGCTCGCATGTGTCATAAGACTCTAAGTCGAATGACCCAAGCACTCCAGTTTTGTGGAGTCTTGAAATGCGTTTTTCGTTTGCATGTCCTAAACGACAATGCCAGAAGTAAGTAGGGTTCAATTCGTTTGATTTAACCCTCTTTGTATTAATGTTGTATATTGACTCTTTGTTTTGTAAATCAAGGATATAAAGGCCATTTTGCAACATGGCATTGCCATAAGAAATGCCTTGGCGACGAATATGAACATTGCCATTTTTAATAACAAAATCAAATTCATCATTATCCAAACATGAAACTGAAATAATGTTTCTGCTCATAGCAGGCACATAATAACAATTATTCAAAACAATAAAAAGTCTGGAAGGTAAAGTGAGGTGATAGTCGCCTATCTCCATGGCAGCAACTCGTGCTCCATTCCCCACACGGAGGTCCACTTCATTCTTCCCAAGTAACCGCCTATTTCTTAGCCCCTGCACATTTGAACAAATGTGAGAACCACAACCGGTATCAAATACCCAAGTGGTAGAAATAGAAAGGTTAATTTCAACAACAAAAATACCAGAACTGGATGCCTTGGCTCCATTCTTCTTTTGTTCTTCCTTGAAGAGAGCGCAATTCTTCCTCCAATGCCCTATCTTGTTGCAATGGAAGCAAGTGCTCTCACTCTCTTTGAGTTTTGGCGCCTTGGGCTTGGATTGGGCCTGAGGTGCACTCCCAACTGACTTGGGTTTTCCTTTTCCCTTTCCCTTTCCCTTAGCAGTTCCCTTCTTAATTCCCTTTTGAACCATAAGTATGGGATTGGTCTTTCGAATGTTCTCTTCATCATTCTTAAGCATCCCATGAAGCTCAGTGACTGACTTGTTCATTGTATGCATGTTATAATTCATCACAAATGGATCATAAGTAGCAGGCAATGATCCTAAGATCAAGTCAGTGGCCAATTCCTTTGGCACTAGTACCTCAAGCTTCTCAAGAGTATCAAGATACCCTTTCATCTTGAGTACATGGATACTAACAGGAGTACCCTCAGCCATCTTGCAAGAAATTAAGGCCTTTGTTGTCACGAACCTCTCGTGACGAGCTTGCTCTTGGAACATCTTCTTGAGGTGCACCATGATCGCATAAGCCTCTTGGTCCATAAATTGCTTTTGCAAGTCAGGCACCATAGTGGCCAGCATCAAACAGGTCACATCATTGGAGTTGCTCTTCTTGGTCTCAAAAGTTTCCTTTTGAACCGCAGAGGCGTTCCTTCCTGGTTCTTCAGGCAAGGGTGCATCCAAAACATACGACTTCTTCTCTTGCTTAAGAACTATTCTTAAGTTTCGAGACCAGTCTATGAAATTGGTGCCATTCAATTTGTCCTTTTCAAGGACCGATCGCAATGAGAAATTGTTGTTTGAAGATGCCATTTTCAATCTACAATAAAATTTAGCAAGATTAAATGAGGTCTTATTAATGATCCCACAAACCGAATTAATATCCCTTTAAATAATTCGCGTTAGTGATTTAATGTGGGCCAAGATCCACTTTTCACAACAACTTATTAGTCAAGCTGAGCTTGTACACCTAACAAGTTAAGTTACTTAGGTAGGAAAACTCCAATCATGTCTCGTACATGACTCTTGGATCAAATGGGTTAACATCTTAAGATGTTATAGCACAACCCATTTATTAGTTGCCTAGGTCCGGGTATCCCTTTCCATGCTAAGTCCAACCTACATTCACAACCCATGCCTCACAAAGATAATCGGGCGCATCTAGGACTCCTAGTCTACGTGACCGATGATCGATGCCTTGACATGTTTCGAATTAGGAAGGCAACTTTGTGACTTACTATTTTAGGGATTCATTTTATTACGGCTTACATGGCATACGCTTTGTCATCCATACATAGCATGCATATATATATAATTGCATAAAGTAAAGCGTGACAAACATGGGCCCAAAAACCTACAACTAAGATTCTATACTATTACATAAGAATCTTCGAGTTGGGCATCTCCACTTCGGTGGGCTTCGTCTTGATTTACAAAGTCTTCAAGTATATTCTATTCTAAGAAATAAATGAAACTTTTACAATAAAACATAATGGCTCGTAGGCCATATTTAATTACAAAAACCCAGGGCCCATGAATGCACCATGCATATCCATTCATCACACCAAATTAACAAATAAATATACATAGCATTCATGGATAAAACAAAGTCCAATTTTAATTAATTTAGCCAAGCCCATTAATGGAAATTGTGTACTTGAACCTTTAAGAGAAGACCCCATGACGGGACTGGGCCAAAGCCCAATGGACTAAATCCTCTTATTGAATAAGTTCTCTTAAAAGCCCAAAACACTAACTAGTTAGATTTGTGCTATAAATCAACTCTAGTATAATTTCCAATTTTGCCATTTTTAATTTTATGTCATACAACCCATAAACATTAAAAATGCATATAATATGTGCTAACGTGAATTAAAAATAAAATCATGAAGAACACATATATAGTACACGGCATTCATGCAAAAACAAACAAACAACAAAAACTAGTTGTTTAATGCTTATGTAATGCCATAAAATGCACAAACATTTAAATCAATTTTATGAGTCATTTAATAATCTAAATAAGTCCATAAACATTGATTTAATATTTTGTACCATTTTAATCTAAATGTGTTTTTACCATTTTAATCAAAACAAAACAAACAATGTTGATTAAACATGTAACAAACACAAACTAGACATAGTTTTAAGTGATTTTAAAAATAATCAATTAAATTGTCATGGACCAGAATTAAAACCAAATTTAAAACATGTCCAGACCTGTTATTTAATCTTTAAAAATCACTTACAAACATCCCAAAAACGTTTTTACATTTAATTTTGAAAACTAGTTGTTAAACTAGCAATTTACATGCCAACTAGCACCTAGTTTCATAATTAACATGTACCATCAGGTATAAATAATTAAATCCGACCATTACCAGCCCTAATAACATCTTAGGATAGTATATTAACATGTCATATTAATTATAATACCTATCTAATCAATTAAAATCGTTTTTACACCAAAACAATGCAAAAAACTCAAAACAGAAAATTTCAGATTTGCATGTTTTCATAATGACGATTTTTAATTAATTTTTTCATGCATCTAAAGCACTAAAATAAGCATGTTTAGGCTCTGATACCACTGATGGAATATGACATGGTATGAATGTGATGATAGCACAGCGGAAAAACAAAAATTTTTATCATACATGCCATTCAATTCCATGACAAGAATCGAAACATGCAATTTTAGAGTTTTATACTTACAACTTTAGATGCCTTTAAAACTTGATTTTGATGATGACCAGCAACCAAGAAGGATATGTCCACCTTAGATCTTCACCACCAATGCCAAGGAACAGCCTTTACGCCACTCCCTCTATTCTCACACACACACTTGCAAAGATGGCTTAAAATCAAGAGTGCTAGCTCTATGATTGTGTATTCGGCAATGGGAATGATTTGAAGCCACAAGATCTAATCTTGTTCTTCCTTTAGGTTACTGTTTCAGCCCGAGAACACAAGAGAACAAGAAAGATTTCTTTCCCCTTGAGTATTTCGGCCAAGAGAGAAAAATAGCAAAACGGCATCCACTTTTATTCATTTAATTCATTAATATATATCACTTAATTTAGGTCAAGTGTGAGTGCCAAAAATTAAGTGTTAATTTCAGCCTCCATCACTTCCTAATTAAGAGATATATCTTAATTTAAATTCTATTAGAATTTAAATTCAAATGGCATTAGTCATTTAATCAAACAAACTTACTTATTTAAGGTGATAAGTTGCCGAATTCAACTAGTATTTTAGTTTGAATTTTGGCTACTTTAATTCCCTCTCAAGTATTATATTTTGATTAAATACAAATTAGGATTTAATACTCAATTAACTTAATTATACATAGATAATTAATCAATTGAAATTAAACCTAGCACATGCCAACAAATTTCTCTCGTGACCAACTGTTAACAGATTTGCTTAAAACAGCAAGCTGTTTTAGGCAAAATCGCACCTTGACAGTTTTGCCTAAAACAGCTAGCTGTTTTAGGCAAAAAAAACTGTTTTTACAAATTTGCCTAAAACAGCTAATCTGTTTACCCATTTTATGCATTAATTTGACTTTAAATAAAAGCCCAAATTAATTTCCAATACACAATTTAAATATTTTAAGCCCAATGCTTTGTGTGCGATCCTATAGGTCCATTTAATGTTGGCAATGAATTAATAAATTAATTCAAAGGCTATATATATTCTCTAGCAAGATATTATAGCATTCCAAATTAAATGAAAATGCATATGGCATTTAGTGACCTAATGCAATTTTGCATAGTCCCTTACCCATAAATATCAGAATTAATATAAGGCATGGAACCAATCATCCTTATATATATTAATTCCTTTCTTGATATTCCAGTGACACTGAACTCTCAGATAAATAATGATTACTCATTATTTCATCTCGGTATGGCCATACACTTCTCAGTTCACTGATCAAGTGGCCGATGATATTTTCTCTCTTAATGAGAGGGGTAATCCCTTCACTTCTCTCATGCTCTCTAACATGAATCAATGCATACCCAATCATACCCATACTTGTCACACTTTTACGAGTACGTTAGATGTATGTCAAAGTACACAGTAATTCATAAAGAGTTTCATAGAGATTTCAGGTCTAAGAACTCCGATACAAAACTTGCATATGAGAAACACTTATGACTTGTACCATGTAGTGTTCTCATGAGTGGATCTAATCCAGATACCGTGTTCTAAACATGTATCTATGATCTCTGATTGACACTCTTGTCCTTATGATCCGTAAGACAAAACTCAACTTATCAGAGAGAGCATACTAGTCTTAATTCATTTGTTATTCCCATAACAATGACTAACTAGGGATATTTAGAATGAAGTCTCATTTGTTTCAAGGTCTTACAACCATGTGCCTCACACATGATAACTTAAATTGAAACAACATTCTTGGATAGTTCTATCAATTGATATACACAGGAATACAATAGATAAAACAAATGCCTCATTTTATTAATTTCAAGTGTTTTCGTTACAATGCATTGGGGCTAGGGCTTACACTAACAATATGGACTTGGGTTATATGAGCCTCGTGTTCATTCCACATCAAGTCCATCATGAGCTGTTGATACTAACAGTTCATCCCATCCTAGTGGGATATGTTTGACAAAGGAAGATGTCAAGGAGATTGTTACACAGACTATTCGTGCATTGTTTCCTCACTTGGGACAACAACCAGCTGATCAGCTACACCAGCAAATGATGATGTTGCTCTTTCAGCTACTCAAGGTTTTCATCCACATGCTAATTTTGCATCTAGTTGTGGTGATTCTATTTCAGAGTGACATTGCCACTACTCCTTTGGTGTTTTAGTTAAACTTTACAGCTAATGTTATTTTGGACAATATTATTAATATGATAGTTTATTATTTTGGGTAATATTTTGTATGATGGTAAACTTTTTTAAGATTTGAAGTAATTTTAATATATACAATATGTAATAGTATTTTGTTTTAGAACAAAAATTTAGAAATTAAATTATGATTTGCATTTATATATACATGTTCATTATTCAATATTTTGTAAACAAGGAATTATATAAATAAATTCATAAATAATTAAAAAAATTAAATTATGACATTTCATGACAGCTTTGCGACAAAAAACTCCCGTCGCTAATATGTAATAAATTTGGAAATTAAAAAATTATTAGCGACAGAGTTAGCAACTACAATTTTGGCAACTGTTTTGTATTGCGACAGAATTTAGCGACTCTAAAATCTTCGCTAATAATTTCATTCATATTGCAGTGACTAATTTTAAGGGTTGTTTAGCGATGGATTTTTTTCATTAGCGACAAAATTGCTGTCGCTAATTTTAGTAGCTGTTTTACGAATTAGTCGTGAAACATTTTGCGATGGACAGATTCACGACTTTTCATCATAGCATTGCTAAACGTTATTAGTGACAAAATCGCCCTATTAGCGATGGAAAGTGCTATAGCGAATTTCCATTTTTTGTATATCATTTACTTTAAGATATAGTATATTTTAATAAGTTCAAGAGCAAGATGTATCTATTTTGAAAAATATAAAGATAAAATCTCTTCATTTCAAATAATTTAGGTAAAAAAATGACAAAAAAATATATGGAGGAAACCGATATATTTTGAATACTTAAAAAAAGTTTGTTAAAAAAGTCATTTTCTTATATATTTCCAAAGACAAATTCAAGCAAGGTAATTGATTTAGTGCTCTAAGGATTATTATTCTATAGTTTGAAAAATATATTAGTATGATAGTACATTAATTTGATGAGTAATGACAATATATGAATATAGTCAATTTCTTGCCAAGCTTTGAAATCTGCTTATACGTTTCAAAAAAAAAAAAAGATAAATTCTTGAATTTAATAACAAATATTCTGGCACACTAGATAGTTCTGTTCTGCTTTTAATTAAACTCTGTTAAATATTGCTAGCGGTAATGGAACTATCTTTTGTCTAGATTTTACGCACGTTTTTATTTCGATCAAGTTCATATTTTTTTGTCGTGCAAGAAAAGTAAAATTAATTGTTTGCATGAATTAGTTTGATTTATGGATAAAGAAAATAGTATAATATGGATTTAGTTTATAAATAAAAACATAAATCGAAGTTAGACTGCACCCGGTAACTATTCTAATTAGTAATTAATTTCCTGTGGTCAAAGTTATTATGCTCTTGGGAGTCAGGATATGAAAAAGAATTCCATTTATTTGTATTAGTCAAGTATCATGTGCTGTGGAAATGCAGAGTGTGATTTCCTATCTTCAAATCCGTCATGGCCACCATAGAGACTCGCTCCATTTCAGAAACCAACTCGCCAAATCTAGATGACTCATCATCCGATTCATCTTTGATGACAGCCGAATCATTAGTTCGGTTCAACGGTCCTATGTAGACCGAACACCTTTCCCAGAGAGGGTCCCCTGGACCGATCTAAAGTAGAACGCCTCAGGAATAGGTATTTGAGCTATAGATCGGTAACAGGCTAGTTCCGAAAATAAATCCATCACGTTGGACAGACAACCGCCACTAACCCACGTTTCCTCGAAATTCGCCGACAGTGGATCAGTGGCCGGGAAAAACGGGAGACTCCTCCCACTAGCTCATTGAAATGCGCCAACCTCACCTATAAAAGGAGCAAAGACAGGTATGAAAAGGTTACTTAATTTTTCGACAAAAAGATTTCTTACTCTTTTACTCAGAATCTCTAACTTGATCGTCGGAGGCTCCCTTGTCGGAATCCCACCGGTCTATTGTTTATTGTTGCAGGTGTTCGCAAAGACTGGCCGAGAATTTCACCTGTCATCAATCTTCAATCGTGAAGCTCTAGAAGAGTGGCTGGAAACCGACTCGGGGTTCAGATAATCTCTATTAGACTTGAGAATCTGATAGAATTCCCTCTCGAGCCGTTTATTCAAACAGAGTGTGAAATCAAGCAACATACATACATAGCAGCGTTTAATAGCAAATCAATCAAGATAGGAGAGAGGGAGTAAACTTGGGTTAAGTAAACTTTTGGTTGCTTCAAAGAGAAACGGAGACATACTTGTTCCACCATGGTGGATGATTCGCTGATGCAAAGGAAGAAGGGAAACGAGAAGAGACAAAAGAGGCAGTAGTGACGCATTGAAAGAAAAACCCTAGTTGGTTTTTTATATATTGGGCTGCAAACTTGTAATGATGGGCTTTATCAAGAGTCATCTCGGCCCATGAAATATTCTAACCCAACCAAAATTAAGTGAAAGCTTCTAGGCTAGATGTGGTTGCAATTCTTTGAACACTAAGTAAGCTCCATAATTTGTTGCTGGCGGTAACATTTGGGTCTTCATTTTATCACTGATTTTAAACCAGCATGCACTGATAAGTTGGAGTATCGCCTTATATAATATTGAGATCCCTCACAGATATCATGAAATATTTCTTGGCTATTGCAGCAAGGATGTCGGTTGGATATCAATTGTTTAGAAGCGAGAATGGGGAGGTAATAGCGGTGAATGATCCATACACTTGTGTCTGAGTAATTTCAATTCATTCTTAATCTCTCTGCTTTGATTTGTGAAAATTATTGCTTATTTTATCAATTAATTAGTGAATCTAATGGATCTGGCTTTTTAGATCTGGATCATTATCTGGCAGGCTCTCTAATTCATTTTTTCTACGATCATTTATTTCACCATTGATTTCGCTATCCGCAATCTTCTTCTACAATTTACAATTTACACTTTTGTTTGTCAAAGAAAACAAAAGAGTAAAAAGCGACTCCACTGTCCTTACGACGAGTGATTTTATGTTGGATGACAGTGCGAGGAAGAAGGTGAGAGGAATCAAAGAGGATGACTGAGATTGAAGGGAAGGAAAATTTCGGGTTAATCGGATTGGGGCCCGAAAAATATCGGGTTGTTCGGATAGGGACCCGATATTTATATAGGGTCAGGTCGGGTGATGATAATATGTGTTAATTGGGTTTCGGATTCAGGTCGGGTTCACCCGAACCAGACCCTAATATAATGACATGCATCCTCTATTTTGTGGGTAGTGGCGGAACTTCTTGGGATCATATCAATTTTTTTTGGGAGTTTTATAAAACTACCAAAAAAAAAGGTGTTAAACTTAAATATACCCCCTTCTTTTTTTCTCTTTCAAAAACACCTTTTTTTAAATTTTCATTTTTAAAAATACCACTTTTTTAATTTTACTCCTCTCTCTCATGCCTCCTTCTCATTCTACTGCTGCTCCAACTTGGTCTGTCTCTAAAGACTTTGGTTCGTCACTCAACTCGTCCTGACAAGCCAAAATCACTCGGGGGCATCTTCACCGGTAAAAAATGTAATGAGTAAATACATTATATGGCATTAAGAAACTTAAACCATACTTCGAATCTAAATTCAAGATTATTAAGAAATGGTTAAAGTCGATCATTGGTTACCTTGGAATTCTCCAAGTAGAAAAAAGATACGCAGAAGTCAGAATGCAGGTCAAAATTTTCGTCCGGAAGAAACGAAAAACTTTATGTACGGAGCCCAAATTGAACAGAAGAAAGCATCAATGCAGCCCATGTATTATAAATGTAAACAACAATTATTGAGGTTTCTGTCAAAATATTCATCTCCTGTGAAGGGAGGGGACCATGGATTCCTGCTCACACACACATGCCTTTCCCTTTGACAAAAATTAGCACCTCCCTCTCCCCACCAATAATTTTTATCAGCTAAATTATCTCCCCATAATAATAACAAAAATAACTCTACAAATAATAATAATAATTATTATTATACTAATAACTATTGGTTGTCTTCTTCATAATATACACATTCCTCGTATTTTTATTATGCGTCCGCCCTTGCTTCACAATCTTCTGACTTGCAGTATATCTTGCCCATATTTACTTGTTTATTTGTTGAATTGAGTCAATAATATATTGACAAATACATATAAAAATAACTGATCTAAGAGATTATTTGTAAAATTTACAAAAAATAATTTACTAGCTGGATTAATAGGAGTAAATGAACACACACACACACACACACACATATATATATATATATATATATATATATATATATATATATATATATATATATATATATATATATATATATATATATATATATATATATATATATATATATATATATATATATATATATATATATATATATATATATTGTGCGTGCCATAGAAAATTGCCAATTGGTATGATTGGGATATCACAATCAGTGAATGAGAGAACTAAAATTAAAAGTCATACAACATCAGGATGAATTTATTATAGACACAACTCTTCCTGGCTAAGTTCAATGTCACGGTTATCTAAAAATATGGCTTGAATAAAATATTTAAAAATATGCAACGAGTAAATGTAACAGTGTAGTAAGAATTGAGGTCAAGTGGGAAATGGCAGACAAAGGCATAGCAAATTCTATGCTCTGGTAATCGTTAAAATCTTTTACTCTGTCAATAATTTGTCTTTCACGGATATTTTGGACCAAAATTCTGAGTGTTCACATGAGCAAAAGCATATCTTTTTCTTTTACAATACAAACATTTTTTTTTAATTTTAGAAAAGACAAATACATATACACTAGCATGTATTATGTATGAAAATTTAACGATTAAATAATTTCAAAAAAATTTAGCAAATTAAGAGACTGTTGATGTATTGAGGAAAAAAATTTTTTAATTATGTGATTAATGTAGCTCAGTGATTAATTATGTGATAAATCAGAAGGTATATTCGGTATACCGGTGGTATATCTTTAATTCTAAATTTAGGTATACCTAATATACCACCTAGTATACCAACGGTGTACCTGGTATACCGGTGGTATACCAAAATTCAGAATATCATTTTAATTTTGAATTTTGGTATACCGCTTGGTATAACTTATAAATCAGAAGGTATATCCGGTATACCGGTGGTATACCTTCAATTCTGGATTTAGGTATACCGGTGGTATACCTGGTATACCAACGGTGTACCTGGTATACTGGTGGTATACCAAAATCCAGAATAGCATTTTAATTCTGGATTTTGATATACCGTCGGTATACCTGGTATACCGATGGTATATCAAAATCCACAATACCATTTCAATTCTAGATTATTAATCAAGCTGTATTATATCCTATTTAAATAAGGTCAAATTATTGGGTGGTTGGAAGATTTTTGAGTAGAGATGGAATTTAATCAAATTCGATTTGTAAACATTATTTACTTGTGTATTAGTTGGAATCACTTACCTATTTTATTCTTGAGACTATTATTACCAAAGCTAGGAGACTATTTAAAATACATGTTTTAAATCTCGAATTACTTCTTAACTTTACGAAATTAAGTTAAAATTGATCTCCATATACATAATTTGTCAAAACTGAAGTATTACATTCTCATATGTTAATTGAATTTCTTAATATTATATTGTATTGGGTAACAAGGAAACGAAAAATTGTTATGGCTAAAATCCATCATTTCTACTAAGATCAACAAATGTTAATAGTTTGCACTGGCTGATCTGTGGTGCAACAGGACCTGAAAACTTGTTATGGCTAAAATCAATCTTTGAAAGTTGCTGTAGTTTCCCAATCTGAGGTGGGATAGGACCAGAAAACTTGTTGCCATCAAGAATTAACTTCTGAACGCTAGAAAAGTTGCCAATACTTGGTGGTAAAGGTCCAGAAAGCTGATTGTTTGAAAGACTAACTTGGCCAATATTGACAGCAATTTTATCAGTCACCGGAAACTCTCTGGTGAGAAGATTAGCTTGAAGTTCGACTTGGGTCAACTTTGGTAACCCAAAAAGCCCTTTTGGAATGGAACCATTAAGAAAATTCTCTCCCATTCGAATCCTACTTAAAGATTCGCATTTGCCTAATGACTCCGGGATTGGCCCAAACAAAAAGTTGCTAAGCATAATCAAAGTTTCTAAACGATTGCCAAAACACATATCAGGAGGGAGATTCCCAGTAAGTTTATTTGAAGAGAGATCTAATTGAACGAGATTGCCATTTTTACCCAGCCCTGGAGGGATACTTCCTGTGAAATTATTCTCCCAAAGCTGCAAAACCTCCAGATTCGGCAAATCTCCGATGAACTCTGGAATCGCTCCATGGAGCTTGTTTCGGAAAAGATTCAACAAAGTTAAGTTCTTCAGCTCCGCAAAAGAAGATGGTATCTCTCCCGTGAGCATATTGTTAGACATATCCATGAATTTCAAGCTCTTCAAGTTGCCTAGCTCCTCCGTTAACGGCCCAGAAAGGCCATTCACTTGAAGGAACAGAGTGTCCAGCTTCTGTAACTTCCTTAATTCCTTGGGTATCTCGCCGGATAACATGCAATTTGCAGCATCAATCCGGACCAACTCCGACAAGTTCCTGATCTCCGGCGGTAGTCCACCTTCGTAGCTATTGTAGTACCCAATGTAAAGCTCCTGTAACTTGGTTAAGTTACCAATCTCCGGCGGAATACGACCCTCCAATTCGTTACCAGAGATTGCCAGATATTCAAGAAACTCCCATTTACCATACGCCGGGGGGATTTCTCCGGCTAAAAAATTCTCACCCAGGTGCAGATGACGGAGATTGGATATTTCAGTGACAGCCAAAGGCAACATACCGGTCATATTGTTGTTATACAAATCAAGAACTTGCAGATTTTTGAGCTGAGAAAGCTGGGATGGGAAGGACCCATTAAAGACAATGTTAGAGAGATTAAGAAATCGAAGGCCATAAATGACGGATAGCTGGCGATAAATTATTTCATAATCAGAGATTTGAGAAGAGGGAGGTCGAAACGGAGTTGAAGACATTGGTCTTCTTAATACAAAAGTGGTATTTTTAAAAACTTAAAATTAAAAATTAGATAAGTGTATTTTTAAAAAGTAGAGTTAAAAAATGGGTATATGGTGTAATTTCCTCATTTTTTTTTTGAATTTGTAGATGTGATATATAATAAGGGTGACCTTCAAAATAAACTCCCACAATAGGTTTTAGTCATTAAATTGTTTGACTAATTGACCTTTTTAAAGCATAAAATCAAAATTTCTCTATCTCACATAGTTAGAAAATAAAAAAGCAAAATCGCTGTGTATATTTTGAATCTTTGATACTTAAGGGGCAGAAAATGAGGTTATCTCATAATAATAATAATAGCATGGATTATAGTTAATCATAATAATAACATATAGCATGGTGGCTGGCTGCCCAATATATAATATCAAATTAATAAAGAGACTTATGTAGATCCTATTTATATATAACACTAAACAATATATCGTATAGGTACAGCCTTCAAGCAATAATTTACGTGAACAAAGATATTAATAATTATATGTAGTCATTTTCTGAAAAATTTCACCAATAATACCTAGAAAAAAGAAAAAAAAAACATAAGAATATCGCCCACCAGATCAGACTAGGACCATACACAGATTAAATCACAATAATATTAAATATATACCATTCATGTACAGCAGCCATCTTCACAGATCTCTCTCTCAGTCTGCTAGCTTTTGGCTTCTTCAGCGGTGAAGCTTTTTCTTTGTTAAATAAAGAAGTGAAAACGGAAGCTATTGCACCATCCGTTCTTCGATATCCTTATTTTCTACGTTTTCCTATTCCCATTAAGCATTATTCTTCAATTTCATGTAGAAAATCAAGTGAGAGATCATATAAAACAGTAAGAGCATCTTTAGATTCTTGTGGATCAACAGCTCCTCTTAAATTAGAGTCACCTACGGGACAATTCTTATCCCAAATGTTGATGAGCCATCCTCATCTTGTATTAGCAGCAGCAGAGCATCAGCTTCAACAGCTTCAAAATGAAGAGCCTTCTGTTTCTGGATCTGATGATGAGTTAGCACTGTGTAAAAGAATTGCTGAGATCAAAGCTAATGAAAGGAGGAAAGTTCTTGAAGAGATTTTGTATGCCTTGGTTGTGCAGTAATTTATGGATGCTGATGTTTCTTTGTTACACTCTGCTGAAAAAGTGGATGATAAAATGGCAACAAAAAACGCCTTCTTTACTCCTTCCCACCATCTTTATCATACCATCTCAAGTAAACCCTTGCTTGCTTCTACTTCTACATAGAACAAATTACATATATAAACATTTATCTACTCCTTCAATTTAATGTCTAATTGTCTGTCTCATGAATCAAAAGAAGAAGAGGTTATTACTTTAAGATTGACTAACCTTTAAATTCTCTCTCCTTATAATTGCTATGTTTGAAATTAGGGGTTATTCAGGGGTTGTTTAGGGAGAAGAATGGTTGCCTTTTTCATCTAGACTGGCTGACTAACCCTTCTCCTTAAATCTCTTGTGCTTTCGTTCTTTCTTAAGAAAATTTTAGGGAGGCTAGGTGTCATCATCTCATTGGCCCACTTGTTGGCACTAGATGAATTACACTTAGCTCCTTGCTTCTCTTCAAATTCTTATCTTTGCCCCAAAACTTTTCTCTTTTATTTCAATTGAGCCATTATGTTATGTCTTTTTCCTAATTATGCATGACTTAGTTTAAAATGACCATATTGTCCTTTTTCTTTTATAACAATTACCTCTAGGTCCTAACCTACAATACATTGATTAGTGAAGCATATATCAATCATATTATCATTTAAACTCACATAAATTCTCCTAAGGTATAAGTAGGAGCCTCACACAATGGTTTTGTCCAGATAACTTCAGCGGCAGTAGAAGCAACTGCATGATACTTTGCCTCTGTAAATGACCGAGCTATCGATTTTTGTTTTTGAGAACTCCATGAAATAGGGACATTACCTAAATAAACCAAGTAACCAGAAGTTGAGGTTCAATCAATAGGATTTCCTACCCAGTCTACATCTAAAAAGGCATGAAATAAAAAAGAGGGTTGAGGAGTAATATGAATCCCAAATGACATGGTAGATTTGAGATATCACAACAGTCTTTTTAAGGCATCCCAATGAACCTGCGAGCGACAATGTATGATTTGGGATAATTATTAACTGTGTAACAAATATCCGATTGAATCCAAGTTAAATATTACAAGGCACTAATAGTTTGGTGATAAATAGAGGCATCAACTGGTTATTGGTTTGTTTTGGAAGGAGAAAACATCATAGATGTAGTAGCAGGAGTTAAAAAAAGGTTTGGCACCATCCATTTGATTTTTCTCAAGTATTTTATGCACATAATGGTGCCGAGATAAGAACAAACCTTTTGTTATAGATTGCATATCTATACCTAGAAACAAATTGAGTGATGAAGGATCTTTGAGAGAAAATTGCTGAGCTAGGGACTTAATAAAATGATGAATGAATGATTGGTCACTGCATGTAAGAAGTAGATAATCCACATAAACCACAAAATAACAAATGACAGTATTTTTGAGATAAATAAATAAATAAAGAGTGATCACTGTGAGCTTGAGTGAAATAAAATTCAAGAACAAAATTTTTAAAAGCTTGATACCAAGCACGTGGGGCCTGTTTGAGGCCGTATAATGCCTTAACAAGTTTACACATGTGATGCGATTTGAAGGAATTAATAAAACCTGGGGGACTACTTCGTGAAAATCTTTTTTGGAGCGACCCATGTAAAAATGCGTTATTGACATCAAGCTCCAAAATTGGCCATTTATAAGTGACTGCAATTGTAAGAACCACCCAAATGGTAACTGCCTTTAAAATAGGATTGAATGTATCACCATAATTTATGCCAATTCATTGGTTGTAGCATTTGGCAACCAAACGAGCTTTGTATTTTGCTATTAAACCATTTGTATTCCTTTTTACTCAAAATATCAACTTACACCCAATCAGATTTTGGTTTGAATTGGGAGGAACTAAAACTCATGTACCATTTTTAATTAAACCATTGAACTCATCTGACATGGCAAAGCGCCATTTAGGGATGGTTAAGGCTTGTTTAACACATTGGCTCAAGAGAAGAAGGAAGTAGGTGTTTTGTAGTGAGAAAAATTCTTTTGGATTTAAAAATATTGTTTTGAGAACAAGTGTTCATAGGATGAATACGATTAATAGTATCATAATGAACAAAATCAACATTATTTATGGATAAGGAAGGAGAAAGAGTCATAGAGGAAGGGGAAGATTAAGGAGGAGGATTTAAAGATGAAGAGGAAGATGGAACATATAAGGAAGTAATGGTATGAAATGGGAATAATGTATGATCCGTTGAAATTTGAAGAGATGGGTTAGCAAGAGGACAATCATACCAAAAGTTGGTAAAGGTAGTGGAATTGGACTCTAATGCATAAGGAAAATAATTTTCAATAAAAACATGTCTGGACACATAATAGAGATAAGCACTTTGATTTAATGAGTAACCTAAAAATAAACATGGAACAGATTTGGCATCAAATTTATTTTTCATGTATGGTTTAAGACAAGGATAACACAGACACCTAAAAACACGAAGACTCTAATAATTGGGTTGTTTTTGGAAGAGTTTGGAGAATGGTGATGAATATTGTAAAATTGGAGTGGGAAGGCAATTGATGAGGTAGCTGCAGTTTGAAAGGCAAAGGACCCTTAGGTTACAGTTAAGGAAATCATTTGAAGGAGAGTTAACCCGGTTTCAACTAGGTGATGATGTCTTTGCTTCGCCACACCATTGTGCTGAGGGGTATTAAGTGGTGTTTGAAGGTGGTTAATGTCATGAGACTTAAAGAGTGATTTAAGTGCTTGAAATTTACCCCCAACATTTGTGTAAATTGAGACAATTTTTGTTTGAAATGTATTTTCAACAAATTTTTGGAAAATAGGAAAAATAGAGAAAACATCAGACTTAACTTTTAAAGGATATAGCTAATCTTGAGTAGTGATCAACAAAAATTAAATAGTATTGAAACCCATTAATTGATTTTACAAGGGCTGGCCCCCAAAAATATGAATATAAAAGTTTAAGTGGATGAGCACCGGATAAAGAGAGGTGTCAAAAGCAAGTTTGTGACTTTTATTGCAATGACATGAATTACAAAAGAAATTCTTTAAGGAAGACATAGGTAATTGAAAATGAGACAAAACATAATTCAAAATTTTTGAAGATGGATGACCAAGTCTTTAAGTCTTTGATGCTAAGAAATTGATGAAGTGTTAACGTGATGAGTAGTTGGTGCTATCACATGAGAATTTAAAGATGAGAGGCAATAGAGGCACTACAAGAAAAATCTCAAATACCGACAGAAAATCATATATGAAAAAAAATTTGTAGGTAATTACCGACGAAAAATTCTTTCTGTAGAGAAAAAATATCCGATGGAATAACAAATCCATCATAAATAATGGAGGAAAATTTTACTACCAAACTTTACTAACGGAATATAAAGAGCCGTTGTAAAATTGGCACTAATGATTCGTGGCTAAAATTGTCCATAAAATTTACCGACGGAATATTATTTCTATTGGTAACCAATGGAATTATTTTGCCTTAGGTGATTGGTGATTTTCCTACGAAATTGTGTTTCTGTAGGTAATTTACTTATTGGACATAGGTCTGTCGAAAAATTACCGATGGACAGTTTTTACTGTTGGGAAATTACGTATGAAAATACTATTCCGTAGGTAATTTATCAATAAAAATAACATTTCATCAGTAATTTTTCTACGGATTTATATTTCTATAGGTAATTTTCCTATGAAACTGTGTCCCATTGGTAATTTACCTATGAAATGACATTTTTGCTGGTAATTTTGTGACCGAAATGAGGCGTTTCATTTCGTAGGGAAATTGATAGAAATTAAAAATCCAGTATTTATTCCATTTCCTTCTCACAGTCAATCAAATTCCTTTCTTTCACCTAAACCTTAAAAAAATCGCTCCCCTTTTCCTCCTCCTTTTGTCGCCATCGGCAGTCAATCCCTTTCATTCAAATCCCTATTCTGGTAGGTCCATCTTCTACTCCTCTTCCTTTTATTTCTTTTTCATCTCAATAGTAACACTTAGGCATTTGTTATCTGATTATTAGTGAAAATTGCTTTTTTTATTATTACAAGAGACAAGTTTATGTGAATGGAGCAAAGTGGGTGTGCTTAAGTTTTTCCGTTACTGCAAAGGTAGAAGCAAAAGGTGACATCCTTAAAGAAGCAGAAATCCATCATTGAGAGGTAGGTCAGTTTTTGATCTAAATATTTTTGCTCCATTCTTTTTTGCTTTTTTTTGTGTTTGCTGGCATTCTGTGAGCTGGTCATTACTTTTGAAGTATTTTTGCTTCGGTTGTTTAGCTTCTGTGCGCATCTAAAGATTTATGGACTTTGCGTTTCCTTCTGCCCTGCTATCTTCTGTATTTTATGTGTTTTTTGATTTTCTAGTGTTCTCTCTCTATTCTAGTTCATGTTGGGTGGTTGATATTTTGGTATGGTTATCTTGTTTGTCTTGTTTTTGCGTGATCCTGTTGGCAGGGGTAGGATATCTTTTTGATTGCATGACATATTGAATGCATAGGATGTCTGTGCTAGCATCCAGATGTTATGCTATTTGTTGGTTTTTAGAAGTTAATTTTTGCATTTCCCTGAGGAAGAGCAATTCTATCAAATATAACTGACAGACTTGCTAAGCTTGTGCATTTGAAAGAGTGAACTAAGTTGTATAGATGGTGATTTGTGTGTTGGCAGAATTATTAACTTTAATTTTGGTAGTTCTAATTCTCAATTTAGTTAGTTTTATGAGTCTGTTATGAAATTTGAGATGTCCTCCTCTTGGTTGCATAGTTACTTAACTAGCTTAATAAGTGATTAAGCATGCTTGATTAGTTGAACAAATATGATGAGTTTATAATTTGAGAATCTGGAAATTTGAGTTTGAATCGAGTATAAACATCTGAATTATTGACATTGTGTTTGTAAATTGGTTTATAATCCTCTAGGAATTTTAGGCAAATGCTATATAACCTTTCCAATGGAAGTGAGCTTGTATGTTTTAATTAGTCATTTAATATTTAAATTGAAGAGAAGTTTAACAAGGATGGGCTGCCGGATTGGGCACAGTTTTGAACAGATTTCAAAATTAATAATGGATCCATCAAAAAATAAATCTCAGGACTAGCTACTGCATGCTCAAACCTAAAAGACAAATTCTTTATCTCCTACTTTTCTTTAGTTTCACTCTTTCTTATTGCAAATGTTATAATTTCAATGACCTATGTGTATTGATAATTTAAAGTTCTAATGAATTATTTATTTACATATAATTGTAGGCATATAACAATTATCTTGAGAAATAATAAAATGGACCCAATACTGAGTGATTGAAGTAGTTGACAATGGCCATGGAAACAGGACCAAGAGAAGCATAAATTAATTTCTCATAGTTTAGTCTTGTCAATCAAGTTTATTTTTTAAAATCAATTGAGACTTCAAGTGAACATAGAAAAATAACTTAAACTAAATACTAGGAAAACTGAAGAACATGAGATAGAGTAATTTTTTTTAATTAATTTTTTTCCAAACAAGCATGAGCTTATAGAAACATTATAGAGAAATTACAAAAAATCTATTTTCAAGAGATTGACGGGACAAAATAGGTACAGTTTTTTTAGTTAAACTTAATATGTACATTACGAGAAATTCATTAACAGAAACATTATACTGGAAAACTAGTGGTATTTGTATGCTTTTAATAGCTTGAACAAGTTGTACACTGTGAGTTTCCAACCAAAACAGAATCAAAGGATGATTCCTGACAATAAGAGCAAAGCTTCATTTTATTTTATTTTTTTTCTAAGTCATAGTGCTGCATCAATCAACATTGATCTTTAGAGTTTCCTATAGCTATTAATTCTTCGCCAAGACTCATAGATGTCTAGTGGAACCAGGTGATGGTGTTAGGTTTTTCTATACATTTGTGAACAATTTTGTATTTTCAAATGCATGCTACTGCTCTATGTTTTTGTTAATGGCTGTTAATATGTCATATCAGCTTATATCTAGTTTTCAAATTGAAAAGTAATCATGAATGGCATATGGCGTGTGTTTTAACTTTTTGAATAAAACCAACTCACTCGTAGGTATTTGGTTAGAATTTCAAACCGCAGCTATTAGCTATTTATAATTGAAACATTGTCTTTTCAAAAATCGCCATTTTACAGTTTCAATGAACTACTACATAATTATTTTATAAAAATACAAAATTATCCATTTTTAGGACTATTTTTTTATTTGTAGTTTGAAACAACACAATTCATTTTCAAAATAAAAGAGTTCACTCAGGAGCAGACTATGATTAACTTAAAATAAACTTTTAAACATTGGTGTTGCGAGGTGCTTAGGCTTAGAGTGGCTAATTGTTAGAATTGCTGTAGTTTTGTGGGTTAGGTAAGATAGACATGGTCTTTAATTTTCTTTCTGTACTCAGACAGGGTCTTTGATTTTCTTTCTATACTCAGGTCTACTGGTTTTGACTCCAAGGGACTCTAAGTAGAGCAGGTTCTGTTGTTGTTCTTTGCGTTGCAGCAGGTTCTATTCTTGTGTTGTTCTTTTGCAGGTGTAGCTTGTTTTGGCTTCCAATTCTTATTTATCAAATGATTTAATTGGTTGCAGTTGTCATTCTTTTAAAATAGCTATGTCTAAGGAATTAAATTAACTCCATTTTTAATGCAATTATTTTACATTCTAAGAATTCAAAAATCTGTTGCATACTGATATAATAGTTTTATATCTTCTTCAATTGTAGAACAAGCTGTCACCAGTCAGATTGCTTGACAAGAATTTCCAGCTTTAGAGAATGATTAGTTCATTATTTCATGTTAAGATTATTATGTGTCAACTTTTGGGAACCTTGGATTCCTGGAAAACATATTGAATAACCATTATAAAATCAAGATAAGTATTATACTAAATTAAGAAATAATAAAAAGAAAAAAACAGATTAATGATGGAATAATAAGCACAAAGAAGATAATTAAATTAAGAAATAATAAGTATAATAGAGAATGAAATTAAATAGATACGAACCAATTAGTTAATTGAATTGTGAAATTAAATAAATAGAGAATGAAATTAAATAGATAGAAAATGTTACATGGACTTGAAAACGAATTGTATTTCGGGAGTTGTTACCGACAAAGGTTTGTGAAGCAATAACATAATTAAGTTTGTTTTTCAAAATTTTGACATCTTCTGAAATACAGTGGCTGACATAAAAAAACACTAGAATAAGAAATATCAGTTATCTTGTGCAAATTAGAAGGGATTTTCCCTCCAAACTTCTTTGATTGTATGGAGCATTTATTCGTTCATTTAGCACATGAGACTAAACTTGCCGGTCCAATTCAATATCGATGGATGTATCCGTTTGAGAGATAATTACATATATTATTTAGATATTAATTATAGTATGTTTTCATTGGTAACTTTAATCAAAATACTAATTAATGTAGTAATTTGCATCGCTTGAAGCAAAATGTTAAAAACAAAGCTAGAGTTGAAATTTCAATATGTAATGCGTACTTAGTAGAGGAAGCAAGTACATTTTATTCACATTATTTTGAGCCACATGTGAATACAAGAGAAAGAAAAGTTCCCCACAATGATGATGAGGGGAAACGAGTGAAATTGATGGTAACTTATCGATTTTTACATATCATGGCTGAACATATGGACGATCAACCAAAAGAATGTTACCGGATGAAGAATTAGAGGATTGAATTGCGAAGAGGTTCAACCTTTCATGCAATAAGTATGGTTTAACTTTTAAATTGTTATATTTTGGTATTAGAGGCGGGGTGGATATAATTTTCTTACCAAATAATATTTTTGGTATATATGAAGAATGGTTACGTGAGCTAATGCCAGAAAAAATACAGGATGATATCAATAAAGAGGTTGAAAAACACTTTCCTCGATGGTTCGAAAAACATGTAAGTTTTGACTTCTTAGATATGAAATGATGAAAAAATTATGGGACCAAGTCTTTAAATGACATTAGACTATTTAATATTATAATTTTTTTTATATGTAGGCTTTGAAAAATCTAATAGAAAACAAGTTCAAATATGATCTTACAAAAGAACCTTTGGGAAGTATTAAATCGTATCCAGTATATTTTGTTAATGGATACAAATTTCATACTAAATCTCATGCTCATAGCATGACAACAGTAAATAGTGGAGTTTGCATAAAGGAAGAATCGATGGATTACTATGGTAAAATTATTGAGATATTTAAAATTGACTACCCCACATTGCCAATAAAATGGAGTGTGCTATTTAAATGTGAATGGCTTGATCCAACTCCTAATGTTGGAACAAAACTGCATAGCTGATACAATCTAGTTGAAATCAACTAGTGAAGAAGATTAAGTCAATTTGAACCTTTTGTATTGGCAATGCAAGCGAATCAGGTTTATTATGTTCCCTTTCCCAGCTTAAGACAAGTTAGATTGGCTGTTTGCAAAATAAGATTGAGAGGCGTTTTTCCAATACATGTAATAGAAGAAAATAAAAGGATTAAAAGTGAAGCATTTTAGGAAGAAGAACTGGAGGCATGTTGTGTGCTTGTTGACGATCACTGTGAGTGATCGTTTATCATGATTTAGTTCCCCACTAAGCTTTATAGCTTAGCACGGGTGTTTCATCCGTGTAGGTTGTAAGGCTAGGACTTTCTTGCAGGAATGATATCTGTAGCTGGTTGGCCAACACAAGTCTTTGAAGATTATAAAGTATATAGTATTCTTTTTGGTTCCTTTTTGTATTTCAATGGTTTTATGTTGTGTTGGAAATCTTGTAAAAGTACAACTATTTTGTAAGATGTTATCAATGGTTATATTTTGTAAAGAGACTCTAATGTATATTGTGAAGTCTTAATAGTATAACACTCTTATGGATTAAGTATGAATATCAGTTCTCTATATAGTTGATATATGTTTATGTTGCACAGTAAAACATGTGTGTTGAGAGGGATGAAGTGATATGTATAGATTATAGAATTAGGGTGCTACAATTAGTGGTATCAGAGCAAAGGTTTAGCTGTTCCTAGGCTATAAGTGTTTACAGTTGTTGTCATATGAGGTTTTTTGTGTTGGCCTAATGCAGATATCACTGTTTTGTTTTATATAGATTGAAGGATGGATAAGTCAAAAGAAACTCGAGATGAGATAGTCAAAGACAATAGTACTGGGGCTTTAAACACTTATGCTCCTGAATCATCGAAAGTGAACTGTGTCAAAATACCAGTTTCCTTGCTTGAAAGGTTAAAAGAGGTGATCCATGATTTAACTCAGATTCTACAAGAGTTATCTAAATTAAGAATGATGACAGAAGTTGAGAATAGCTGTGAGTCTAAAGGTAATTATAATAAGAACCCAAAACAAGATAAATTAAATAAAAGAAAAAGGATGATGGAAGAAGGTTCCTCTAGCAAAATAGCACATCTTAAGCAATATTTAATCAAGGTAGGCGGAGGTCCACGAGCCCCTAAGTGCAATCATTGCTCTAAGAATCATTGGGGTACCTGTAGGGTTGCAAATCAGGCTTGTTTTAGATGTGGAAGTACCGGCCATTTTCTGGAAAATTGCCCAAGACCCCAAAAGATTAAGAGAACAACATCCAAGAGTAAAAAAGAAGCTTAAAGGTTCTAAAAGAGTTTGAAGCTGCTGAACAAGTTTTTGGTAAATATATCTTTTACCTTAGTATTTATTTATTTGGAATGATAAATCTTAAACTTAGAAATAGAAATTATATGCTTTTGACATATTTTATATGATGGAAGTTTGTCAATGGTATATGAATATGATTAGTATATGCGATTATGGTACAAGTGTGTTAGTAGAATGCATAGTGATTATTTAATTATAATACATGAGATGGAGTTTTGCTTTGTTGATAAAAGTATCTATAGTTGAAGGTTCTGAGATATCAAATTGAGGTATAATTATGATGCTCTATATACCTGTCAGTATTTCCTTATCGAGTATGGGCAATTGATGAAGCATTATACATGGGATGGGGCTAAAACATATACAGAACATGAGAAAATGCATTTGCATCTTATTGCATACACGAAAGCATTATTCACACATAACATAGCATCAAGCATCATATTACATGTACAGGCCCCAACTGATAAAGAAAACTGACAGGATATATGTTGAGTATAGTACTGATGCAATTTTATGATAATATCGCTCCTTATGGAGATTGAGTTATAAGAAAAGCAAATTAAGTCAAAGTGGGCATCAAGGAAAGTTGGCAGAGATAATATGGAATGGAAGTTTATAGTGATAAACATAGAAGTCTAAGAATTGATAGTGGTACTTTTGAACAAAGGACACAGGTATGAATTTCGAGGACGAAATTCCTTAAGGGGGAGAGAATTGTAAGGACCCAAAATAGGTCCTAGTAGAATTCAAGGGCAATTACATGTTATTAAAGTCTAATTGAGCATTATTTGATGAATTATTAAGAGTTAAGTTATTAATTGGGCCAAAAATATTATTAAGTTATCAATAATTATGTGATAAATGTGTAAATTATATGGTATGAATTTTATAAGATCATAATTAAATTATTATTGTTGGTTTAATAATATTTAAGGGTGTAATTAAAGTAAAAAGTATTAATTTGGGGTAAATTTATAATTACGCCATCTTTAGGGGCAAATGTGACTAAATGAATAATTGAGAGGCCAATTTAAGGAAAGGAATAAATGGTGGGGTTAATTTATAGAATAGATTAAATGGTGGGGACAAATTAACATGCAAAGAAGTGTGAGCTTATTGTGTACATGCAAATAGTTGGAGGATTAAAAGGGATATTTGTGTGGGACATGCTGATGTCATTTTCCACTTAACTCACCATGCAAGCAATGTATTTAGGAGTATTTATAGAGGTTTGGTCGGCCATTTGAGAAGGAAAAACCAGAAATTCTTTATCCCTTATTCTCTCATTTCCTTTGTATCCTCTCAAGCAAACCAAGTTAAATTCATGATGGTTAATCAAGAAGTATTTGTGTAACAACTTTAAGGTAATTAATCTAATGAATTCCATCTTCTTCTTCTTCTTCTTCTTCTTCTTCTTCTTCTTCTTCTTCTTCTTCTTCTTCATTCTCATTTTATTGAGGTAATGGTTGAGTATGGTGCTGGAGTTTTTGATTAAAAGATGATGTTGGTTATAAAGGAGAAGAGGAGGGTAGAAACAAGAAAAAGTAGTTACAAAGAGTAGAGAGCAAGGAGAATTTAAAGAAGATTTGAGTTGCATGTCCAGGTTTGGGAACTATTATTTCTTGCATGCATTAATATTGTGTTTATTATGGATTTTATAAGTATATTGACTTGAATTAAGATATTAGACATTAATGTGAAAGTGCTGTCCAGAAATTCGGATTGACCTCCAATGACTAATTTGATCATAAGTTGAGTTTTTGAACTCCGAATTTGATGTTACTAGTTGGGTTAGAACCGGGACTTCTGTGCCTACAAATGTTATAGAAATAACAATAATGAAATTTTACCTCTAAGGTCCTCAAAAATATCCAAAACAGTAGCTTTTGAAAGAAGAAAATGAATTTGAAATTCTGAGTTAAGTTTCTATGAACCAGTTTCGGAATTTTGTGGATATCTTGAATTTTAAAACTCTGATTTGAGTAAACTCAGTTGGTACTTACTCTTAGGATTTGGACCTAAAATTTTGTAGAAGAAACCTATATTTAATTCTGCTTCTAAGTGCTCCTAAAATTAATTTAAAATTCGGACTGAGCTGCTACCTAGTTGTTAAGAACATGTTACAGTATTTTTGCTATAAATATTTGTTGAGAAGTTTAAATCCATTGAAACAAAATTCTGGTTAAAATAGACTCATAGGAGCATCATCTTCATGAAGGAAGGTTTTTTAAATTCTGTACCTATTTTATTATATGAATTTATTAATTGGTGATAAAAACTGAATTAGGTGCAGTAAAGTGCTGCCTAGGAAACGAGAATGGACTGTAGTAATTTGAGTGTATCTCTTGTTATAGAGGTTGAAATGAGATGATTCCAAATTCTGATGAAATTAGACTTATTTATCTACAACTTTTGTGAAGAAATCATAATTTGATTCCGTTTATAAATATGTCAAAAAGTGACTCGAATTTGGAACTGTTGACAGCACTTTTTCAGTGGACAGTTTGCAGTATTTTGTGCATAATTAATTTTGTAGAGGTCAAAATGCTATGGAAAAAAATTCCAGTTAAAATAGACTTATGGGAGTACAACTCTTATGAATAAATGTTAGTTCAATTCTGTGCTTATTTTGTTCCACAAATTTTTCAACGTGGTCACACAAACTGTTTTCAATGACATTGCTGGTTGTATAATTATAGGTAATAATAGTGGTATTGTAAATTTATACATGACTATGGTGTTAGATGATACATGTATACGACAAAAGGTATGATAATATTATTAAACTAAAGCTATAAGTGTATAAAAGTTTAGGAAATATAGTTTGCAACAAGACCATGAACCATCATATGGATAATTACTTATTTTAATGAATATGATTATGCCTATATGCTTATGTCTATTGAATAATATGTTAAGGTAAATGATTACAGTATTATATAATTACAGTTGCTTGATTTGATACCTGAGTGTGATTGTGTGTATCTATATATATATATATATATATATATAGTCATACATGTATGTACGCATATAGGTTAACCTGTTGTGAAAATGATCATACAATTCATTGATTAAAGGAACTCAACAGAGCATGATGTTATCTATCATCATATTACATATGTAAAATAGCTACTTGATTTGAAGGGATTACAAGTACAAAATAGTAATACTTAATTGTGCTCAAGATAACATGTTTATAGAAAACTTATACGTTTATATCTATGACACCATGCTCGTATATATATACATGAACATATATGTATGAACATCAATATGTATATGATGAGAAAAGAGCAGAGTACAGAATAGCAATACCGAATTGTGCATATGATCACATGTTTACAGAAAGTTATACGTGAGCATGTATATGATTACCTTGTACGTAATTATATAAGAGTATACATGTATATGAATGAATAAAGAAAAGATAACGCAAAGAGATTTTATTGCCTGCATTGAGTCTAGGAAGTGGATAGATAGGCATGCCTATAAGGGTACTTTGCAGCTGCTTCTGAACATTTAGACCTGTTTAGGTCCACTTGAATTTAAAAGTATAGTGACCTTGTTTGGGTTTAAAAGTTAAAGTTAATTTAACAACCCTCGTGTGGATTGTAGCAGACCCCGTTTGGGTCCGCTTGACCGGTCCATGTTATTTGATTGACTCCGTTTGGGTCCATGTTATTTGATTGACCCCGTTTGGGTCCATGTTATTTGATTGACCCCATTTGGGGCCATGTTATTTTTTCGACCTTGTTTGGATCCACCGATTTATCATACAGTTTTATGCCTATAAGGGATCATCATTTAATACCTTCGGGTATCTTATTTGTACCTTTGGGGTACCACCGTATATCCCGATATCCACTTCTTTAGAATAGTGCAGCCTTTATTATCAAGGTTAAGAAAAGTTTAATACGGCATACAAATTCTTAGTTAACTTTATACTATTCTACATATGAAATTCCTTTTGTTGCATACAAAACACATGTCTAAAAGAATGCTCAATAGTATATGTATCTTTACTACTAGCATAAAAAAATGCATGTTAATTGCTAAATTCTCTCTATATATATGTCCTTTATTTTTATATGTATTATATTGTATGAGTTATGCTATAACACCCATTGTTTTTGAAATATGTGTTTTCCTATGCTTATATATATGTGTTCACATTATTGCATGTACATATTCTTTAACGCGTATTTATTATGTTTGGTTGATAGGCTTATTCTTATGATACATATGCTATAACATGTATAACTTATGGAATATAAAGTAAGCCTATAGTAATATTATAATCTCACGTTAATTGAAAGTGTTGAATTGTTGTATAATTCTAATGTGTGTATATCATGGACATACAAGAATAGAAGTAAGTTAATTTCAACACTTGTAAAGATTGTTTATGGAACATTAATAATAGATAACTATACTTTTATGATTAAGCATTGATTAATAAAATAATCATATGTTAATTCGTTCAATTTAAGTTCAAAGGAAGTTGGAACTTGTATGATCTTATATGATAATTGAAACGTTAATACAAATTCTTACGGTTAAACTTTATGATTTCTATAAGTGAATGTAAATATTCAATTTCTTTCATTTCATGAAATAAATCATTGTTGTACTTGAGGCATGTTGTGTGCTTGTTGACGATCACTGTGAGTGGTTGTTTATCATGATTTAGTTCCCCACTAAGCTTTATAGCTTAGCACGGGTGTTTCATCCGTGTAGGTTGCAAGGCTAGGACTTTCTTGCAGGAATGATATCTGTAGCTGGTTGGCCAACACAAGTCTTTGAAGATTATAAAGTATATAGTCTTCTTTTTGGTTCCTTTTTGTATTTCAATGGTTTTATGTTGTGTTGGAAATCTTGTAAAAGTACAACTATTTTGTAAGATGTTATCAATGGTTATATTTTGTAAAGAGACTCTAATGTATATTGTGAAGTCTTAATAGTATAACACTTTTATGGATTAAGTATGAATATCAGTTCTCTATATAGTTGATATATGTTTATGTTGCACAGTAAAACATGTGTGTTGAGAGGGATGAAGTGATATGTATAGATTATAGAATTAGGGTGCTACACAACAGTTATTACAAAACATAAACTCACATTCTAAATGTTCATTCACAGGATAATAATCACTATTCAATAATCAATGACTAACAAACAGACAATCTCAGGCATATCATATTTTTCATTTCATAAACAGTAACTTGAATACAAGTCAGCTCTTTACTACTACTGTCTAAGTATATACATGACAAAAATACTAAATTAAAACTCTAACTGACTTTTTTTCTTCTTCAATTTTTGCATCTCTGTGTACGGAGCTCCCGCAATACTCAAACCTACACGCAGTAAACACTACGTGCTAAGCACTAGACATGCTCGGAGGTAACTACTAATCCTAGAATTTTTCAATTAAAGTATAATTACATAAATTATGCAACTATTATCCTTATTCTATCAGACATTTGTTTTTTTTCTATTAACATTAATTTTATTATTTATTCACATTTTGTTAATATTTTTGCTTTAATTTTCAATCTTTCAATTTGATTTACACTACTTTCCTAGGTGAATCGATTTCAGATTTACTTTTGCTTGTATGTTTCTCCTTTACTTTAACTTTTACTTTTACTTAACTTTTATCTTATATTTTAATCGCATCAATATAATTATTATTTAATTTAACGATTTATATTGGTACTCGTATTTTTAATGGTACGATTTTTATTCACTGTTTAATTTCTCGATTGGTTATGTAGTTATCCATTATGTGATATAATTACAATTTTTGCTATTTATTCTTTTATTTTACTTTAACTTCTTTTTTTTAACTAATTAACACATTGCAATTCCCAATGCTTTTAACCTTTAATGCAAAATGATACAGCTATTTTGGAATACTTTGCATATAAATCTTAATTTTCTTCTTTTTACATTTGAACCTGTTCAAGTACTTATCTAGGACTTGATATCTTTTTCTTTTTCTACTTGAATAATTGTTTTGCTTTTTATCTTTTTACTTTTCATTTAACTTCTTCCTTCAGAATGTCATTAGTTAAGTCAAATTTTCACTTAAGTATATCATTATCACTTTTTACTTTAAATAGAAAATTAGTACTATTCTTTAAACTTTTCATTTTCAAAATAATAATTGATACATGAAATATCAATTAATTTTTATTTATCTTTTTCATGTAAAAATTCATTTTAAGCTCTTTTTCTTTACAAAGGCTTATTTTAATCTTTATTTATCATTTTATTCTTATAAAACATTTCCTTTTCATTTTTACTTACTAGTCACAATTTTTGAGAAAAATTACCGTTTTATCCCAAAATTTTCATTTTCTTTCAATCAAAATATTTTTTATTTATAATTTTTACATTCACTTTATTTTGACAATATTGATTTATTCGTTTTAATGTGCCCCTAGTGCAATATGACATGACTCTAGAAAAAGATATACGGGACATGAATCCAAAGGTCCCACTGATAGAGAAATGATCCCCAAAGGACCATTTCTCAAAAAACACATCACTAACACTTTCACTTTCACTTTAACATTGAAGCTATGGAGATTAGAGATCCTATCCATAGCTAAGTAAGTCGCCATAACTTACACTGCGGTATAAGATATCCCTATAGCTAGCCAATTATATCCTGAACAAGAATATCATTACCTGACTATTGCTAAAGGCAAAACAATCAAATTATATTCGAAATAATTTTTAAACATTTAAAAATCTTTTGTTTTCTTTTTTTTCTTAATACAGTACATTTTTGTCGTTAGTACTATTTTTAGTGCTATTGACTATTCAGTAGCTTTTTCTTTTCTTTTGTTTTTTTCCATCTATTTGTCTTTTTAATTACTTTTGTGAATTATTTTTCAATAATTCACTCGGATACTTAACACTTTTAAATCTTTCATACATTTTGTGAATTATATCGTTATAATTCACTTTTTGTTTTCTTTAACACTTTACACTTTATGAATTATTTCTTAATAATTCAATAATTGACATTTTAACATTTTTCTTTTCCTTTTTGCTGTCCGAAATTTTAGTCGTTCATGTATGCCAACTTTTGTGCAACTGGTGAATTATTTTATAATAATTCATTCTTTTAATAATTTTATTGACTAATTTATTTTAATAAATTAGTCAAACATTTATCTTGCAACTTTTGAATAATTATGAGTTATACTAGTATAATTCATTAATTTATTTTTCGAAAATTTATTTATTTACTTTTTCAATTCTTTTATCCGGGATGTAATTAATTCAACTTAATTTTACTTTCTTTTACTTGTTAATTGAATTATTTTCAATAATTCAATATCTTGAATTAAACATATTCAATATTAAATTTTCAAAAATTATTCTAATAATTCATATAAATTCTACAAATATTCATATGCACATTATTTTACAATTTCTATCATATTTACTCATTTTAATAATTATTTCCCAATAAATCATTATTCTTATTACTTTCATAGCTCAATAATTATTTCGAAAATAATCTCATACTTCATATAAATTTCACAAAAATTTATACAGGCTATATTTCATTATTACTATCATTTTATGACATAACTAACAAAATTTCACTATTTTTGTTAACTACATCATTTAACAAATATTCTAAAAAAATGAAAATAATTTTTATAAATTTCATAAAAATTTATGGACACATTATTTCACATTTACTATCATTTTTCACTTATTTTATGAATTATTTCACAATAATTCATTATTTTTACTATATACATACACATTTAATAAACTTTAAAATTCTCAAATTAATTCCAAAAATTCTTTAAAAATTTTTGGGCACTAATTATTATATCTAGAGTTAATTTGAGCTATCATTTATTAATTTTATACAAAAATCATCTAATAACACTTAAGTAGAATTTCGGTCAACATAACATTTTTATCTTACAAATTTAATTATCTCACTTTATGTATTTAATTCACATTCTCCATGATCTAATTTCATTTTCCTTACATCAATTTCATTTATTAAGAAATTTAACAATTTTTTTTCCTAATTACATAAAGTAAATTAATTCACATAAATGGAAAATCAAAGGATTTTGTAGCCACTTACATTTTTCTCTTGCTTATGAGTGCCTAAGCTTCATTTTCCTTCCTTTTAGCCATGACAACTCTTTTCTCTTCACTTTTCACCCTTGATTTTCCTTGCTTTCTTTGCTTCAATCAAAGATTAGAGGTCATATATTTGAACTATAGAGATGAAATTTCACTTCTCATGTAAGGATTACATGAGAATTTGAAGTAGAAAGTTAAAGAAATCAAAGGGAAAAATAGAGGAAGATGATTCGGCCACTTGAGGGAGAGAGGGAGAGCTGGAAAATTTCTGGAGTTATCTCAGATTTTGCAGATCTTTTATACCCCTTTAATGGGCCTTGGATTGAGCCTTATAAGTGGGCTTAAGCCAAATAATTTTAATAGGCCTTTTTGGTCCATTTAAAGCCCAATCCAAAATCTATCACTTCCTCACTTCAAATCACTCCAAAAATAATTTTATCATTTTTATCATATTAAAAATAGATAGTACACAAATTTTTGGCTCAATCGAAATTCGTTTTTGATCTAATTCAAACTTATCAGTTCGATTCATCAACTACTGATATCACCGAAAAATTTAATTTTTACTATCAAAATATTCTACATAAAAATTCATGAAGATCTGCAAAATCTGATAATTTTTGGAGTTCGTTTACTATTTTTAATAATTTATGCAAAATTATGTCACCTTACCTATTAGGAAAATTGACTCGTTACTTTTTTCGTATTTTTTACTTTTGGAGGCCCATTTGACCTCGGTTTCACTTCAAATTTTAACCCCGAACTCACCATGACCAATACTTTTCAATGGTCCAATAAAATATTTTTGAATTTCGGATATACTTTTTGACCCGAAAAATACTATTTACTGTCAAAAAATATTGTTCACGGCTAATCCGGTGTTGAAGCCATTACAGGTATACACCTCCTTTTATATTTGAAGAAATATTGAACAATTGGCAGAAGTACTGGATAATGCCTGAGGCCATCTCCATTTCTGAGCAAAATTCTAATAATAGACCGGGATGACCGGAGAGGGAGAGTCTACTTGTATACATTGGTGGATCTATGGCCCACTAGGAGCAAGCAGAGAAAATTATAAGTATTATAACTTGACACTTATATTTTGAATTATGTATTAATTAAATCCAAGTAGATTTCATTGTAATTTGATGTATGTTGATTAGAATGAAAATATATGTGTATTATGAAAAATGATGATTTTATAAATGTTTATTGCCATAAATGGCTGCCTTGTTGAGAGTAATTTTTTGTTTAATTAGGAGATAAATATCATAAAAATAGAAGAAACTCCACCGAAATTTTTGCAAATTGTAGTTCAGAAATAACACCCATTTTCTATGCAAGAAAAGTCTACAGGCCAAAAGCCTACACCATGTAAAGTGTGCACACTAACACTAAGAAGCATGATGGTTTGACATTCATCAACGACTGATGCAGAAAACTCAATATATGTAAAATATATACTTCAATATTGATTTTATATATAATATTACACTACAAAAAAAATGCAGAATAGCGACAAAAATTTACGACAACAATAAAATTCGTTGCTAAATGCACAATATAGCGACAACATTGCGACAACAAATGACTTTCGTAGCAAATCTTGAAAGATTTGGTGAGAACAAATATTGCGACAAATTAGCGACAACAAATATTTATTGTTACTAATATCAGGCGCCAAAAATTTGGCGCAATAATTGCGACAACAAAAGCAGATTTGGCGACAACAATGTTGTCGCTAATTTAGCAAAACATATTATTCCGTACATATGACTCTATTGACGACAACATTATTGTAGCTAATTAGCGACAAAATCTTTGTAGCTAATTTGGCGACAATAATATTGTCGCTAATTTAGCAAAATACAATTATGTTCATTTATCTGTATTGGCGACAACATTGTTGTAGCTAATTTGGCGACAACAATGTTGTCGCTAATTTAGCAAAATACAATTATGTTCATATATATATTGGCGACAACACTGTTGTAGCTAATTGGCGACAACAATGTTGTAGCTAATTTGGCGACAACAATGTTGTCGCTAATTTAGCAAAATAAAATTATATTCATATATATGTATTGGCGACAACATTATTGTAGCTAATTGGCGACAACATTATTGTAGCTATTGTTGTCGCTAATTTAGCAAAATACAATTATGTTCATATATATATATTGGCGACAATACTGTTGTAGCTAATTGGCGACAACATTGTTGTAGCTAATTTGACGACAACAATATTGTCGCTAGTTTAGCAAAATACAATTATGTTCATATATCTATTTTGGCGACAACATTGTTGTAGCTAATTTGGCGACAACAATTTTGTCGCTAATTTAGCAAAATACAATTATGTTCATATATATATTGGCGACAACATTGTTGTAGCTAATTGGCGACAACGTTGTTGTAGCTAATTTGGCGACAACAATGTTGTCGCTAGTTTAGCAAAATACAATTATGTTCATATATCTGTTTTGGCAACAACATTGTTGTAGCTAATTTGGCGACAACAATGTTGTTGCTAATTTAGCAAAATACAATTATGTTTGTATTGGCGACAACATTGTTGTAGCTAATTGGCAACAACAATGTTGTCGCTAATTTAGCAAAATCCATTTGTGTTCATATACCAATATTGGCGACAACATTGTTGTAGCTAATTTGGCGACAATAATATTGTAGCTAATTTGGCGACAACAATGTTGTAGCTAATTTAGTAAAATACAATTAGTAAAAAGACACCAAGCTAAATTACACTAAAACAGCAAGCTATTATAGTGTAAAAAGACAACAAGCTATTATAGTGTAAAAAGAGAGCAAGCTAAATTACACTAAAACAGCTTGTTGTTTTAGTGTAAAAATAGAGCAAGCTAAATTACACTAAAACAGCAAGCTGTTTTAGTGTAAAAAGACAGCAAGCTAAATTACACTAAAACAGCTTGCTGTTTTAGTGTAAAAAGAGAACAAGCTAAATTAAATAAAAACAGCAAGCTGTTTTAGTGTAAAAAGAGAGCAAGCTAAATTACACTAAAACAGCAAGCTGTTTTAGTGTAAAAAGACAGCAAGCTAAATTACACTAAAACAGCTTGCTGTTTTAGTGTAAAAAGAGGGCAAGCTAAATTAAAATAAAACAGCAAGCTGTTTTAGTGTAAAAAGACAGCAAGCTAAATTAATCAAATTTTATAATCTCAATGAAATATTGTAAATGGACACATAAAATGAAATTGAGTGAGTAATACAACGTATTACTGGCTTCTAAGGGGTTTATAGAGCCGTTAAAATTTAAAACCAAAACAACTAAAATTAAGTACCGAAAAATTTAAAACTGATTTTTATAGGGAAAAAGAAAAGCTTGAGACTTCAATTATCTTGTTTTTAACTCGAACATTGACATTGGTGAATATTTAGTTGAATTAATCAATGCCATTGTATCTAATCAATGTAATCGTGTTTTGATATATATGGGGCGAACAAAAATTTGTATGGACTCTTAGATAGTTGATATGCAAATTTATTTCTATGCGTTGAAGGAGAATTTTGTTAGTATGCGCTGGATTTAGTTTATCAAGTATGAATTATGAAATTCAACTAATATTGGCATCTTAAGAAAAGGAAATATACTCAGAGTTTCAATAAGAAGATCAAACAGTGGAAATATTTTTAACAATTATATTATATTATTAATTTGGATCACGAACGAATTAATAATCTTGTCACAATGTTGTTTTCACCAACAAAATATAAAACATGAGTTTCAAACGAAGAAATAAAATGCTGTTTATCTGATTAATGGGCATCACCAAATCCAACATCACATTTTCTAAGTCCTAATAACACGAAAACGAGGGGAAAGGACTTTTACATACTTAAATTAAATTAAAAACGTCAGATTAGATTGGATAGAAAGAGACTAAAGAGCTGCAACCGAGAAGCCGCCAATTGTTCATGCAATAAAACCTCCAGAAGGAACCAACTTTAAACTTGTCATTTCATTTTAATTTAAGGTGTTTTTTTCTTCCAAATCATATATTTTAAAAATAGAGCAAGCTAAATTACACTAAAACAGCAAACTGTTTTAGTGTAAAAAGACAGCAAGCTAAATTACACTAAAACAGCTTGCTGTTTTAGTGTAAAAAGAGAACAAGCTAAATTAAATTAAAACAACAAGCTGTTTTAGTGTAAAAAGAGAGCAAGCTAAATTACACTAAAACAGCAAGCTGTTTTAGTGTAAAAAGACAGCAAGCTAAATTACACTAAAACAGCTTGCTGTTTTAGTGTAAAAAGAGGGCAAGCTAAATTAAATTAAAACAGCAAGCTATTTTAGTGTAAAAAGACAGCAAGCTAAATTTTGGGTACTTGTCATTTTCTTTCATCGCTTCATTAATTTATCTTGTGCTAGTTTTGCGCTGGTGTACAATGATTGATTTTATAGTTTTCTAAAATGATCTAGCAAATTTGAATATTTCCATTATATAATTTTGATTTATCACGTGATTGAGTGATCTAGCAAATTTGAATATTTCCATTATATAATTTTGATTTATCACTTGATTGAGTGATCTAGCATATTTGAATGTCCTTAAGATTGCTATGCTAGTTATTTTTGCCTAATCTTTACAGCATTTTAATCTTTCATTTTTATAGATGAAGTACTCGATAGCTCTTATTAATTAATTAACTTCTTGTTATGGTTATACAAGTAATGTTTTCAGATAATTGTGCTTGAAATTCAGTGAAATAATTAAATTGATTAAGTGAAACAATTAGATTAATTAAAGTAAAAACTTAAAATGTTTTGCCTTTAATGAACTTCATATTTCCATTTCCTTCAAATTTTATGTGTTTGTAATGCTTAGATGTATAAAAAAAAATAGAAAAATGAAGCTGTAATCCTTCAAACTTAAAACAGCAAGTTGTTTTAGTGTAAAAAGACAGCAAGCTAAATTAGACTAAAACAGCACAGCAAGTTAGATTACACTAAAACAGCTTGAGACAGCAAGCTAAATTACACTAAAACAGCAAGCTGTTTTAGTGTAAAAAGACAGCAAGCTAAATTGTTTGTAAACTCTTGGGTTTAACTATCATAAAATTAATTATAAACTGAGTTTTACTATGGAAGTAAAGATTAAAAAATATAGAGAATTACAAGTAATATAAATTATTGAGAATCTAATTTTTTTGAATTGATCAGAATTCAAATATTACTTTTTTTTGTTGTTAATGATGTAATTATAAACAAATTAAAAATATAAGAAAAACTATTTTCGAGGATGAATTAAAGTAAATTGGCTTCAAAAATTAAATTTGGTGCTAATTATACCTAAATAAAAAACCAAAGCCATTATTGATATACATATCATAAAATTAGCTTGGGAAAATGTTGTAGCCAATTTTGCTAGAGAGGGATAAAAAGCTAATTGGCGGGTTTCATAAAAAAGCTAATAGGGCAATCCCTGAATTTTTTGAGCGGGATAAAAAAGCTAATTGGCGGGTTTCATTTTTTCTAAAGCACTAGGAAATCTATTCTCACTTATCACCACTACCCCTTTGTTCAGACAAAAATAAATTTCGATCCATTTTCAATTTCTCTTTGTTCAGACAAAAATAAACCTTTGGAGGAAAAACAAAAGAACCCTCACTGCCAAAACTCAAAACCCAATTTGTTCTTTTAAATCTGAAAGCTTTGGTAAGTTTAGCTTCCTTTCAAATCATTTTCTTGATTTTTGCGCATGGTGGATTTGTGGTAAGTTCAGCTTCCTTTCAAATCTTTAATTCAGCATTAGAAATCATGTCTAATGACATAAAGACCTTTGAGTTTTGATACCAAACTGATATATGACAACCTCTAAGCTTTCCAATTCGGGATGGGTGGAAGTTTAGGAGTTGAGGCTGTGAAGGGGCTGCTTTACAATAAAATTTAATAAAGCGATCAGGTTTTATGTGGCACACTTAGAACCCTTTAGGATTTACACCAAAGGTTCCAAAAGGATTCTCACTGGTGGAGAAAATTGTATCACTCAGCTTGAGAAAATCCCCCTTACTCTCAAACTAACTAGATTTCATGTTCGTGCCACTTCGCAAACAGAGCCAGACTATCTTGATATTCACATAGTGGTGTGCTATTCCAATTAGCTTCGTGATTCCCTCATCTCTAGGCCAGAGAAATTTTAAGATCTGCTTTGTCCATTGCTTTAATGGTTATGTATGTATGGTATTCAATATACATTATTTTCTTATGAAATAACTTGTTTGAGAGTAACATTTTTCAGGGATTTGAGATAGTGTATATATCTGTAGTCTAGCATAAATATATTCTTATGGATGTGAAATTATCAAATATTAAATTAAAATTAAATATAAGAATTGTTAAATTTTGGAAATTATGTGAAGAAGCATTACACAAACAAATAAAGAAAAAGAGAGAGTTAAGCAATGTTGCGAGCAGAATTTCATTTGCACGTGCAGAATTTCATTGTTTTAAATTATTCTTATGTGTCATAAATTTCTTTGTCATATCTTCATATTGCAAAAACTGGGGCTTTGCATGAAGCTGTGGGCAGCTTTTTCCAACGTTGGATGCAAATTCCGGACCTCAAACCTTGGTTGTTGATTTCGTTTTTCTAGGTTTTTTGTTTTTATTCTTAAACATTGAAAGTTTAAATGATCCACTTTGTTGGTATCACATCTGATTGGCTAACATCCTTCATATGCCTATAGATTTATTCCTTGCTGCCTTTTTAGATATTGGCATATGGATTTGCATAAAGGCCTTTATGACTTTTTATTCCTTTAAATTAGTGGAATGCTTCAGTCCCCATTAACAAACTAAACTGCACCAAATAGAATGGTTTTGCTGGAATACTTTTCTCTGTTTTCGTACGGACATGTTAGGCAATATTTTAACTGATATGGAATTCAAGTATTGGCTGAAGTGCTTTATATGTAAGTTGAATTCTTACTGTTCAATAAGAAAAGAGGTTCATAATAATGGATAAGGACAAAAAAAAATAATATGTGGATGATCATAGTAAATAGAAATTGCTTTTGATCAAATAAATGGTGTGCCACTCATAGTAAGTAGAAATTGCTTTTGCTCTTTTATTTTACATTTTAGTATTTTATTGTTTCTTTCACCAAGTAGTTAGTTTAGTGAAATACCCGTCCAAGCTATGCTGTCTTCATGGCTTTCTCCTTTTAGTTAATTTAGTGAATGCTTAGCAGTTATGTGAAGTTAGCACTGAATTGTAACATTACAAGGAGTAGATAGCATCGAGTATTTAGTGCGGGCATATCTGAGTTGAACAGCAACAAGGGCATATTCAACTGCCATTGAAATAATAATTAATGGAGAAAGAGAATATAGTATATTAAAACATTAATTACTGTAATTTAGATACTGTATAAAAGGGTACATTTGAAAAAATAAAATAAAATACTTGATAGATATTATTAGAATGACAAATATTTTGACGTAATTATTATTTTTCTTCAGGTAGCTTTTGAAATTTTGGAATTTGAAAAATAGCTTGCAAAAGGTGGATTTAGCTTGCAAAACAATTCTCAAGCTTCATATAAGGTTTGGAAATTATTCGTAGTAATTTATATTTGTTCTTAATTGCAAAAATTGTTTAGTTTGTTAAATTGTTAGATGGAGTATTACTTTTCTTCTTATTTATTTTAAATGTAATTAAATGAAATGATATATCTTTTTAAAAATTCAATGGCTATTATACCTACATTTATTCATTGCTCTATCTTTCCATGATAGTTTAAATAAATTTAATGTGTATCTTAAATGCTTACTTTTCCATGACAGGTTCTTAAATATTTAAAACAGTTTAGTTATTCTCACCTCTGAATTGTATACCATAATGGAGGAGAATAACCGAAAATGGATGTATGCGAGGAAAGATAATCATGGTCATATTAATCCACAAATTTGGAAGAGGAACAACAATTTCTTAATGATACAAATAGGGTTTTATTACAGCTTGATGAAGATGTTGAAGAAGATGAGGAACCAGAATTGACCTTATCAAGCGATGACTCTAGTACCGATGAAGAGAATGATTATCATTCTACTGGGGATAGTGAATCTACACCTGATACAATACCTCAAATGCCACCATCAACAAAATCTACACATGATAGTGGAGATTCACAATACTTTGCTAATGAAGATTATGATGATGGAACTCTTAATCCAGAAGAAATTATCATCGATGAATCTGGAAAGATAAAAGTCACTATTCGAGATGGAAAGTGAGAATTACAAAAATTTAACTATTTTATTATTGATGATTCAGGAAAATTAAGGCATAGTCCATATTTTTAAGCAAACCATTTCTTATTTATATTTATTGTTCTTTTCTATTAACATTATTGATGTATTTATCTTTTTTTATTCTACTCAGATTTTTAGAGCCAAGCAGTAAGTGTTCTCGCAAGATGCGTAGGATTTTTGAGGGAAGGCTAGAAAAAGGGGGATTATGTTGGTCAACCATTAGCCAAGAGACCAAAGATGTATACTTTGAAGAGTTTAAGGTAAATCACTACATTTTTAAATTAAAAATCTATATAGTTTCATTGCTTATTTATTGCATTTATTATAATTAAGCTTATACTTGTTGAATATGGATGTAGAAATTTTTCTGTTGGGACCCATTACAAGAACAATTGGTCAAGTTTGTTTGGAAGAAGAAGGCAGCGATTAGATATGCCGATTTTATCTCTAAGATGAAAAAGAGAAACTCTCGTCCAAATTATGTGCCAGAGTCTATTTGGACCTCATGGATAGAGATGTGGGGCCGTCCAGATATTATCAATATATCAAAACGAAATTCAAAAAATAGACGTTGTGGTGATGAAGATGCGGCTCCCTTATCATGTCATGTTGGAGGGTCTGTCTCGCTTGCCGTGCATATGAAACGTTTGGTAAGTGGAAGTTGATTTTAAAATGGAATATGCTTGAATTGATGATTAGATAAGTTGCTTTGAGGCCTAGAAGTGGCCAAATTCATTGTTATATATGTGTTGATCTTTATAGAAGTGTAAATGTGAATTTTTATCAGGTTTGACAATTTGGATTTGTCTTAATTTTAGGGAAAATGCTGCCGAATTTTATACATTTGAGTCTATTTTTTTAATTTTTCATCTTTTACTGTATTTTAGGCTAAAAAGAATCGACGACGGCCTACTGCCTGTGAAGTCTTTTTGCACACCCATACAAAGAAGAATGATGGACAATCTTTTGTTAATAATAGATGCAGGGTGATATATGTAAGTTTAAATTGATTTATTGTAGTTGTCAATATACATATAATTATAATGCATATTCTAAGAATTTATTGAGCTTCATTGTAATTTTTAATATGGATTTTCAGGATAGAATTATGCAGCTTAGGTTGGAGAGATGTCAAAGTGAAGGTGAAAATGTTGATGAGAATCAGATATACTTAGATGCAGTAGGGGGTGCACAGAGAGGACAGGTGTATGGACTTGGAGCTACAGCAAGTCAATATTATGCAGAGGTTAGCACATCTCGTTCTTATTTTGCTTTTGAAGAACATGCTATAAGAGAAATGGAGGAGAGGTTTGAGCAGCGTCTATCCACCATAAGGACTGATCTTCAAGTTCAGATTCGTGCTGAGCTTGAACAAGAGATAGATCAGCGTGTGGAGCAATAGGTGGAGCAGCGGGTCGGATAGATCCAGCAGCAAATGGAGACGCAGCAGTAACTTTTCCAGCAGCGGATTGAGGAGCAGATGCGCCTATTGATATCTCGTACTGACAGGATTGATATTTAAGGTTTTCACTGCATTTACACATTGAGTCAGAAATACTATTTTGCCTATATTATAGTTATAATTATATATTAGGATATTTTGTATATCATTTGTTACTACAATATATGCACTTATTTTTTTGGATATACAATTAATTTTGATATGCACTTGTAAATAACCTTTTTAGTGATATATATATATATATATATATATATATATATATATATATATATATATATATATATATATATATATATATATATATATATATATATATATATATATATAGAGAGAGAGAGTAAGATAAATATAGATTTATCATTTGTAGTTTATTATTTGAATGATTAAATCTCCATATTAATTTAATAAATTAAAAAAATTTTAATTTACCGATGGATTAGCATATTTGGATACTTGCTATTCAGCTACAATTTAGCCATAATATAATTCTAGCTAACTTTGTGAGAGGACATTAGGGATAAATTATTTAACGCTAAATAAAAGGAAACATATCCTCGCTTTTAGCATTGACATTGTCGTAGCAATATAGCAACGATTGAATTGAAGTAGCAAAAATTAGCGTAAACAATGTCGTAGCAAAATTGCGACGGATATACTGTCGTTGCAAAATTAGAGTGAACAATGTCGTAGTAAAATTGCAACGATTAAACTTTCGTCGCAAACATTAGCGTTAACAATGTTGTAGCAATATTGCGATGAAAATACTGTCGTCGCAAAATTTAGTATGAACAATGTTGTAGCAATATTGCGATGACATTGCGACGAAAATACTGTCGTCGCAAAATTTGCTTGAACAATGTCATAGCAATGTTGCGACGAAAATACTGTCGTCGCAAAATTTTGCGTGAACATTGTTGTAGCAAAATGGCGATAAATATTTAGCGACAACACTCTTTCGTAGCTAAAATTTGGCGACAACTTCTTGTTATAGCTAAATTCTGCTACAACGACTTTTGTTTCAAAATAAAAGTCGTCGCTAAGTTGTCGCTAAACTGATTTAGCGACGAAAAATTATCAGTTAAGTCGTCGCTAATTTTCATTTTTTTAGTAGTGTTAGCTTAAAATTATCACTAAGTAGTATAAATAATTATAATGGTAAGAACAAACACAAGAGACCCTTGAACGATAGTTGTAGGATACCTAAAATATCGATGAAAGTCAAACATATCCTCAGGTAGTTGGTGGTAAGGACTGTCGTGGTAGGATTTTTGGCCTAGGTTCTTTCATAAATACATTTTATTCACAAGTCTCCACATCCAGTACAACTGCCTCTAGTAGGTGGGCCGCATCCAATGAGGATGTAGTTGAACTTCGAACTATAATGGGTTTGTTGGCAACTCAATTGCGCGAGTCAATAAAATATATAGCCCAGCGTCGTATTGAGATGGAGGAAATAAAGGGGAAAGGTAACACCACATTGCAACATTTAAATAATCCACCTTCGCCAACTGCATAGCTAGGGATTTAATATTTATGCTTTTGGGACTTGTAAAAATCTGATTTTATATTTTATTACTCTTATGACAATTTAAGAATTGACTATAATAGCATACATTTTCAAGTATTTTATTGTTGAATATTATAAATTTTATATTATATTATGTATTAGGCTTCTATTATTTATCATTGTACATTATATATTTTATATTATATTGTTAATTAGGCTTCTACTATATAGAGAAATGAAAATAATAAATTAAATCTAATCCTAAATTTTCCGATGAAAATTTAGAAAACCATCGCTAAATATACATACGAAATTTAGCAATGGAAGAAATTACTATCGTAAAATTACCAACGGTTTAATGTTAACTGTTGGTAAATTTAGTGATAGAGACTGTTTACCATAGCTAATTTTACTTACAAAATATATCATTCTATCGGAATTTTGCCTATGGAATTCTTATTTCTATCGGTAAATTTAATGACGGATCATATAATTCTGTTGGTAAATTTAACGATGGATCATATATTTTCATCGATAATTTTAATGACGAAATTTAAATCCATTGGTAAATATGGCAATCCACAATAATTTTTTGGTTTGGATCTCCAGATAGAACTAATGACGGATGATTTTTTTCGTCGGTAATTGAGATTCTTCTTATAGTGAGGGAGCTCAATTAAGCCTTTTGTGATTGTTACCCCCGTGGACATAAAATGAGTGAGGAAATAATTTAATGGAAGCATTATTAGTGTGACAAAATTGAGAAACAAACAATAAATTTGTTTGAGCAGAGGGAACACAAGGGACATTCATTAGAGAACAATATTTTAATGGAAAATTGAAAGATTTAGAGCTAATGTGTGTTATTTGCAAACCTGAATCGCCATGGAGTTAAAGTTCATCCAATCCCTCATGTGGTGCATGTAGAGATAAATTACGCAGATCATTTGTGACATGATGTGAAACCCTAGTATCAAGAACTCAACTTAAATCTACAGGAGAACTAGTGTTGGCATAGTTGACCTGGGTTGAGAAAGGAGATCTATGAAATGATCTTTTGCTTTGAAATTGAAGGAGTTTGGCATACATCCATGACTTACGAGATGAGAAATTGGCTCCAATATAAACAAGAATATCTCAAAATAGGAAATTATATACATGGAATTAGTTTCATATTGAAATTTCCCTTAATTAAAAAATCTACCATTATTAGTGTGTATTAATATGAGCAATTACCTAATTTAAATTAGGTAATTGACATATTAATAAGAAATTATTTCCTAAATTAAATTATTGTAACTACCAATTTTGTTTTAATGCCAATTAAGGTAATATAATTTTACCTTAATTGGAGCCCTATATAAGGGCCAAAATTCTGCATTTGGGGATGAAAGAAATATTTCTCATACTGAAACTCTATCTATTTATTTCCACGAGTATTTTCTCTTCTTTCTAGTGGGCTTTTAGTTCATGACTTATAGTTTTCATCCCAAGGCTTGCGAGGCATGGGTGAGAACTAGACCGGTGATGCAAAAAGCGAGCGATCTCAATGTTTATGGATCTGTGCTTATAGAGGTATTCATCTTTACTTCTCGTGATATATTGTGTAATATATCTTTTATAAACATTATCTAGCTTGATGTCCTAGTTTTTCACAAATTTGACATTGAACTTTGAAAGAAAAAGGGCCATGTTTGGATTGAGAATGAGCATTAATGGATTGTCCAGAACTCTTAAGACCTTAAGAGGAAGAAAAACTAGATGCATTATGAGTGTTACCAAAATTATTAGAAGAAACAAAATTATCTTGATTGGGATTTTTAAATTGGTATTGATAAAATGAGCCTTTTTTGTATGGTTTGCTGTCATTGGAATCGGATCGTATGAAGGATCAGTTCTCTTCAAAAACATTTCATGAGCCAATAATTTATCCTGTAATTCATCAAAGGTAATTATAGTATCATGAGCATGCACAACTACTACAATGTCCCTAAATTCAGTACTAATTTCATTTAATACATAAACCATAAGATCAATGACCGATGTCTAGCAAGTGTACTAGATCGGCTAGTAATATAGGGAAATATAGATTAAAACCCCAAATATCGTACCCAAGGGAACATGAATTGCCAAGAATAATATCTATGTATGAATTAAATTAATCCGAGATTGTTTCCCAAATGTTTTTGATTTAAAAGCAAAAATTAATCAAAATAAACAATTAAACAAAACAAAAGCTAAAACATGAATTAAAAACAAAACAATAACTGGAATTCTCCTGCTAAGGAAACTATCCACCTTAACTTTCATTGTAATGACTTAAATTCAAATAATAACACCAATGATTATGAAGAATTTAGATAAATAAACCAGATAACTTTATTCAAGATTATCATTCCAAGCATTAAACTCCCTTATTCAGAACAATTCAATACTTGGCATAAAAGTCTGAATTAATCCTCCTAGATGTCTATTAAAGCCTTTCTCAAGAGATTTAACTTTCACCTATTCTTAGTTCTTCCTCTCTTAGTATTAACCAATAAAATTCATACATAATCATTTCATATTTCGGATAATAATCATGCATAAACATTAAAGAGTTAACCCAAGAACATGCAAATCATTAACTATGTCAAAACCAATTCTTAGTTATTTATTCAATAAACCAACAACCAATCTCAACACAATCAAAGATAAGAATATGCTTAAAACCAAGAAATAATCAACCGATATTGAAATTAAGCTCAAAATAAAGTCATAACAATGAAAATGTAAGATTTCAAGAATCCATTAGCAAAAGAAGAAAAACTACTTCCTAAACATAATAAAAAAAACTAAAACAAAGTTGAAAGATTAAAACAAAATTGAAAGAAAAACTAAAAACAGAAAAACTAGAAAAAAAGTAAAACTAAAACTAAAGCAATTAATCTCTTCTAATCCTTCATTCCTCCTTTCTTTGGTGTTAGAGTTGTCTATTTATAGGCAAAATATGTTGTAGAAGCCTTCTAAACTTCCCAAATTGGAGTAGGAGAAGAATCCTTCTTGAATTGGAAAAATCGGAATCCTTCGCTTCATGGGAGTCTTCATCACGTGACCATGTGTTCCCTAGTGTTAATTCACACGTGGCCATGTGTTGTTGTTTGAAGAAAATCACGTGGCCATGGGTTTTCTTCTTGCTCTTCTTTATTTCTTCTCACATGGCCACGTCTCTACTAGCTTTGTTCTTCACGTGGCCACGTGTCAGACTCTTCAATGAACTCACGTGATCAAGTCTCAGGGTTCTAGCCTGGACGTCAACTTGTCTTACATCAATTCTTCATATTTGCACTTTTGGCCCTAAACTTTGCCCTTTTTACACTTTAAGCCCTTTTATGTCAAATTAACCCTGAAAATCAACCAAAATTTACAATTAACTCCAAAAACATAAAACTAACAAATTAAACTCAAATTAAACCTAATTAACACAAAATTAACCTAATTAAACACCTAAAAACATACTAAAAATACTATATAAATGACTATTATCAAATATCCCACACTTAGACTTTGCTCGCCCTCGAGCAAATGAGAACAAACCAACTTCTCAAAATAATCAAACTCAAATAAAGAATCATGCATTTCAAAATTAAGTTTAGCAATTAACAAGAGCACTTAATAAAATTTTCAACTAGAATAAATTCAACCAAGACAATATGAGTTAGTTTCCTTGTGTGGGTGCAAGACCAAAACAATTTAAGTATTTTCAAAATCCAAAATACCAATGCAAATTCATAGTCAAGTTTAGAATGAATGTATAAATGAGTATACACATGGTTTCGCACTTGAAACTCTAGAAACACCATAGGCCTCTCCTTTAGCACCGGAACCCAAAGGTCATCTCCGCTAAACAACTCAAAAACAAAACTTAGAATCACTTAGGTCTTACAAAGGTTGTAATGGGGCTAAGGGTATGTTTATCAAAGAATGGATAAAAGATAATCAAAATGAATATAGCCACTCTAAGACCAAATAAGTTACAAAAAACCCCAATAACTTAAGCAATACAAATTCAGCTCATCCTTGCCTTGATTCCAAATTTTCCTTTATGCTCTTTCACCAAGAAGTCAATATTTTTCTATTTTTCCTTGTACTACCCCACACTTATCTTTTTTCATATTTGCTAATTCTCTTTTTCTTTCTTTTTCTTCTCTTTATTTTTCAAACATTCTTTTTTTTTTTTAACTAGCATTCACAAGCTAACATCAAGGTAATACAAGGTCTATTTTCATTTGACTTCATCAATAACTTTAAAACTTTCTTACTACACTCAATAAAACTTTATTCTTTTCATGCATCCATTTAATCCTAAAGTGGCTAATTCCATAGGGTGAGATAAAAGCTTTTTAGGTTATATGGTTAAAATATTAGGTGTAACAAGAAAATATTAATGGTACGCCTTAAGCATACCCTTATAGGCTCAAAATGGCTTAACAAAAGATAGATTTATCAAGGTAGGACATAAGTCTTTTAAAAGAGTTTGTCAAGAAAATTATTGCCTAGATCATTTTCTAAGATGTTTGAGTTGTTTATATGCTTTGAAGGATGATGAGGAAGGTTCTAGTGTTCTAAATTTTCTTACTTCACTACTTCATTGCATTGAGTTTTTTCTAAGTTAAAAACTGGTCTAAGTGCTTTTAATAATTTATAAACTAATAAATATTTATCAAGTTGAAGATTAATCCATCCAAAGACATATTAAACAACATAAATGTTCTCTTGCTAAGCAAAGGTCCAAAACATGCATACTCCATATCCAAGTTCAAAGTGTTCAAATTTTAAAGTTAACTAGGGCAAACTAAGTTTTCATGCAAATTAAATGAAAAGGGTGAACTACATAAGTCTTTAATACGTTTTACAAACTCAAACAAAACAAAAACAAAACAAAACAAAACACAAAATAACAAAATAATAAAATTTTAATTCATGAAAAAGAAAAATAAAGTTGAAGAAAAACTTCCTGAAAGGAGGCTACCCTCTCCTCAAAACATTGCTGCCCACAGCAAATGATCTATGGTGGTGGTGGTGGTGGAGGAAACCGCTGCCAAAAATGATGAATAAAATGCTCAACTCTCCGATTTCCTTCCATGACCGTATCGCGAAGTATATCTAATCGCCATTGAATTTGATCGAGTCTCATTTGTTGCGCATTCATCCGTCCACTTAGTTGATTAAATGGTGCTTCCCATTCTGGTTTTGCAGGCTCATTAATTGGGGAAGGTACCGCTGTAGCAATATGTTCCTCATTTGGTTCCTCTTGCTGCTCCTCTTGTTGCTCCTCTTGCTGCTCCTCAAACCGAATATTATTCTCTCTTAAATACTCCTCTCGTGTTGCCTAATGTCCTCGGGGCCTAGGTATCAGAATCTTCATCCTTTTCAACATTCTATTATCAATGCAAGGCAAATCTCCTGGAAGTGGCTCGCTATAAACCGGATGATTAACTGCACCTGCCAAAACTGTAGCTACCCATCCAATAGAGATATTATCAATGTTACCTGGCATCTTCTGCAAATCCTTAATTCGACTAGCTATAATGCCGGCTCCATTAATTGCAACGCCATCCATCATACATCTTAAAATCATGGCTTGAGAGACACTAATAGTACTGGCATTCTTTAAGTAGTTATACATAGTTTTTGCTAAAAACCGATGAATTATTCTCAAAGCATGAGTTCTTAGAGCATGTACCTTGCATTGGCCTCCTACCCAAGGCTCATTCAATTCAAAATCTTTAATTCTCTCCCAATTCTCCGCAGGTGAAACATTTTCCAATTCCCAGGGAGCAGTTGGCACAAAACCTAAAATTTCAGAAAATTGAGTGAAGGTTAAAGAGTATCCTTTCTTACCTAGCTTAAAACCAACTGTGCCATCCGAATCATCTCTTCTGAAATAACATTCAAAAGAATACAGAAGATCTCTAGCCATCTCTGGGTACACCTTTGGTTTCTTTTTTATGAATTCCCCCCAGCCAATGTTTTGAAGCAACGGTTCGATCTCATAATCCCACAAATTTCCAGCTGGGATATTGAGAAACAAATGACTTAAGTAGGCGGGCTGCACATAGTTGCACTTGCTGAAATAATCAAATTTGTTAACCTTTGCCCGGTCTACATATGATGGAATTCGTACCCCAGAGGAACTAGTGACATCAGGGTGTTTAGTCCTTCGAGGTGCCACTATAATAAAAGAAAACACAATGTAAGTATTAATTTCTAACACCAAATAAACTGCTTATAAGTGCATGATTATGTATGATGCATTATTTGGATAAAGTGAAAATTTAATAGCATATGTCATGCAAAATACAAAGATCATAAACAACTCTTTCACAAGGTAATTGACATGCATCAATGCAAACTAGAAATATGCCAATCAAAGAGTGGAGTTTAAAGTTTTTATTAAAAGAAAAATCATTGAGGCATTTCATCGAACACGTTGTGAGCATAAGTTTGAGCATGAATTTCAAAAGCATAACCAAGAGTGTTTATTATCCAATTCTATATTAACCATCTATTACATGCACTCAACAATCATAATCATCCAAATAAGCAAAGATAATAAACATGCACACAATATGAGAAGTGCAGATTAACCTAAAAACTAAACATTTATTGAATAGATTTGCACAAAACACTACCATTGATGATAAACAACTAGTAATTATGGAAGAGAGGAAGTAAATACTTACTTGAGAATGAGAAGTACACCAAAAATGCAATACAAAGTGGAGATGGCGTGTGAGATATTCAAAAACCTAAAAATTAGGATGCAAAGGTGGAAACCACGATGATGAATGATGAAAGAGAAAATAACTTGAAAGAGGAAGCTAATGGAGATGATGAGTGTTGGTAGAGAGTGAAAATCCGTGGGCACGGGTGAAGATTAGGTGATGGTGAGGCGTGGGCACGGAGAGAGTGAAACAAAATGAAAATGAAAAAGAAGAAGAATAAGTCGTGAAGTTTTATAAGGGAGGGAAATTTGGGACGTGGCCACGTGTGGTCTTATACAAAGAATCCATGTGGTCACGTGAATGAAAACAATGGATCCAAAGCTTCTAGGTGTGGCCACGTGATTTCTTGTATAAGAACACACGTGGTCACGTGTTTCAAATGTTTTTCTTCCCTTTTCCAACCCGTGGTCACGTGAAATTCTTAAGAAGAAAAAACCCGTGCCCACGTGTGTGCAATTGAATGTGATAAGTGCGTGATGCATGGCCACGTGATATTTTAAGAAGAAAAACCCGTGCCCACGTGTAAAGCTGCAATTTGTTACAGAGGACTTGGGCGTGGACACGTGAAATTTCATGAAGAAAGACCCGTGGCCATGCATATTTTGTGAACTTCATCAATATAGGAACCCGTGGCCACATGATGGCAAAGGGAAAGCCACACGTGGTCATGTGTCTGTACTGTTTTCTGCCTATCTTCTTTGATACATACCCATTCACTTGACTTTTAAATGCACATATCTCCATTTTAAAACCTTGATTTACTTACTCTTTTCATGAATCAAAACACTTAATCGTACAAACATGTATAAATCAAAACACTTAAACACACAAACATGCAAAAACACAAATTTTGACTGAAAAGATAAAAGAGATAGAAAGGTGGAGTTCTGAGTTTTTGGAGTCTCCAGCTAGACTCTTCAAACCGTTTTTTAAGTATCTTTAAGAACCATTGTTGCTTCAGCAACCTCTTGTTGTCCGATTTGGTATGGTTTAAGTCGCTTTGATTTCAGCTTTCGTTTGATCTTTTCTTTATAAACTGCTGCATTGTCATATAACCATCCTTTAATTTTGTCATGTTCATTGAACCTTCATTGAGTTTGCACTATCGGCTTAAAATTATCTTCTTTGGGTGTATGATGTGTGCAATAATTGGAGCTAATCCCTTTTAAGTCGGACGTTTCCCAATCAATTTCTCCTATGTGTTTCTTGAGGATTTCAATGAGCATTTCTTCTTCCAACCCTGTCAATAAAGATGAATTAATTATTGTCTTAGCATTATCATTTAGAAATATATAATTCAAATGAGATGGAAGTAATTTGAGTTTAGAATCTCCCTTAGGAGGGGATGGTTCATCCTCCAATTCATCATGTTTACTGTGCTCTTGTTCCAGAATTTGTATCAGCTTCATCTCTTTTGCTTCTAACTCTTCCATTTCCTTGGGATGCAGTAAGCAACTTTGAAGCTCATCATTGAGAATGATTTCCTCTTGTTTTGCGTTGACACATTCTTGAATTTCATCAACAAAATAAATGGACTCTTCAAAATCATATGAGGGGTATTTTAAAATTTTATTAACATTGAAACTCATCTTCTCCTTGTTAAATCTTAAAGTAACGGTTTGTCCCTGAACATCTATTAAGGCTCTTGCTGTGTTCAAGAATGGCCTCCCCACAATTAATGGCACTTTTCTATCTTCTTCCATGTCCATTACCACAAAATCAACCGGAAATATAAAATTTCCTACTTTAACCAACAAATCCTCAATGATTCCTTTTGGCCTCTTCATCGATCTATCCGCCAATTGAAGCGTCATTTGGGTTTCCTTCAAATCCCCTAGATTCAATTTCCTGCAAATTGAATAAGGCATCAAATTAATACTTGCACCCAAATCACATAAAGCATTTCCAACAAAATTACTTCCTAATTCACAAGGTAATGTAAAACTACCTGGATCTTCTAATTTTTCAGGAATTTTATTGGTTAATATAGCACTACAATTACCGGACAATTGAACCGTTCCTATGCCTTCTAGCTTTTTCTTATTAGAGCACAATTCTTTCATAAATTTAGCATATTTAGGCATGTGTAATAAAGCTTCAGCAAATGGTAAATTTATATGTAGCTTCTTAAACATGTCCAAAAATCTACTCAATTGTTCATTTTGCTTCTCTTTTCTAGCTAGAACCGGAAATGGTAATTGAGATTCATCAAGAATAGTAGAAACAAGTTTGTCCTTACCTTTACCCTTCTCAACCGTAGGAGGCGCTTTTTCATTATTTTCAGAGTTAGAAATACTTACCTCCGTTGTTGGTTCCACCTTTTTAGAAGAATCCTTACCAAGTTCAGTCTTCTCTAACTCTTTCCCACTCCTTAAAGTGATTGCTTTGGCTTCCTCCCTTGGATTTCGGTCTACATTAGATGGAAATGTCCCTTGAGCTCGGTTTGATAAAGAACTAGCAAGTTACCCCATTTGGTTTTCTAGGTTCCTAATGGATGCCTCTTGATTTCTCATCCAAATATCTTGCGATTTCAATCTAGCATCTTGACTAGCTAAAATTGAGTTTTGGGATGCCATGAAATTTGCAATCATTTTCTTAATGTTAGATTTCTTTTCTTGAGGTGGGGGAGGTTAAGGTTTTTGAAAACCAGGTGGTTGGTGGTATGCTTGAGATGGGTATTGGTTAGAGTAATGTGGTGGAGCTTGACTTTGATATAAAAGTTGATTATTGGAAGTTTGCCCATGGTTAAATTGGAGTCTAGGATTGGGGTTAGAAGAAGAACCTTGATTACCTTCTCTCCATGAAAAATTTGGATGGCTTCTCCATACCGCATTGTAAGTATTGCTATATGGATTCAAGGCATTCACTTCTTCTACCATACTTTCAGCATTCTTCATTCCCAAAGGTCCTGCAATACCTACATAAGAATCAACTTCATTAGACAACATAGAGACATTTTTAGATTTAAGCTCATTAATCTCTTTTGAATATTTCTTTTCCATTAATTCTAATTGAGCTTTCAACATAGCTACTTCATCAATATTATGAACTCCCTGTTTCTTTTGAGTTGCTCTAGAGCTTGCCCATTGAGCATCATTAGTGGCCATCTCATCAAGGAGTAAGAACGCATCCTCGGGAATTTGATTCATGAAGCTTCCATTTGAAGCTGCATCTAATAAAGATCTTGTTGATGGATGAGCACCTACATAGAAAATATGCATTAGTTGAAAAATAGGAACTTCATGATGAGGGAAACTTTTTAAGAGTCTCCTAAATCTTTCCCATGCTTCATGGAATGGCTTCTCATAATATTGTTGAAAATCACTAATTTGTTTCCTAATGAGTGCAGTCTTAGTGGGTGGAAAAAATTTGCAAAGAAATTTTTCTTGCATTTGTTGCCAAGAATGGATGGATTGATTTGGAAGCATTTGTAGCCAATCCCTAGCTTTTCCTATTAGGGTGAATGGAAAAAGTTTCAACCTAATTGCATCAGTCGATACATTAGGAATTTGCACAGTGTCACTCACTTCTAAAAACATATCCAAATGTTGTGCAGGATCCTCTATATCCGAACCCGAAAATTGGTTTCTTTGTACCATAGTGATGGTAGCAGGTTTAATCTCAAAGGGTTGGTGGTGAGGGATTCTAATAGTTCTATGCTCTTCATTCCACCTAGGAATAGCATAATCCCTTATGGTTCTAGGTCGATACCCATTTTTGGGAGCTTGGTGGGGTATGTGTTGCTCTTCTATCCTAGGTGGTGGATCATTCATAGGTTGTTCAATTTTTGGGTCGTTCATATTGCCTCTTCTGTTCCTATGGAATGTCCTCTCAATTTCAGGGTCTAATGGCAAGATGGGGTTGTCTCTCACCATAAACCACTAATCAACCAAAAAGAAAATAAGAAAAGAGATGAAAAAGAGAAGAAAACACACAAAAATCACTTTAAAGTAAACAAACAAAAGCCAATGTGTCCCCGGCAACGGCGCCAAAAACTTGACCGATGTCTAGCAAGTGTACTAGATCGGCTAGTAATATAGGGAAATATAGATTAAAACCCCAAATATCGTACCCAAGGGAACATGAATTGCCAAGAATAATATCTATGTATGAATTAAATTAATCCGAGATTGTTTCCCAAATGTTTTTGATTTAAAAGCAAAAATTAATCATAATAAATAATTAAACAAAACAAAAGATAAAACATGAATTAAAAACAAAACAATAACTGGAATGCTCTTGCTAAGGAAACTATCCACCTTAACTTTCATTGTAATGACTTAAATTCAAATAATAACACCAATGATTATGAAGAATTCAGATAAATAAACCCAGATAACTTTATTCAAGATTATCATTTCAAGCATTAAACTCCCTTATTCAGAACAATTCAATACTTGGCATAAAAGTCTGAATTAATCCTCCTAGATGTCTATTAAAGCCTTTCTCAAGAGATTTAACTTTCACCTATTCTTAGTTCTTCCTCTCTTAGTATTAACCAATAAAATTCATACATAATCATTTCATATTTCGGATAATAATCATGCATAAACATTAAAGAATTAACCCAAGAACATGCAAATCATTAACTATGTCAAAACCAATTCTTAGTTATTTATTCAATAAACCAACAACCAATCTCAACACAATCAAAGATAAGAATATGCTTAAAACCAAGAAATAATCAACCGATATTGAAATTAAGCTCAAAATAAAGTCATAACAATGAAAATGTAAGATTTCAAGAATCCATTAGCAAAAGAAGAAAAACTACTTCCTAAACATAATAAAAAAACTAAAACAAAGTTGAAAGATTAAAAAAAATTGAAAGAAAAACTAAAAACAGAAAAACTAGAAAAAAAAGTAAAACTAAAACTAAAGCAATTAATCTCTTCTAATCCTTCATTCCTCCTTTCTTTGGTGTTAGAGTTGTCTATTTATAGGCAAAATATGTTGTAGAAGCCTTCTAAACTTCTCAAATTGGAGTAGGAGAAGAATCCTTCTTAAATTGGAAAAATTGGAATCCTTCGCTTCATGGGAGTCTTCATCACGTGGCCATGTGTTCCCTAGTGTTAATTCACACGTGGCCATGTGTTGTTGTTTGAAGAAAATCACGTGGCCATGGGTTTTCTTCTTGCTCTTCTTTATTTCTTCTCACATGGCCACGTCTCTACTAGCTTTGTTCTTCACGTGGCCACATGTGAGACTCTTCAATGAACTCACGTGGTCACGTCTCAGGGCTCTGGCCTGGACGTCAACTTGTCTTACATCAATTCTTCATATTTGCACTTTTGGCCCTAAACTTTGCCCTTTTTACACTTTAAGCCCTTTTATGTCAAATTAACCCTGAAAATCAACCAAAATTTATAATTAACTCCAAAAACATAAAACTAACAAATTAAACTCAAATTAAACCTAATTAACACAAAATTAACCTAATTAAACACCTAAAAACATACTAAAAATACTATATAAATGACTATTATCAATCAACATCAGATACAAGGCTACTGCAAAGCGCAAGTTCATCAACTATGGTTTTGATCTAATGTAAATATTCAACAACGGTTTTTATTTTGCATTTGTAAGCTTCTCCCTAAGGGATAAAATCCTTGTTGTCAATCTATTTTCATAAGAGATCCGAAGTTTTTCCTAAGCATTTGTAGAGGTGGTTGCATTTGTAATGCTGTACATTACCAAGAAACTAGTAGAAGCAAAAATGGCTGCCAATATTAATTGATCTTAATAGCACCGGAATTTATAGTCTAGAATTGGAATTTGGTTTCCTTCTTTTTCAATGGTTGTGGAAGGAGATTTAATAGTGCCATCAATATATGCAATGAGATTGTGTCCACAAAGTATTAGAGTTATTCGAGCTCTCTAAGTGGGATAATTTTGAGAAGTGAGTTTTAATGGAAGTTAGGCTGCATTAATAGCTATTAAAATTTTTCCTGATAAATGAGTGATATTGGTATTGCTTGAAAAGCTTAAGCTTTAAAGCTTTGATAACATAAAGAGAATGTGTGATACCCTATGTTTGCTTATAAATTCGTAAGCTGTAAATTACAATTGGTGACGTCGCATGGTTATTTAAGTTATTTATCCTTTCAGTGATGATAACTAGATATTTAACTTAATTAGCATTCAAATCTCAATTTATTTTAGCATCGAAAGGCTATTATTCATTTGGTAAAAATTTCAGTAGCATAATGGTTATAAAGTCATACTACCCAAACCTACAAATTTTCAAAATAACACTCCCAATAAATGGCCTCCACCTCCAATACTCTAACAACAACAAAACACTTCTAATTGCAATCATAATCCAACATTACAACATATATCACATAATCATCATTTACACAATCATCATAATATGAGTTTACTATTATTTAGTGTTCGTTGCATAACATAATACATACCAATGTTTCAAAACTAGTACATAATACTTAAGTTTTTGATAATCCATAAAAACTCCACATGTATATGCCATTTGTTCTTCTTCACTTGATCTCTAGATACTTATCCTTATTCGTAGTCAAACAAATCACGCGCTAAGCAATGAGCTTACCTAAGGGGATACATTACACAAAATTTTATTACATAAACTATTTTATACAAAATTACTATTTTACCCCTTATTGTTATTTATTGCCATTTAACTTAGAATTTGTTCTCTTAATGCTTTAAGTTGCCTTTTAGCCCTTCAATCTTTTATTCTTTTACTATTCCTCACTTATTTCTTATTTAAGTAGTAAATTCCAATTTAGTCCCTAAACCTTTCTTAACTTTATCTCTTCCTTGAAAATCCACTTTAGGTCGAGTTGGGAGGAAAAATATTTTTGAGTTTATGCCATGAGTTTCAGAACATAAATGCTACCAAATAATTATACTAATAATTCCCTATAATTCTATATCAAAATCCCTAATTAATTCTAACAAAAACTCAAGAATTTACCTAATTTGGTCAACTTTCTCTCATTAAAAATTCCCATTTTTTAAGCTTTCTTTTGCTCCAATCTAATTTTTATGATGACGAGAAGTTTTTCTAGTGTATGTAAGTAAAGTTTGGGCTTAAGATTTGTTAAGAATTGGAAGAAGTGAGAAGAAAATTATGGAAAGGTAATATGGACGGTGAATTCGGTTTTGGGAAGAAGAAGGGGAGAAAATGATAGACTTTTAGAGAGATTTAGAGAGAATTCTTCACTTCTCTATTTTTTTTCTTTTAGTGTACCAAATGAAGGGTTAGGATTTAAGCATTTACTATTTAATATAACGGCTTATTTTTAAGCCATTTGTCACCACCACATTAATTCTTACACTCTTTCAAGCCCGATTTCTGATTTCAAATTATTTTGACCCAATTTCTTATGGAATTTATGTTATTGAATAAATAAAAAATGACCTTTAACCCCGCTAATTAAATTAACCTCTGTTTTTCTCCAATTTTTAGAATCTAATGTTTTCCTTATGAGAATACTCTAATTTTTTTTGCATACAAAAACATATGCAGGAAAGTTTTTCTAAGATTTCAAGTCATTCCAACATCATTTCGGTATACTTTCAGCTCCAGAGGTAAAATCAGTCAGTCCGAAACTCGAAAATTCAAAATTATCAGGAAATTATTTCTCACTTTCAATAGTTCATTTAGGCTATTTCTGATAGGTCTATGCAATCAGAATATCTATAGAATATTTTAGAGTCCGATCAAACTTATGGTTAATCGAATAACAATACCAAGAAAATTCTTTACTATATGTTTTAAGGACCTATTTAAGCTATATTTCTTCTCCAATTATACCACTAGACTCCATTGAATACATATTATCTCATCTAGTTATTAAGCGCTAACTTCCAGGTAGGTCACCTATCTTAGAATTTGTTTGGACTGCTCACGTTCAACACTTAAGTACTTATGAATTCTACTATATTATACTAATGTAATTACACCAAATACCATTTCAGTGTTACTATTTATGATTTAGAATGTACTAGTCATGTTAGATGAAATTTTAGGGCGTTACAAAATAAGAGTTTGCTGTAAGAAAAATACAACTTTTTTTCATTAGTTCATAAACACACACACACTCACGAGTTTATTGAACAACAATAATTTAAATGTACAAGAGATAAGATTACGTCTGATAAATATTATTTAAATATAATATCTAATCCTTTCCTTGATTTGGTGAACCAACAGATAATGTGGCAATTCGTTTAATAGCATTAATTTATATAATATTAACATGTCTAGTACTTATTGGATTTGTGGGGACAGACATAATATGTAATACATAGTGAAATTAAAACCACAATCTAAAAGTTGGAAAAATCTTGTCAAAAGAATTAATTAAAAAGCCTAAGCTAAGTTCAAAACTTTTTACAATGAATTTATGTTGATTAATTGATTTTCCTTCACATTAGGTTATCATAAACTACTAGTATCCAAGTCTTGAACACCTCATCGGTTTCCACACTAGAATTGCAGTTTCAGAACCTTTTGAAGGATTTGTAATGGCTAAATAAATTCAGGGACATAGAATTAATTTAGGATTGAGAAATTATGGAGAAGAAGAGAGATTGTCTCTGTTCTAATCACATACCCTAATTCTGAGTTAAGGAGGTATTTAAACTCCTTTTGAATCGGACTAGGTTTAGGATTAAAAGGCTATATTTTGATTGGCTTGTATAAGTGGGCCTAGCTCACGTTCCACACAAAATTAAGATTTATGTATTCTTAACGAGCATTCAAACGATTAAACACCTATTCGACGAGTTTAATGGCTATTGGTTTTGCATAATTTAATCTCATTGAATTATGACTCCCAACAACCATTCATAGTGATGAACAACCGTTAGTTTTAATTCCCAAAATTCCTTTATGAATCTCATTCACCTTGCATTATATTGTGGCCCAGGTTTTTCGAACAAATAATGTATAATAATAGTGAGATAAATTCTTAAAAAGAGTATAAGCATATGAGTCAAAATACAATACTTGCTACTTGATATATCATGATAACCTCAAGCCCGAAGATACTTGCACCATTAATATACAAAGATTCTTAATTGACATAAAATGAGTATCCATGTTAAGATTCTCTAATTAGGTCTTTCATGTATGCACTTGCTTCTCAAATAAATATTCACATGTTAACTTTAAGTATCTCCATATTTGTAACTTATAAGAATTATTTCTTGACTCAATCAGTCAGTATAACGTGTGCTAGTTGTTCGTGCTATGAGTATTCAAACCATCTTACCTTGAAACAATCTAGTTGAGGATGTGTTAGTTGTTCATGCCACATATATTCAATCCATCTTACCTTGAAACAATTGAATACTCAACCCAATTAGCCCATCCTTAAAAGAAGGCATTATAAGAAAGCTCATCTTATTTCTAATAAGATAAAAAGAATTTATGATTACTAGATAACCACATGGTAGATTTATAAATGGAGTTGCCACCCAATCAAATTGAGAAAACCTCATAGAGCCAAACTAAAGATAACTCCAAACTCAACTCTTATTTATGCCTTAAGTTAATATCAAATTATGTTGAATTGATTTAAGTTATTAAATTTTTCCTCCCTCTCATAAGATGTACATGTGATAATATATCACAACGACAATATATATAAAAGTGATAAACATATAAAGTAAACATATAGAGGCTTTATTCACATAAAGTACTTTAAAATAAATTACATACATTCAAATGGGCCAATTTATTGAGTTTTAAGACATTAGGCCTCACATGACAATAGGATGAGGACATTGGTCCTGTTATGAAAAAACCTTTCATTATTAATTTTGAGGAATAAAACAAACTTGTTTTAATTAATAAAATACCAATTAATTAATTAATTAATTAATTAAAAAAAATTAAGTGGGCTTTTAGTTGAATAAATTCAATTAAAGTGATTGAGCAAACAAATATGCATTTTACAATAGACGACAACAGCAACAAGAACAACATCAACATCAACAGTAGCAGCAACAGCAGTAGCAATAGCAATAATAGCAGCAACAACAACAACAGTAGTAGTAGCAACAATAGCAAAAACAATAACAATAATAACAACAATAATAATAATACGTAATTGACAATAAGGAAATAAATAAATTAGATAAATCAAACCGTAGACATTCATCTAAATATGCATACATAAATGTACTCGATAAACTTATAAATAAATAAATAAATAACCCTAAGAACCAAAAAGAATAAATGGCAACATATAGTACATACGAAACAAATGGAAAGATCAAATAATGTAAAAAGAAAGAAAGAATTGGAAGTTATCCCCTTGGAATTAAACACACAGAGTGAGAACTTTGGAGGTTCACGTATGGCTGTGAATTGATATTCATCCCCATGAAATCTTAATGTTTCAAAACTGAATGAATAAATTTTTTCCTTAAAAAAGACGGTTAATGTGAGGCCACTAACATGACCTTAGTCGGAAATGTATGATTTAATAGGGTTATATTTTAATTGGGATTAAATTAAAAATGTGAATTTCATATATAAGTATGGGACAAGTGATAATATCATTATATTAATTACATGAAAATTTATTTTGATATAATAATACCCAAGGGCATAATTGAAGCATAAATGCTAATTGAGGGGTTAATTTGTTAATATGATGTTTTAAGGGTCAATTGTAAATAAAAGGAAGAAATGAGGGGTTGATTTAAAAGAAACATAAAAGAGGAGTGGTCATTGTGTAACATGCAAAAAATAGAGGGAATTAGGTATGACATGCAAAAAGTGGAAGGACTAAGAATGAAATTTTTCTTGTCATTATAAAAGCTTAAAGTGAGAGAAGGAAATTAGAGAGAGAAGGGGGCAGCACACTTAGAGAAAGAAGTTACAGATTTTTGCTTCTTCTTTCCTCAATCACTCTCTTAAATTCTTTAAATCTCTAAGAATTAATGAAGAAGATCTTTTGCATGTTGATTATTCAAGAACAATTAGGTGTAAATCATTAAGGTAGCAATTTTATTTTGGTTCATATCATCATCATCTTCATCTTCATCTTCTTCTTCATATTTTGTTGAATGTTGGTTGAGTAAGATGCTAGAAATTTAAATTTAAAGAATGAATTTGTTGTAAAAGGGGAAGAAGAAAGTAGAAAGAAGAAAGGGAAAAGACTTGCATAGGATTGAAGATAAAAAGGGAAATTCGGCCAAGGTATGGAAATTATGTTTCTCATACTTGCATGTAGATCATTAGAATTGAATTATGATTTAATTGCTGGATAGTATGATCAATTGAAAGGAGAAATAGTTTTAGGAAGTGTTACAACAAGTGAAGACATGAAAACTTTAAGAATTGATGACTGTAATTTTAGCATAAATTGAGTTAGAAAACTCTAATTGAGACCATTCTAATTTCTAATGCTACATAAGAAATAAGTCTACAAATTTGTAGAAGGGACCTAGCACTAAATTTTCTTTTAAATCATCCAAATATGAAATTGAAATTTATGTGAGATGTTGATTTCGGTTCTAAAACAGCTTGTCAAAATTGTGATGTATTTTCGTGTACAATAGTTGGAATGCTATGAGGTTAAATTTTATGAAAAATAAACTTTTAAATATACATTTCATATGAAGAAAGTAATGCCTACTTTTATTTCCAAGCATGTCAAATTTTAGCATGAAATTTGTAGAAACTGTTTTCACTGTTATGGAATACATTTTGGTATTTCGGGCATAAATCTTAGTAGATGAGTCAAAATGGTATACTGTAAAATTTTAGGTAAACTAGATACTTAGGAGCAGAATTTTGATGAAGGAAAGTTGGTCTAATTCTGTCGTCATTTTTATTCTATGAGTTTTATGAGTGGTAACAAAAACTGTTTTTGGTAGCATGAATAATCTATGATTTTTCTCAAATATCTCGAGTTACTGATATGTTATTAAGATGAATTTTGATGTTTTGGAAACTGGACATATAGAAAAATAAATTTGTAGGTCACTTGACCTAAAAATAACATTTTTCAAATAAAAAATAGCACACAAGTTAGATCCAGAATACTGTCCCTATGCAGAATTTTATAGGTAAAATTTTTAATGTATTTTTTTATTATTGCTTAAATGTTATTATGTTAAATATGTGCCTATATAAAAATACATTGAATTATATATGGCATGTAATATGATTTTTGATAAAGGTATATATATATATATAATCTTGTATATACATAAGTAAAGATTAATGCTAATGATATAAAATATTTATACATGATTAAACTTAATTACATGCTTGTTATATGCAATCATTCTTCCATGTTTGTACTCTAATGATAGAGTAAATTTCTATTTGAACATGCACTTAGATTGTGAAATAAGAAATGATTTAGTATTACCATGTTTACATGTAGTGCTTGAATGATAACATATTAAAGCACATAATTACGATGATATATGTTCAATTTTCGATACTCGTATTGTTATATGACTATATGAATACATGTGTATAGTACACTAGGAATTGTGTATCTTTTTACATGATCACATACATATGATGAGCTATATTGTAAAGTTTTAAGAATGAGACATGTTTTATGATGGGCACTTGAATAGGTATGATACATTACTTGATTGACATAGCATGATTATGCTAATATGTGATATCTAATGATAGCATGTTAAAAAAGTATTTGAATCATTATATGAACTTTGCATATATAATTATGTCATAGCCACGATATATCTATCCTATGATTATACATGTGCAAATTGAACAGTTTAAGTGCAAGTATGATATATGAAAAGAGAATTAAATAGAGTATTGCTTGCAATTAGAGTTTAATTATGGATAGATAGGCGCCTATAGAGATATTACAGTTGTCACCGTTAACCTGTTTAAGTCTAAAGTACAGTTAATCCTATTGGATCATAAACAACCCCATTTAGGTTGTTAGCTGGTCCCGTTTGAATTTATTTGACCGGTCTACCGTATAGTCGATCCCGTTTAGATTTATAATTTTGATATCCTCGGATATCCACTATTTTAATAATAATAATAATAATAATAATAATAATAAAAGTTTCCATATATATATATATATATATATATATATATATATATATATATATAAGGTGATTTTGGTGGATATTGAAGTTGATATCTTCATTTATTACCTCATGTAAATTTGCATGGATACTCCTTGGCTGCATTTCTAATAATCAAGAAATATTTATTTTAAGAGAAGAGTTATTACATTTACAAATGTTTTATTATTACAGCAATACAGAAAAATTCATATGGAAGGTTTTTGTGATTCTCAAGATTTTTATAGAAAACTTTCTTTATTATCATTTATATAGATTCTCCTGCATATTCAACAGAATAAGTTGAAAAGTAAAAACCCTATCAGAATTGATAAAATTGAAGAACAGAGCCAGAAAACTAGTAAGGACCGAACCGAATAGACAGAAAATCAAAAATTTCAATAATAAAAACCGAACTGCAGATCAAAATTCTTAGAACTGAAATCGAATAAACCGAATTAATTTCTCATTTCTTAGCATTTCGGATTTCAAATTGATACCAATTCAATTCCACAATTAACCAATCAGAAAGAAATTAATTACACAATTCTGCATCAGTTTGATATTATTTTATAATAGAAACAGTGAGTTATATCCTATTTAACAAAATAAATTCGAACTTCGAATTAAGATCACAAAAAAAGAAGCAGAAAAAGAAAGTTAAAGTTAACATTAATTCCCTTTAACGCTCAAAACAAAAAAAATGATATTTGTTTTTAGTGATGGAATGATCTAGCAAATGACAAAAAAAAAAAAAAAAAAGAAAGCAAAACCCTCACACACCTAACAGAATGATTGCCCAAAAAAAGAGAAAAAAAAAACATGAAGCATAAATGAAAAAAACGAAAAAAAAAAATATTTAACTGAAACCTGAGGGGATCGTGATGTCCTTTTTTCAAATTTAAATAGCAAATCAATGGCTAAATCTAAACTTCATTGATGCTCCTTTTTCCTCTAAACTCTTCCTACTTACAAATATGAAGGTTCCGTATTTCTAATTTTTTTCATATGCTCTTTGAATGGAAAAATAGAACCGAAGAAGTAAAGATTACAAGGGAATGGAATGGCGGCTGCGCACGGAAGGGAAGGAAAGGGGAGGGGAGAGAGTTTATAGGTTTAGGTTTAAATATAAACATAAAAAATAATTAAATAATATGTTAAAACGCTGTGTTTTGGTATTTCGGTCGGTTCAGATTTTAAAAATCCAACCAAATAGAATTAACTGTATTTAAATTTCGGTTTAAAAAATAAACTGAAAATCAAAATAATTAAGTTAGATCAAAATTAATTAGGTTCGATCCAATTTTTGATTTCGGTTGGATTATGCGCAGACGAGCTTTGACCAGAGCATCAGTCAAAAAAAAAAAAAAAAAGAGTAGCAATGGATGCAGAAGATGAAAAACAAAGCCTTGAGTCGCCATTATTAGAAAAAAAAAAAGAAATTGAGAAAAGATGAGTTTGTGGAGGAAGTGAAGAAGCAACTGGCCTTGGCTGGACCTCTCATCTCATATAATTTTATGATATTTCTTCTACAAGTCATTTCAGTAATGTTTGTGGGTCATCTTGGAGATTTAGCTCTTTCCGGTGCTTCCGTTGCCACTTCTTTTGCTTCTGTCACTGGCTTCAGCTTGCTGGTAACTAATTTTTGTTTTCATATTTCATTCTTATTATTGTCTTCAAATTAGGCGTAAACTATTCATTTCATGTAATTCAACCCAGCTAAACGCGTTTAATCCAAATTATATTGGATTATTTTAATCCATAATTCATTCTCATAATTCAAAGAAAAAAAAAATATGGTAACCCAGTTATTCAAATGCAATAAAAAATCCTTATTACCCATTTATCTCTCTCAAAAAAAAAAAAAAGATAAAAGAGCTCCACAAGCTTTAAATTGGCTTATATTTATAAAATAGCTCCAATCCATTGTAACCCGTTTACCTTGAATATAGTCCAACTAATCTGCATAATAATTAAGTTATACCAGTTAATGTTCTAAGTTACAACATAAAACCAGAACTTGTAGATCCTGAATTCAGGTTCTGTAGGATCCTTGCATAAAAAAAAAAAAATAAATTTTCATGCACAAAGTTCAAGCAATGCTTCTTAATTTGTTACTTTGTTGTTTGATGAGCAGAAAGGGATGGGGAGTGCATTAGAAACATTGTGTGGTCAATCTTATGGAGCAAAGCAATACCACATGCTTGGAATTTACTTGCAAAGAGGAATGATTGTTCTTCTAATTTTCAGCATTCCTCTTGCATTTGCATGGGCAAATGCTGGTGAGATTCTTTTGTTTTTCGGGCAAGATCCTCATATATCCGCTGAGGCGGGAAGGTATGCTTGTTTCATGATTCCAAGCATTTTTGGATTTGCCATCCAAGAATGTCTGGTCAGATTCTTGCAGACGCAGCGAAATATGATTCCTATGATGATTACCTCAGGAATTACAACTTTACTTCACATTTTTGTTTGTTGGATTCTTGTATTTAAGTCTGGACTTGGAAATAAAGGTGCTGCTTTATCTAATGCTGTATCTTACTGGATCAATGCTTTGTTATTATTACTTTATGTGAAGATTTCTCCTTCTTGCAACCAAACTTGGACTGGTTTTTCCAAGGAAGCCTATCATGGAATTCCCAACTTTCTTAAGCTAGCAATTCCTTCATCAGTAATGATCAGGTACTTCTCAATTTTTTATTATGCTCTTACAACAAATCATATTTTAGATCAGATTTCACTGTTTTTCTGTTTCTGAATAGCTTAGAGATTTGGTCATTTGAGATGATGGTTCTGTTATCTGGCCTTCTTCCTAATCCAAAACTTGAAACTTCTGTGCTATCTATCAGGTTAGACTCATAAAAATCACATCAGAATTACTCTAATTGGCAGCTATCAATATCAGAACAAGAAATACATCTAACAAGTTTTCCCATATATTGCCAGTCTTAACACTTGCTCAATGATATACATGATACCGCTTGGGCTAAGCGGAGCTATAAGGTGAGATTGAATGGTGAATTTAGTTAAATCTGGTTCAATTTTTCTGACAGAGAGTACTATTTCTTGTTGGTCAGTACAAGAGTGTCAAATGAACTGGGTGCTGGGAGGCCTCAGGCTGCTTGTTTTGCAGTATGGATTGCAAATTTCATGGTTGCTGTAGAAGGCATTCTAGTAGCCACTACCTTAATCCTGGGTCGTAAGGTTTGGGGATACTTTTACAGCACAAATGAAAGAGTAGTAAACTATCTTGGAGAAATGCTGATTTTGATTGCAGCATCCCATATTGTTGATGGCATTCAATCTGTGCTTTCAGGTCTGTGGCTCGAGAATTAATTATTCATTCATTTATTTATCGGTGTTTGTTTTTGGTAACAAATCCTCGAAAGCAAATTCCAGGAAATGCTAGAGGATGTGGATGGCAGAAAATTGGAGCAGTTATTAATTTGGGAGCTTACTATCTGATAGGCATTCCTTGTTCTGTTTTATTAGCGTTTGTCTATCACTTTGGAGGAAAGGTAATTTCACAATTACATATTAACTTCTACTTGTATAATTGTTAAAGTAAGCTTATTCATAATTGATTAAAAAAAAACTTGGATCAGCATACATGATTAAATTAAAACGTATTAATATGAATGTCCACAGGGGCTCTGGACAGGGATTATAGCTGCATTGGTTGCCCAAGCAGTAGGCTTATTGGCAGTTACTTTGAGCACTAACTGGGAGGAAGAAGTAGGTGAATTTTATGAATCAATTCTTTATATGATTCTCTATTAATTTACATTGTAATTTTATGAATTTTGTCTTGTAATATGTTTGTAGTCAAAGAAGGCTAGAGATAGAGTCTACAGCAGCAGCCTTGTTATTCTTGAAGATTCATTTTCATAACTGAGGACCAAAATTTGATAAACTCAATTCCTGTCTCTAACTGCAACAGGAAAGCACCATAATCTCAAGATTCATACTGAAATAATTGGGAAGGAATGGTGAGAATATGGACACCAATAAGCTTTTGACTTAGTGGTACTGGTCTTCTGCCTTTCTAAATACTATTTTGTGGGCTCAATTTCATGAGCATGAGCCATTCTTTCCACTTCCTCTTTCCTCTTTTGGACATCATATTATCTTTCATTCACGGAGTTTTGGATTGTTGAGAACTCACATTCGTGCATCAAACGCTATATTAGAATTGGCTAGGACTTGGAGGGCTGTGCTTCATAATTAGAGACTCTATTATTACTTTAAAATGGCTTAAGTATTTTTAAATAGCTGATATTCGATTCCAAAATATCGTTGATGTTGTATTTTTTACATTAACTTTTTTATAAAATGTTCTAATTTGGTAAGCATAAACTGCAAACTAAAACATCCGTTGTTCTCTTTTGAGAGAGAATCTGGTCCATAATTTTTTTCTTTTTTAGCAAATTTGTAATTTTTGTGGTGCAAGAGAAGAAAAGAGAGGAGTTGTGGTTTGGTTGCATCATCCACAATGAAAATAACATTCAGCTTTTTGATAACGTGGAATACAGTTATTCCTGAATCTAACATTTTTTTCTGGATATAAAGTAATTGCACTTTTTGGTCCACAAAAATATTCTGTGACTCAGATTAGATCTTCTACAACGCTAGTCAGCAATCAACTATATATATATATATATATATATATATATATATATATATATATATATATATATATATATATATATATATATATATATATATATATATATATATATATATATATATATAAAAATAAAGAGCTTCTCTAATTTAATACATACGCAATAATGGATTTTTGAGTATGGATCTTATAACCACTGGCGGAGGTAGGCGTAAGTGAGTGGTGGCATATGATTGCCAAATTACACAAATTATTTACTTTTAGCATCACTTAAATAATATTTATTTATTTATTTTTGACATAATATTTATATGAATAAATAAATTATAAATATAATTATAGATAGTTATTATTTAAAATAAAATTTTATCAATTAATGTAAATATATGAGTACATAATCATTTTACCAATAATTTTGTAAACTTTTTAGCGACACTAAATTAGTATTTATCTATTTTTAACACAATATTCATATGAATAATTGAATTAAAGGTGGCAAATAGACGGGTTGGACGGATTTGGACTGAACCATAAATGGACAGATCATAAATAGGTGGACCATAAATAGGTCAAAAAATATGGATCATAAATGGGCCAATGCTCAAACGGGTTAGATAGATTTGAGCCGACTCATGGATTTAATACATGTTAGTTCATTTCTTAATGGCTCGTCCATTCTTATTTTATTTTTTCACATAATTATTCCAAAAATTTCTAAATATTATAATTAAGATATTTTTTAAATTTCGAGTCAATCTGAGTCTGTTTCAATAAGTTTCAGGGCACCGAAACATTTTTAGCCGATCTGAAAATTTTAAATTTTAAAAGTGTCCAAAAATGTATTTTTCACTTTTGAAAATTAATATTTATTATTTTAAGATGTTCTATGTGATCAAAATAATTTTTGAAAGTCAGTGAAATATTTTCAAGCTAGTCAAACTTGATTTGACCCCCTTTCGGTCTCGTAACTTATTTTTATTTTTGGTTGTTGGAAAAATATTTGACCTCAATTTCAACTCAAATTATACCACCGAACTCGTCATAAATTATAATTTCTAATGACGACATAAATTTTTTTTTCGACCTTGGTGGGACTTGGGGTGATATTATTCACTCTTGGTATCACTATTCACCATCAAAAAATGTTATTCATGCCAGTAGTGTTTTCAGAGCTTTATAGACGGCGATAGTGAAAGGGACAAACGATTTTGAGAGAAAGAGAGAGGAGAGAACTAGACTGAGTGAAAATGGTAGGCCTATTGGGCATTGTTTTGGGTTTCGGTTTGGACCAATTTTTCCAGGTCTAATTGAATATGTAAATTTATAATATAATTATATACAATTATTATATTTACCAATTAATATAATCATATGTGTATATAATTACCTTACCAATTAATTTTATTTAATATATCACTCAACTAACATTCATATATTTTTGGCATAATATTTATATGAATAATTGAGTATATAAATTAATAATATAATTATATATACTTATTATATATTATGAAATTTGTCAATTCATATAATTATATGAGTATATAATTATCTTACCAATTAATTTCATTTACTATTAGTATTACCCAACTAGTACTCATTTATTTTTATTACAATACCTATATCAGTATATAAATTAATAATATAATTATATATATTAAAATTTTACCAATTAAATTAATGTCATATGAGTATATAATTATCTTATTAATTAATTTAATTTATTTTTAATGTCACTCAACTAGTACTTATCCATTTTGACACAATAACTACACAAACAATTGAATAGTGAATTAATAATGTAATTATTAACAAGATGAATGTTATTACACATTTTGATAATACTAGATGAATGTTATTCTATCATAACTGTGGTCTTAAGTTCTAGATTTAAAATGAAATTTCTAATTTTAAAGTACACAATTGTTTATGGTGAGCATGACTCAAAAAATAGTTTTTAAAGCGATAACTGCTTTAAATGAACTGATAGAAAAACATAAAAAAGGAAGAAGTTAGTGCCGATCAAATTATAGTCCCACTGCTTAACAGTGATAAATTTGATAATAATGTTGATGCGTGATTTTTGAAAAATGAGGATAAAATGTAAATTGTGTTTCAAAAAGATTTAGATACTTATTTGATAGATAAATTAGTAAAAAATTATTCTGATTTTAACATTTTAAATTGGTGAAAAATAAATGAGTCAAATTATCCAATTTTGACTAAGTTCTTAGAAATGTCTTGATTGTTTAGTACTTGACTGCAAGTTTTGAATCAGTTTTTAATAGTGGAGGGAGTAGACAAATTTAAAATTTTTAACACCAATTATAGCTAAAGTTCTTATTTGTTGTCAAAATTAGTTGAAATTGGCTACACTTTTGATTTTAGAGGTATCAACTAAAAAATTTAAAAATTTTAAATTAGGTAATTATTATATTCGCATAAATTCTTAAATTGTATATTTAATGTTTAGATTTTATTGTAGTCTAATTATTTAATTTTTTTTCTTATTCTTATAGATATTTGCTTAAGATTCTTAAATTAGCATAAATATAATGCAGAGAAAAATTATTGAATGTTAATTTTCAAATTCTTTTCCTCTGCCTTAAATTGTAATTATTAAGTATTTTAATTGTATTTTTATTTATTATTGTATGTATTTATTTTGCAAATTTTTAAAAATATTGAATTATTCGAAGTATTGGATTGTATTGACAGATCCGAACTGTATTAAATTTTATATGAACTATATCGAATTATCTTGAATTTTCAAGACAATAACAATATTTAATTTTTAAAATACCCAAAATTTTAAAATAATATAGAAATTTACAAATTTTCAAATTGTACCGTAATGTATACACCTGTACTTACATCCTTAAATAGTTATTGTAAATTATTTTATATTTTATTTTAGTGGACCTCTAGATATTATTTAATGGGCTACCTTTCGAAAAAAATGGAGCAATTGTTTTTTTTTATTTCTATTTTGTGGTGTATTGTTTGAATATGGATCAAAATGCCTAACAGCTTGCCAAGAAGAAATCATAGTTAAAGCTAAACAGACTACAATATAAGGAGAGTTATTAACCCCTTTCCATACCCTATCATTATAACACTTCCAAATACTACAACAAATTGAATTTCCACCAAAAGAATCATCTAGGAAAGAGTTATAGGATAATAACTGGGGGAGTAGCCAGAAATTGAATTCAGTGGGGTCAAAAATTATTATTGATAAAAAAATTCATTCACATGAAAAAATAAAAAATAACATATTAATATAATAATAATATATATAATAATACTGATAATATTACAATTGTCCTCTACAAATTTTCATATTTTGATAGTATTGAATAATTATTTCATTGTCAATACTTTTAAATACATTTTTTTAATATAAGTGACTAAATAATCGTTCAATAATTGATCTCTCATTTGATTTCACAGACGGCTTTTTGCTATGTTCATTACAGAAAATGTCCTTTCAACAGTTGTCGTCGTAACTGGTAATTTCAAAGCTAATTTGACAAGCAAATGAACTAAAAGATACACCAAATTTTTTCTTGTCTTAACTAGCAATTCTGCAAGATTGTTAAGTTCTTCCAACATCGAAAACTCCTCATTAGATAGCATGTCAGTAATATAAGTTTCAAGTTGATTGTCAAGTAAAAGAAGTTGTACCAGTGAAAATTTTCGAGGATAAAATTGAGCAAGTCGAATCAACTTTTGTTTGTCAAAAGGGAAAATACATGATTTAGACTTAAACAAGCCACACGTAAAAGCAACTTAGTATTCATCTCAGTAAAACAATTGTTAAGCTCTTGAAGTTGCAAATCAATGCTAGCATAGAGTAAATCCACTTGATAATGGTGCAAATTTGTGACTTGTTGAATTCTACATCGTGATCGCCTTTTTGCTTGAAATATATCACTCATATTAGAAATAAAGATACTATGTGTTTCATAAAAGAGGCAAACCTCATTCAACAAAGAATTCCAACCATCACCCCTCATCTTTTGTAGCCTTTTTTTTTATAGTGCAACTAATTGCATAACATTAATAATATCTTGATCTTTTCTTTGCAAAGCTTGTGGTAACTCATTTGTGATTCCTAAAATCCCTTTCATTAAGTGCAAATTGAATGCAAAATCAAAACATTGTATTGCTTCTAATAAAGCACAAGCTTCAGCTCTTTATTTAGAGTTAGTTCCATCCTCAATAATGTTATCAAGTACCTCTACTACATATGCAAACATAATTATTAAATTCAAGATTGTACTATAATGAGAACCCCAAAGTGTGTCACCTGCTCATTTAAAACTAGTTTTTTGATTTAATCCTCGACCACTTATCAGTTCACCATTTCTTAATGCTTCAGAAACTTAATCAGTTTGACTTTCTCTCAAAAGAACCAAACGTTTACATGATGCTCCAGCAGCATTCAATAAAGTAGCCAACAAATTAAAAAGAGATGCAATGTTGATATCATTTTTAGCAACTTCAATAAGTGTTAAGTGGAGTTAATGAGCAAAATAATGAACATAATAAGCAGATTCACTTTCTTTCATGATCAAACTCTTCAATCCATTGAATTCTCCTCTCATGTTACTAGCCCCATCATAACTTTGCCCTCGTAACTGCAACATACTTAAACCGTACTTAGCAAATAACGACTAGATCGAAATTTTAAGAGATGAAGCACTAGTATTAGGAACACGAACAATACTAAGAAATCATTCAACCACTTCACCCTTATTATCAACATAATGCAAAACAAGAATCGTCTGTTCTTTCACCAATACATCACGAGATTTGTCAACCAAAATTGCAAATATGTCATCACTTAAATCATTAATGATGGTATCAATAGTTTTAGTAGCACAAGCATTTATAATCTCATGTTGAATAGTGGGAGATGTTAACTTGAGATTATTTGGAGCATTTTTACGAACAACATCATCAATACTTTCATTGTGCTTAGCTAAAAACTTTAGAAGTTCATTTAAATTACCTTATTGTTTGGAACCATAAGATTCATCATGACTACGAAAAGGAAGCCCTTATCGCAAAAGAAATCGAATGCAATCAATCGAAGCAGTTAATCAAGTTTTATATTCATTTCTCACTTGATTCGTATGTCTATTGAAAACGACTTCTATATTTTGGTCTTGTTTCAGCAGTGCTTCACATTTTCTTAAGCTACATTATAAACACTATTAGGGCCTCCCACATGAATATATAATCTCTCATTTTTATTCCAAGTATTAAAACCATCTGTAATAAATGAATCACCTCATCTTTGCTTTCCAATCTCAATTCTATAAAGATAACAGCACAAGCAAAATGTTGCATCTTTTTGTATACTATACTCCAACCAATTAGAATATTCCTTGTACCATTTAGGATTAAAACGAGAAAGAATATTCCCAATATTTCATTGTTTAAAATTTTTGAAGATATGTTCTCCTTACTTTATCTCGATCATTAAGATGATATTCTGAAATTTTAATTCTCAATCCAGGATTAGCAGGAAGATTATCTAAATTAATCTCACGAAAAGATTTTTTTGAGCTACTTTTTTTTATCTTTATTTCCAATTCTTTGGTCAATTGTTTGCTCAAAGGGTGATTTTCTCTTAATCACAAATTTATCCATGACTGTTTCAAAAAATAAAAATGTCAATTTTAACTACAATGCTCATCACTATCTTATATATTGAAAATTTTGAATCCAACTCCAATTAAAATTGAACCTAATTCCTATTTACACAATATTACGCTAAAATAAAATCATTTATCCATCTATATAATCTATTTTTATAAAGCATATTCAATTTGGATTTCTCACATATCAAAGAATTGTAAATCATTAGGATTTTCAAGCATTGATATTTGAGAATAAAACTATAATAAAAAGAGAGAAAATATTATATTATTGTGTACCTTTATAAAATTGAAGAGAAAAACTTGCAACTAAATTTTATCTTGTCCCTTTTGAATCGAGTGGACCTCCACCACACTTCAATGGCGTTTTCAATGTTTCTCATGTCATTTGGACTCTTTCAAAGAAAAGAGTATATTTGCTTTTCATTTGTTGTCTTTTGCTTTTTCCTAACAGGCCACATCTATTTATTTTCTTTTTTCTTTTTATATTTATGTTAAGTGTGGCGTGTTCCTCACTTCCTCCCCTAATACCCATCCATTTGTTTTTCTTATATATATATATATATATATATATATATATATATATATATATATATATATATATATATATATATATATATATATATATATATGGCGTGTTCCTCACTTCTTCACCTAATACCCATCTATTTGTTATATATATATATATACTCTAAATTTTATAACTAATTATTGTTCCATTTATTTCTATTGTTGTTGTTGTAAAGCACAAATAATAATTTTAAAATTTTTAAAAATTTTAATAAATTTAATTTTTAATAAAAATATTTAAATATATTAGTGGAGTCAATTTTTAATAGGATCAATTTTTAAAGGGATTATTTAAAAATTTTCGTGGGGTCAATTTTGAAAAAAAAATTACCAACACTATTTTAAAAATTTTTCTAAATTGAGTGGGGTCAATTGACCCCACTCATTACCAGGTGGCTACGCCTTTGATAATAACGAGAATTAAAAACTCTTGCCAAAATTTATAATTTTTACAAAACTTGGATTTCCACTAAAATCATATTATAATTTTATGTTAGATCAATCACTTAAAAGTTTATTGTATATTTAATATTTAGAATCAAAAGCAAAATTAGATCACCATGTTAGACTAGTTTAGTTTATAAGAGAAATTTTAGGGACTAAGGGCAAACTATTAATGTGAGGGACGACCGATGAGATACGTAATTTTACATTTAGTGACTTTCAGTAAAATACATTTTATGTTCACATGAGAGGATTGAAAAGTGACTGTCAAGCCAATTGAGAAAATCAAAATTAGGAATACCCTAATTAAATGGAAAAATGATCAAATTTTTGCATTATTATTTGCATTAGAATGACCAATGTATATATATGTAATTTGTATATATTAATGAGCAAATGGCTTGTTGTTTGCATTACAATGATCAATGTCTATAATTTGTATCAATGAGCAAACCGCTTGTTGTTTGCATTACAAAATCAATACCCATAAAATTAAAAATAAAATCACAAAAATTATCTAACTACATTTTATGGTACAATTATACAGTTTCTAGCAATATTACTGTGAATTATACATTTTTTGCCAATTCATTTAACAAGTTACCAAGAATTATACATTTAGTTTTAATGAAGTTTATGATGTCAATTTGAGCAGTGTACACAAAGGATGTTACACAATTTGATCAATGACCAATGTCATTAACTTGTATTAATGAGAAATTGCATTACAAAACCAACACCTAGAAAACTAAAAATAAAATCACAAAAGTTATCCAACTGCATTTTATGCTACAATTATATAATTTTTGGAAATATTAAGTGAATTATACATTTTGTGTCAATATACACAAAAGATGTAACACAATTTGATCAATGACCAATATTTGTAATTTGTATCAATGAGCAAATAACTTGTTGTTTGCATTATAGAACCAATACCCACAAAACTAAAAATAAAATTACAAAAATTATTGGAGTTTTTCTAGATTTGGGGCCATTTGGAAAATTATTTTGGGTTTTAGTGCTACAATAAAATTATTTAGGAAATTGGTGTGTCAGAAAATGATAAACATGATGTTGTTTTGTTTAAGAGTGAGAACCAATTGTCATCGTCAGAATTTTGTTATAAAAATAGTATGCAAAGTTGCCACTTTTAGCTGTCAAAATGGTGCAGATTTGGAATTACGTGAGTGGGCTCCGATCTAACTGAAAATGGCAAATTAGTTTGATGTTTTTAGAAATTTTTTTAATATAAAGCTGTAGGTGCACGAAAATTACTTGCGCTGCAATAATGCAATAAGTAATTTCTATGATTGTAGCAGCAGGCACTGGTCTGTTATAATTTTTTTTAAATCTACCTTTAAAAACGAAAAATTAACCCCTTCCCCCTCCTATTTCCTACCCTTTTTTTCCTTGACTTTCATTTTCATTTTATTCTTTCTTCCTTCTTCTTATTTTCATTCTTTCACTTTCAACATTTTCATCTTATATTCAATTTTCCATTTTACTATTTAAATACTGTTGAAGAAATTTTATTGAAATTATTGTAAAAGATTTTGTTAAGGGTTAAAAGAATGTAATATTATCTGAATATAGATAAATTAATTTTGTTAGTCAAATTGATAATTCCCTACATTTTAGAGCTGTCCCTTAAGCCTAATACCTAAAATTCATAAGGCCCAAACAATCACATCATTAGTATCTTTGATGACGTCAAGTCGATTGGACATCTAACACCGTCACTTGTCAAATCACACCTTTGATACTCCCTTGTCAACATTGTCCTTTCAGCCACTCTAGATGTTGAATCTATGAAACAGGTACTCAAACACCTACCACATATGTTAATCATTCACGTCCTTATATAAAGACTCTACCTTCAAGTAATCAGGTAACATTATTACATAACCCTTAATCACTCACATCCCTATATAAGGACTCCACCTTCAAGTAGTTAGGTAACGTTATTACGTAACCCTTAACTCTCTCTCGCCTATCCTTTCTTTCAATATATTACTGACTTTAGCATCAGAGTTTTTTCCCTGGTCTGACTGGGCATCTCTTCTATTAGAGGTTTTCAATGATTCTCTATCCCTTGGCTTTACCTTCATTCTATAATCCCATACTCTTCTTTTGGATATTTTGGGAATATCATTTTAATATTCTCGTTGAGAGTAATGGGAGATTCACAGGAGTAAACCAGACACATGAAATTCAAGAACAATGAACCCCATATTGATGACAATGATAGATCAGCATTCAACACACAAGGGAGTTATGTCAATAAAATTCCATCATGACTGTATGCACAGGAAAACTTGATGGACGCCTTCGATATGGAACTCTCAATTCAACTTGATGTTACCCCTATCATAATGAATGACCTCAGAACTATCCTAGGTGATTTCAGTAGAAGTATAATTAGGTCTATATAGAAAAATAAAAGGCCTGATGGCTCCCATACAAACTCAAAGGATGAAAGTGAAAGGGATGTCAATCGTCGAAAAAGCACATCCTTGTGAATTAGAGAACCCATTGATGAGGCTGGGTTACGTGCTCGACCTGAGGCATATACAACCGACACTCACAGAAGAGATAAAGGAAAAATGATGACCTTAGACAGGAGCTACTCCTCCAGGAATGACCCAACTTACACCCCAAAAAGTTCACATTCACCTCATACCTACTTTGGTGATGATCTGGGGTATATGTGCACTTTATGAAAAAGATCAGCAAAAAAGATAAAAGAAGGGAAATGATCCACCCTCTGAGAAAAATGAAGAATAGTTCTTACAACAGATTAAGAAATTCAGTCTGGGACATCCAAAAAGGTCGTTATTTGATGGAAACATTGTTTTCCCTTTTAGCAAAGAAATACAAGATGTCAAACTGCCAAGCAGGTTTAAAGAAATCATAATAACCAGATATGTCGGCAAAATAGACCCGAAGTGTCATATCTCTAAATACCTGATGCAAATATAAATGTACTCCTTTAATGATCGAGTATTTTATCGGGTATTCCCTACCACACTAGCAAGCAATGCCCTAGATTGGTTCTACAATCTTCCTCCAAAATCAATCCATTGCTTCAAATAGCTTTGTGACCTATTTACCACGATATTTATTATACAGATTATAACTCCCAAGACCGTCAATGATCTGATCAACCTAGTACAAGGATCAAAGGAGACGTTAAGGGATTACATTGATAGGTTTCATAGCCTCACATCGAAAACAAGAAACCTTCACCATGGCATGGCAACTAACGTGCTCATGAGAAGCATCACCAGTGTTCAGTTATACGAGTCCATCAATACTCATCCCCCAATCGACTTTGCCAACCTGATGGATAGAGCGAATTAATATAGATAGCCGGATGATGCCTTAAGAACAAAAGGATAAATGAATTCATTTGTGGAAAAATGCATCAATACGGATGGAGAGACACGAAAGAAAGAAGCCCTGATAGAGTGAGATCATCAAAAGGCTTTAACAAGAAGAAAAAAGTCAAGTATGGCAAGACCGATCAATTTTCAAGTAATATGTTTAAAGCCTACACTATACTCAACTTTCCTCCAACTGAAGTCCTTATATGGATCAAAGAAAAACATGACAAGGTAAACTAGCCTAAGAAAATGTCTAGCCATATGGTCCATAAAAGGGACAAGAGCAAATACTACGAATATCACATAATGCTTTGAAGGACGAAATTGAAAGAATCATCTAAAGGGGTTCCTTAAAGAGGTTTGTAGGACCAACAAATAGGGATTCATGCAAGTCGCCAACCCTTGTGGGGAGCTGATCGAAATCTGACGAGGATGAAGAAAAGAGAAGGCCAAAAGATACCACTCAACAAAAAACAAAGACTAGGAATCATTAACATGATCATTGGAGGATCCTCATAACACGAAGACTTCTTAAAAAGGAAGAAGGGAAAGGTATATACTTCTTAGCGAAATTAGAGAAACTACTAATAGTCACTATTTCCTTAGAGGATGCTGATAATTTAAAATTCTCTCATGAAGATGCTTTGGTGGTCCAGGAAGCCATCAATAACTTTGTCATTAAAAGAATCCTTGACGATAACGCAAATGCTATTAACATCCTTACCCTTGAAGCTTATAGAAGAATGAAATTACCTATAAAAGAATTAAAGTCGTAATGACACCGTTAATGAGGCTAGGAAATGCCATTGTCTTTGTGGTCGGGTCTATAGAGCATTTTATGGAATTGGGTGATAAAGCAATAACGCACATTTGTAAGACGACTTTCATGGTAATAGATATGGCATTTGCATGCAATGCCATATTTTGAAAATCGATATTATTTCAGACTAGAGTAGTAACCAACGTCCGATACATGGTAATAAAGATTCCCATCGAGAAAAGAGTAGCAACTCTAAGAGGAAATCAAAAAGCCTATATAGAAGCTTACATTGCCATGGTCAAGGAAGCAAAACATACCCTAGTAATGCAACCCAATTTAGAAGGACAAAAAGAAAACAATTGGCCAAAGATAAGCCCTAAAGACAACCTTGTTGCCAAAAAGCTATCAAAGGGAAATAGTGCATAAATTGGAGCTACCATATCTAAAGAGGTGAAAAAGAAGTTATACAAGTCTTGCTGCTAAACCAAGCCTCATTCACTTGGAAAGTAAGTGATATTATGGGTATAGATCCGAAAGTAATCACTCATAAGCTGATGTCGATCTGAATCACCCTCTAGTTAAGTAAAAACTCAAAAGGCATGCCCCCGATCATAAGAAATTTATTTCCAAAGATCGACCTCCTTTTAAAGGCAGGAACAATCAGAAAAGTCCACTACCCCGAGTGGCTCGCCAACATCATCCTCATAAAAAAGAAAAATGGGAAATTAAGGATGTCCGTAGACTTCACCGACTTAAACAAAGCATCTTGTAGATGCCACTACCTGCCATGCCATCTACTCCCTATTAGATGCTTACATTGGATACCACTAGATCATGATGTGGCTACTCAATTGGAAAAAGATAAGCTTTATGATAGATTATGACACCTTATATTACTAGGTTATGCCGTTTGAGTTAAAGAATTTCGGAGCCACATATCAATGATTGATGAAAAAATCTTCAAAGGGAAAATTGGGAACAATTTAGAAGTATATGTCGATGACATGATCGTAAAAGCCTTAAAGATCATCCAGCTGATTTGATAAAGGTGTTTGGTAGCCTCAACTGATTCTAAATGAAGTTAAATCTAGAGAAATCTGCCTTTGGAGTCCCCTCGGGAAAGTTTTTGGGATTCATGGTCTCAAAGCAGGGTATAAAAGCAAATCTTGAGAAAATCAAGGAAAAAATAGTCATGCAGCCACTTAATAGTGTAAAAGACATTCGAAGACTAAACAGAAGAATAAATGCATTGGGAAGATTTATTTTCTCCTCCGCCAAATGATGCATGCCTTTCTTTAGAAAACTAAGAAAGAATGAGTTTTTTTATAGGGAGAAAACTGTCAAAAGGCCTTTGAGGTATTGAAATAATTTCTTACCAGTACACCTCTACTAAGCTGACCCATTCTCGAGGAAAAACTATATCTATATCTCTCCACCTTAGGGGAAGCAGTGGCCATGGTGTTTACTAAGGAAGAATGGAATTAACAGCTACCTATCTACTACATCAATCAGGTTTTGAGAGGCACATAATTAAGGAGAAGCCCAACTGAACATCTAATCTTAGCTCTCATGATGTGCATAAAAAAATTAAGGCGATACTTTAAGGTATACATGATCGTCATTTGGACATATCAACCTCTTCAAAAGATACTCCAAATGCCGGATCTAGAAGGCAAAATGCTTAGATGGGCGATCAAATTATAGTCCTTTGATGTAAGATATGAGCCCAAAAATGTGATCAAATCTCAAGCTTTGGCCTACTTTGTTGTGAAATTTACTTGAGAACACGAATCCAAAACTCTCTAAAAAACTTCTTAGGAAGTGATTGTCGATAGTGCCTCCAATGGCAAAGGGGGAGGCATTGGCATTATAATTAAAGGTCCCTTAGGTATAACAATCAAACATGCAGTAAGGCTAAATTTCAAAGTCTCTAACAACATCGCTGAATACGAAGCATTACTTGAAAGCATAAGGCTAGTCAAATCCATTCGACTAGAAAGCCTTCAAATCAAAAGCGATTCTTAGTTGGTAATGAACTAGGTCTTCGAAAACTTTGAAGTGAAAGAGCAAAATATGAGAAGGTACTTATAAGAAGTCAAAGAGGCCATTAAGGAACTTGAAGATGCAAGAACAACTTGTAGCTTGCAAAAAGCATCAAGAGAAAAAACATCGATCACCAACTGCCTAGCCAAGATGGCTTATTTCAATCAAAACTAGACCAAGAAAAATATAACTTTCATAGAGTAGTTAGAACCATCGCTTGGTAGAGCAGAGGCAACGAAAATTAACCAGCAAAGGGAAACTTGGATGTCTCCTATCATGCAATATCTCCAAATCGGAGACCTACTAGAAAATGAGGCAGAAGCTCAAAAAGTGACAAGAAAGGCGCTCAACTATTCCATAATAGATGGCGAGCTTTATAAAAAGGCATTTTGTCACCTATGGCTCAAATCCATTTCAAAGAAAGATAGAGACTATGTCATTCGAGAAATGCATGAGGGAATATGTAGTGCGCATGTAGCAAGCAGAGAAATGACAAGAAAAGTCTTACAGACCGGCTACTTCTAGCCAAGCATTTTTAAAGATGCACAAAACAGAGTCAATAAATGTTTGTAATGTCAAATACATGAAAGAATTATAAGATAGCCAGCAACAGAGTTAAGCTCAATAGGAGTCTCGTGGCCCTTCGACCAGTAGGAACTAGACATCCTATGGCCTTTTTCACAAGGAAAACGACATACAAAAATCCTTCTTGTAGCGGTAAATCACTTTTTCAAATGGATACAAGTAATGCCACTAGCCACAATCATCACCAAAATGGTAAAAACATTTTCTTGGAAAAAAATTATCTGCAGGTATAACCTACGATAGGTCTTTATAACAAATAATAGGAAGCAATTCAACAATATGACCTTTAGATCCTTTTACTTAAACTTGAAAATCAACCTGAGGTTCACATCAGGAACTCACCCCTAAAGCAACGACATGACTGAGGTCTCAAATAGAACCATATTAGAAGGATTGAAAAAGAAATTGGGAGAAGCCAAAAGAAATTAGATTGAAGAATTACAGGGTGTACTATGGTCTTAAAAGACCTCCCCGAGGGCAAGGATTCTTCAAACTCCTTTCTTATTAGTTTATGGGTTAGAGCCAGTAATCTCGATTCAATTTGACGTGCCATCCTATCGATCAACCTTCTATTCTGATAAAAGTAACGAGCAAAATCAAAGGCAAGATTTGGATTTGGTAGAAGAAAAAAAGAAGATACCCACGCAAGAATTGTGACCTACAAACAAAGAATTGTCAAATATCATAATTGTATGATGAGATCAAAAGCCTTTAACGTTAGAGATCTAGTCTTAAGGAGAGCAGATATCGGTTTGGGATATGCAGGAGTAGGAAAGTTGGTGCCTAACTGGGAAGGGCCCTATGAAATTAGCAAAATCCTAAATCGAAGCACTTATAAACTGCAAACTTTGGATGGTCAAGAAATCCCAAGATCGTAGAATGTCAAAGTGTTAAAAAGGTATATAATGTAACCTCACAAAAATTGTGTCAACTTTGAATTAATAATATTGTCCTCTACATGTTTTTTGCAAATAGTTATCATATGATTAATTAATGTCATTCCTACCGATAAATTCTCTTGATAATCAATGAATTTGCCTCAATAATCCAAATATCCTGATTTGGATCTCGATTAACAATTCCAAATATCTTGATCCAAGATCCCAAAACTTCGACATCAATCAACAATTATGATTCCTAATCGAGGATTTAAAATCCCAATTGAATTAACATCGATAAAGGATCTCAAACGTCAATTGACGATCCTAAAATCGATAATATATATATATATATATATATATATATATATATATATATATATATATATATATATATATATATATATATATATATATATATATATATATATATATATATATATATAGCCGTCTTCTAATTATCAACATTTTCACTTGGATCCTCTCCCTCCTCTTCTTCCCTTTCCTCGTTAGAGGGCAGATTAGAAAGAGTGAAAGTGTCATCCATAAAGGTAAAGTCGAGTTCTAGAAATTGCTTCTGGCATTGAAATTACAGTTTGCTAATAAGGCTACTCTAAATCTCCCCTAGATGACTCATGACTTCTTTTTCTTGATTAGTAAGATTAGCCAAATGCATTTGATGAAGAAAATTTGAATTCTCCTGGAGATCTACATTAATAGACTCGATCAATCTAACTTTTATCTATAATTCTTCTTCTTAAGCAAAAAGCTAGCTAACTTGTTGAGATAGTTCCCCAATCTGAGCATACTGCTCTATACGAATCGAGTCAAGTTGCGAAGTATGATTGACTTTGGCAGTAGCTAGTTTCTCCCTTAACTTTTGCGCGGAGTATGACTTTTCATTTAACTTCTCTTTCCAAAATAGGCTCTCACTATAAGGATGCATCACCCCTTGAATATCCTAAAAAAAGAAAATAATAATAGCATATATGTAAAGGTAATGATAGAAAAAACTAGCAAACAGCAATCAGACTGCATCTACACTTACTTGACAAGAGTTTAAAATAATTTTCGCGAGCTTAAGACCAGGTGAGGAAACTGACCCCTTCTCTTTCATATCCTTCTCAGACAACATACCCTTGCGTATGAAATCTAACACTTGGGGGTTTTGAATCGAATAATCTTGACCAACCAACAGATCAGGATTTATTTTAGAGAAAGACTCTTAACATCAAGGAGATCGAAAGCAAGAGCAAAAGATGATGGCTTCTCCAACAAATCTGACTCGCGAAGATTTAGAAAAATCATTTGATTCGACTAAGGCATCTGATTTGATAGTGTTTTAGTGGAAATCGCCTCAACCTAACCATAGGAACCTGTGATTTTAGAGGGAACCTCATTTGCTCTACCCAATGCCTTATATGTTAAAGCCAGTCTCCTCACTTTTACATCCTGAATGGAATGATCCTTCCTGTTGTATGACTTTCTCTTTTTCTTTTTCTTGGGCTCCTCCCAAGCCTTTTTAGTCATCTCAACAACCTCTTTCTTCATCTCAAGATCCAGAGAAGCTACAAAAATCCAAAAAAGGGTAAGGAGAATGAAGAGAAAGAAAGAATAAGAAAAAAATTATAATGCATGCTCACATTCGGTCTCAACAACTTGTGGACCATTTAGAAAAGCTAAAAGAGTTGAGGATTAGATCAGATCATTAGCATGATCAGAATATACTTCACCAACTTCTCTATATTTAGTTTGTACATATTCAAATCTTTGGTAAGGTCTTTCACATAGTTGGGCCTTTCCAATCGATGCAAACTTACCCCAAAATCCCTTTTCTTACCAATTAGAAAATATTTCTCTCAAAACCTTTTGATAGAAGTAGGGAGAATGAAATGTCTCTTATTGTTTCTACTCATAAAATTGCACTCTGGCCTGCCATCCTAACTAGAGAGATAGAAAAAATGGGTAAAAAGTTTGACACTAGGAGTGATTCCCAAATCGTTGCAAGTTATCCTAAAATAAGTTAGGCTTTGCCAGCCGTTTGAATTTAGCTCAATAGGAGAAATTTCGTAACTCCTAAGGATGATAATCTCGAAAGGCTTAAGTGGAAACCTAAGCCTAGAAATCAAACTATCACGGTGACAAATGAACCACTCATTCTCATTATCTCCAAAGGGGCCATCAAAGATCAATATAAAAGCAGGACAAGACGACAGCTCAAACACCTTAGGAGTATTATATTTTTCTCTCAAGCCATCACTTGGGAAGTTGAAAGACTACTACAATTAATCAGTTGATCTTTTTGTTAATACTCCCCAAGAAATATGGTATCTAAGCCAACTAAATCACTACTACTATAGGCCATTCTCAAAGGAGTCAAAACAAAGAGAAAACTCCTTATCTGATCCCAGAAGGTTGTCTTTAAAAAGGAATAATATGGGTCAGATGACGACAACAATGACGATGATGACAAATAAGAATATGAAATAACAACGAAATTGGAAGACATATAAGCAAAGGAAGGCCTACTTGGCAAATTTCAATGAAATCAACAAGCACGAACCTAGAACTGCTCGAAAAATCTTCAGAAATCATAAGAGCCAAAAGTGACAAATAGAGGTTATCTTTCCCTTTTATAGCAAAATGAGGTAACTTCCATTGTAAGTTAAGAAAAAGCCCCATTAAGAATCATGCCATGTGTAGGTTAAGACCAACCCTTAGAACGATAATCAAACCGTCAATAGAATGGCCACTAATGGCAAAGCCCCCTAACAACTATCTCATCGAGCACGCAAAGGGGTTCACATTTTAAATTTAGGAATTTAAAATTCAAAATCCAAAATACAAGTGGCAGTAATTCCTAAAAGCATCCAAACCGATCGGATTGAGAAGAGGGAGGAAAAATTGATAATTTCCTCTATTTTAGAGCAGTCTCTTGGGCCCAGGACCCAAAATCCAAAAGGCCCAAACAATCACATTATTAGTATCTTTGATGATGTCAACTCGATCGGACATTTGACACTATCACTTGTCGCATCACACATTTGATGCTCCCCTATCAACACTATCCCGTCAGCCACTCTAAACATTGAATCTATGAAATAGGTACTTGAGCGCCTACCACATATGTCAATCACTCATGTCCCTATATAAGGACTCCACCTTCAAGTAATCAGGTAACATTATCATCTAACCTTAACTCTCTCTCACCTATTCTTTCTTCTAACAAATTACTGACCTTAGCATTGGTTTTTCTTCCTCGATCCGACCGGGCATTTCTTTTCTTCAATGTTTCCAGTGACTCTTTATCCCTTGGCTCTACCTTCAATTTATGATCACATACTCTTCTTTTGGATATTCTAGCAATACCATTTCTTATATTCACTTTTCCATTTTACTATTTAAATATTGTTGAAGCAATTTTATTGAATTTATTGTAGAAGATTTTGTTAAGGGTTAAAAAAAGGGCAATATTATGTGAATATATTATAAATTAATTTTGTTAATCAAGTTTTAATTTATAACTAGCTTAATTTTTATTTTTAAATTGTAGGTGTGTTAAGTTTGCAATATATTTCGGTCATTATTTTTAAAGGTAAGTTATTATTATTTTATTTATTTTGAAAAATAAATTTAATTTAAGTTAAGATAATTATTTTGTCATGTGGCTTTATTTAACTGATTGTTTATTTTTTTACTCTATGAAGTATGTATTTGTGTGAAAAGGTAAAACATATAAATTTTAAAAAGAAAAATATTATTAGATATCAGCATATGTATTGTCGGCAACATATTTGCCGTTTTCCGACACACCAATTTCCTGATAAATTTATTATGGCACCAAAACCCTAAATAATTTCTCAAATCGCCCCAAATCTAAAAAAACCCAAAATTATCCAACAAAAACATTGCTTTCTGCCTTTCCTTTTCTTTTTCTGCCTGCTCATATTGCTTAATCCTATTCAGTAATCCCCCTATCACTTTTTTTGCCTTATTAGGAAATTTTCATCAACTCATTTAAAGTATCCATAACCTCCTTCTTCCAATCAGAAATCACAAAATCCAAAAATCTCAATACCCATAACAAATTTTAAAACAAAGCAATCTCATTACTAATTACCTTTCTAAGCTTTCATGTAATAAACTTTCTTCTAGGATTCGATTGCCTCCATTCAATATTCATACAGTATAATCAACACAACAACAAAGTTGTAATTATTGATTCATAGTGTCAACTAATACAGGCACTAGAGAATTATGAGAAGAAGAAGAAGAAGAAGAAGAAGAAGAAGAAGAAGAAGAAGAAGAAGAAGAATCAAAAGAACATAGAGTAAGATTTGGGGAGGAGGACAGAGAGATGAAGAAGATAGAGGTAAGATAGAGAAAAGAAGATAAGAATCTATATTGTGATTTTGTTACCGTTGATAATAAGGAATCCACCACCTTCAGGTGCTACAATTGTTGTTTAAATTGTAGTTGTTACCGTATCACGAAAAATTGTTTAAAAATGCCAAAATAAGATAGTCTAAGTGTTTATTAGATTGTTCAGAGTTTAGGGTTCAAAATAAACTATTTTGATAAAATGGAATGTTTTCGGATGCGTTTATCCATAAAAAAATTTTAAAAATATGTATACTTATTTGTAAATTCTGTAATTTAAAAATAAATCAACTTTTTCTTTCAATTTTCAAATGAATAGTAAACTGATTTAGGCATAAGTTATGCATTCGAGCTAGGGGTGTATACGTTACAATACAATTCGAGAATTTATAAATCTCCATATTGTCTGAAAATTTTGAATATTTAAAAAATTAAGTATTAGAACTATCTTGAAAATTTAGAACAATTCGATACAGTTCTATAAAAATTCGATACAGTATAGTACGATTCTTTGGTTATTTCGATACAAAACAATATATTACAATACAAGCCGGTACTTTTGATAATTCAATATTTTTAAAACTTTGCAAAATAAATTCAAAAAATAATAAATAAAAATATAATTAAAATATCTCAATAAGTATAATTAAAGTTTAATTCAAAATACATTAATTAAAAATTAACATTCAACAGCACTCTTCCTCTGCATTATGCTGACACTGATTTTAAAATTTGACCAATATCTAAAAAAATAACACAGATTTTAAATAATTAGAAATTATTGGAAAGATAACTATATAGTATATATTTATATATTTGCATTAACGGGTAAAATTTCATTATAAATAATAACTATACATAATTATATTTTTAATTTACATACTTATATAGTTATTGTATCAAAAATAGATGACTATTAGTTGCGTGGCATTAAAAATAAATGAAATTAATTTATAAAGTAATTATATTAGAGTTTACGAGTTCTTTAAAAAATAATTATATTAGAGTTTATGAGTTCTTTAAAAAAATGAATGAATAAATAAATAAATAAAAATCTGCCGTGACTTTATGATTATAAGAGTCAAATTTCAAAGCAAGTGCCTTATTTGGAATTGGAAATTATTTGTTTCTGTTTTTTTTTTTCTACAAAACCTTTCTTTTCATTTGTTAGAAACAGAAATATGCCTCCTCAAACAAATGCGTTTAAATAACAAAATAAACCATCCCCAACAGATTGTCCATGGTTTCCACTTTCTGTATTATTTTGATTATCAAATTCCAATGGCATTGCATGGAAAACGTTTTAATGTTTTGATTGGTTTCATAACAGACCTGTGTGCTTCACTCGGCTTTTGTCAAACCTACAAAAACTATTAATTATTTCCCTCTTTTGCTGTTGCATTTTCTGCAATTTTTCCTGTTTTAACTCTTAATTGCTTCCTCTTCTATCTCAATCAAACTCGATTGCTTGATCATTTCTATATCAATATCAGAAACACTTTCAGAATCTTTAGTTAATACATTTCCTTTTGGTAAAGCAATTCGAATCAAATAAGTGAAGCAGTGGAATTTAATTATTCTCAAATCAGTAAAGTATTGTAATGATCCAATAGTTCCGTAGTTGTAAGATTAAAGATAAAAATTAGAGAAACCTGAAACAGAGGAAATTACAGGATTCAGCAAACAGGAAATTTTGGCAGAAATAAAGCGGTAGATTGCGATAGCAGGGCCATTAATATCAGTTTTTATATGCATAAGCTTGATACAGATTATTAGCATCATTTTGTGGGTCATCATTTTGTTAGTTAGATCACAATTACAAGCCATTTTTAGTTCTTGATGTGGCATTCTCCACAAGCAACCATTTATGCTTTTTAAGGCTATAGATTTGAAGTTTGGAGGGATACAAACCTGAAAGTACAGTTTGAATACCATTGACGAAGTGGGACATTGCAACCAATGGCAGCATTTCTGCTACATATTTCACCACCACCTTTTCGTTGCTAAATAAGTAGCCCCAGACCTTTCTGCCTGATAAAATTAGGGTAAATGCAGCAATACCCTCTGCCACCAGCATTAAAACTGCAACATATGCTGCTAGCCGTGCTGATCGTCCCCGCCCAGCTCCCAATTCATTTGATACTCTTGTGCTAACCAGAATAGAACCAAAACTTAGGAAAATTAAAGAGAAGAAAACAAAGGTGATAGGAATTGCTTAAAACATAGGGATTAAATGTACCTTACAGCACCACTGAGACCAAATTGTAGCATGCAAGTGAACATTTGCAAGTTAAAGCTGGAAGATGCAACAAACTGATTAAGTAATACCTGTATCTGATAATAGAAATCAGTATACTATTATATTTGCATACACAAATTGACATGTTCAGTCATTTGCACAACTAAACATTTTGAAAAACTGTATAGGCATGTGAACTTGTGAATGCTTCGCTTGCCACGTCAACAATTTTTTTTTCTTTTCCAAAAGTAACAAAATTGACAAGTTCTGAAAGACAAAATGGGCAAATCTTCTTAGGCCACCACTTCTCTGAAATTTCTAAAATTAAATATTTAGACATAAAATTTAATATTTTTTGTTTTTTCTTTAAAAAAAACTAGTATTAGCTCCCCTAAAATTTGACTTTATATCTTTACCTATAAAGTTCTATATTTTTTTTTTTCAAAAAATGAATATTATTCTCCTAAATTATATAGAATTCATTACCATCATTATGTATTTATTTAACAAAAATATTTATATTCACTTCAAAATTAGAATTTTTTTTATATAAAAAATGCTTAATATCTACTTTTTGCCTCCAAATATAAAATAAAATTCTAGTGCTGTCTCAAGTTTAAATCACATAACATGCCAACTTTAAGGCCACGTTCGGTATAAAGGATTGTAATGTAATGTAACTAGTAATATTTTCATTACTTTACTTGTGAACTCAACTTTTTTACAATGTACTGTAATAAAAAATACATATGTAATCCTCAATACATCAATAGATGTATTTCTTAATCTATAATATTTTATAGTATTTTTCATTACATTTTTTATTATTTTTTAAAATGTAAACCATATTTTATTAGTGTTTCTCTTCACCTTTACCGCCGCTGCTACCACCCCTACCAACAATGTAATGTCTCCAAAATAATAACTTGTATGAGTAGTACTTTTCCGGCGATGAGCGGTGACACCGAGGTAAATAATACTATTCGAGAGTCATCACAATCTATAAAATTTTTATTGTACTACTGGAAAATATTATTCATGAATAGTACGGTGATATAATTTGAGATGAAAATGAAGTCATTTAGCTCACCACAAGTTAAAAATAAAAATAAGTAACAGAATTGTAAATGGTTGACCAAAATTGTAACCGACTGAAAAATATTATATAGATTTTAGAAAATTATTCTGATCACATGAAATCTTTTGAAATAATATAAATTAATTTTTAAAAGTGAAAATTTAATTTTTGGATAAATATAAAAAAAATGACATTCGGACCAATAATTTAATTTGGGGAAATTTACTGAAACGAACTCGTTTCGGACTGAAATTTTAAAAACAACCTAAATAATATTTTAGGAATAATTTTGGTAATAATTAAGTAAATGTAAGGATTAATTTAAGGCCTGTCCACTCACATTCTCAGTGTCATCAAGAATCAAAACAGCACTTTCTTGCCCAAGCACAATATCAAGACCTTTTTGATGTCTCTGAGTTCCATCATCACGTGAAATGCCTCTAGCATTGAAGTACTCTCTGGCAGGGTCTAGCAATTTGGCCATTTCCAGTGCATATAGCCTATCACCCATTGTGTATATATACATCTCAAACATTTGGCTTGCTTCTCTCAGAAATGTGCGTACAAAGGGTCGTAATTTTGTCATCATCTGCATGAATTCCAACATGAAGAAGCTGCCATTGGCAATATCTATCCATTTCACACAAATATAAAGTCAATAGGAAGGCACTGAATGGACAGTCACATATCAATAAAACTCATCAAAAATAAAGATCGCAAAAATGTGAGCAAGGGTGATGAAAATAACTATCCCATCTTCAGGAAGCATGAAAAATGAAAGAAGATGCAAACTAATAGAAGTATCAAGACAACCCTCTATTTAGTTCTTAGTATTTGGTGGAAAACAATTGGTTAGAAGGCAATATCTTAAACCTATTATGCAGACTATAGGGCACGCAAGGGAGTTTACATGTATTGGTACTAATTTACAAAATAGCTTCATAGCATATAACATACTAAGTAGAGGTGAGAAGCACAATTATAGTATTCATTAATAGAAGATTCACTTCTTGATAGAAGTGCTCGTGGAAGAGCAAGAATGGACTACTAGCAAGTTTGCTTAAGTTTTATCAAGTTCAGTCATATCTTTCAGTTCAACCGCTAGAAAGAAAAGAAGAAAGAAAGAGGGAGACATTGTGCAATTCTTAGCATATTGACTTGAGGTTGAACTCTAAAAGCATTATTGCAAAGGCACCCATCCCTCTCCTTAACAATATTCTTAATACGATCATCTAATTTCTCTTCATATTTATTTTTCAAATTAAATTCCGATTTTTTTTTCTCTCTCATTATTCCTCATTCAGTTAAAAACAATGTCATATTCCTACGACCTCCCTTTCCAAAACAACTTTATTGACAATTACTTATTTCGCACTAACATTCCTATCTTGGGATACCGACCAGTTCCAGTATTTTAGTTATGGAATAGGATGTTAATAGAGAAGGATAAAATCATTTCAGTCAAAAAAGAAACACTAATTTCACCACAAGTAATTCAATACTGAGCATGAGAGCCAGATGGATTCGTTTTGTTTCAAAAAAGGATAATGGTAATTTTGCATTCAATGGAAAGATAAATCCATCAATTGATTTAATAAATTGTCGAAATAGAGATGTCAATAAGGAAGAGAGGATAGGATCATTTCAATCAAAAAAGAAATGCTAATTTCACCACAAGTAATTCAATGTGGAGCATGAAAGCTACATGGATTCATGTTTGGTTCAGAAAAGGATAATGGAAAGTTTGCATTCAATGGAAAGATAGCCCCCTTTCATCAAGTGATTTAATAGATTGTTGGAATAGGGATGTTAATAGAGAAGAGAGGATAAGACCATTTCAGTCAAAAAAGAAACACAAAGTTCACCATAGATAATTTAATGTTGAGCATAAGAGCCACATGAATTCATATTTAGTCCAGATAAGGATAATGGAAAGTTTGCATTCAATGGAAAGATAATCCACTTCAATCAAGTGATTTAATAGATTGTTTAAAACAAAGCAAATTGGATACTATTCAAAATTCAGAACTACCCAAAGGGGCCATTATAAAGCTTAAAAAAGCATGCCTACAGGAAGAAGTAGAATTAGAAATTTAAAAAAAAAACTGAATTTGATTCGTTAAATTTGTTAGGAATTACAGACTTAAAACAACTCGAAGGCACTTCCAAGGTCAGAAGCTAAGGAATGCAAAACCACATCATACTTTTCAGCAAGTCTATTTGACAATGAAATATTTAGATGCATTCTTACAAGTTTTCATTCAATAACATAGGTATCAGGTTTATTTGCAAAAGTTAAGTTGCAAGGAAGAAAGAAAAAACTAACAACAGCAGTCAACTAACTAGAGTGGAGCTGATGGCAATCACAATAATGACAAAGACCTTTCCAAGAAAACCTGGCAAATTCCCCTGCCCAAGCAAAAC